>LFYR01000113.1:893062-1011358 GCA_001185155.1 Zostera marina
TGAGGAGGCATGTAGGTTATCCTGATGACAGGTTAGCATACATATAGATCTAGCAGAGCATGCAAACAAAAATCTCAGAGGAGCAAAAACTATACAGCATGATGTGTGTAGACAAATGATACATGAAATGTTGATGAATGTATCAAACATAGCAAGAACCAGTACATAGAACATCAAGCAAAAACATGCAAGAGGTGATTTTAAGTACTTAAGTATAGACACACAACATGGCATTTTATGATCCGTAGTTATATCAGTCGAAACTAGACATGGCATATAGAACATCATACATGAACATGCAAAGGGGTTTTTATACATTTAGGGTTTTAGTTTTTTTTTTTTTTTGAATAGTGAGTTTTTAGGTATACCAGATGTACAGCTTTCGTTTTGAGGAGATGCGAGTAGATCCTGACGGAGTCACCCTTTTCCTTTCTCTTTTGTGTCGCTGATCCTCTTTACTCTTCACTGATGACAGTGCAGTGTGAATGTTTAGCAGCGCAGCACTCCGAGGGGCTCTGATACCATGAAGAAGCCGGAGATCGAGTGATCGGAGCGTGAGTCGGAGAGACGTTTAGGGTTTGGAGGAAGATCGCGATGAGAGAGGAGAAGACGGTTGGGAAGAACCCAAAAGGGTTTTAGATTATGTTTTGAAAAAAGTGGCTAAACTATTACAAGTGAAAGTATTTATACCATGCTAGATTTAGCCCTAATTCTAAATGGGCCAACTTACAGATTGGGCCTTGTGACTAACTTAATATAGAGATGATAAATGTATAATTAGCTTAAGATGATCTACTAATTATTCTTAATAAAGCTGACCTTCTCGATGAGGGTAGCTTCGACGACGTCGTTCTCGGATGCCAAGGAGTCTTCCACACCGCATCTCCAGTCATGCCCGTCAGATCGAACCCCATCTCCGAAATCATTGATCCGACAGTCAAGGGCACACTAAACGTGTTACGTTCCTGCAAAAAGAACCCATCTTTGAGACGTGTCGTATTGACATCATCTTTATCTACCGTCAGGATTCTCGCCGCCGGTGAGTTCCCGACTGATAATAATAACATGTTGGATGAGTCTTTCTGGAGCTCCGAAGAAGTCTGCCGGAAAAACCAACTTTGGTATCCGTTGGCCAAGATGGAGGCGGAGAAGGAAGCGTGGAAGTTTGCGAAGATGAATGAAATCGATCTCGTTACCGTCGTACCAGGGTTTATTGTCGGTCCGAATCTTTCGTGCCATCTTTCACATACCTCCTCCACTGTCCTTCAATTTTTCCAAGGAAACTGTCGCGCTTTCGAACCACTTGGAAGGATTGGGTACGTACATATTGATGATGTGGCGACATGTCATGTTTTGGGGTACGAAAATCCTAGTGCTCATGGGAGATATTTATGTAGCTCAACTGTTTTAGATTATCATCAGTTAACCACCGTACTCTCCGTCGTCTTCCCTTCCATTCCCTTTTCAAAAAGGTATCTATAATCTATCTATCTGTCTATCTAACTCTTCAGTTATAACTAATCTTCGGATTTTCAGCTCCCCTCCGACCAATACGCCGGTCTATAAGTTCGACACATCGAAAGCGGCTGGATTAGGTGTCAAGTTCAAAGGAGTCGAAAAGATGTTCCGTGACTCCTTCGACTCACTTCAAAAACGAATCTGACTCAATTAGTCGCAGTAACTATTAATGTTTATGATAGTCCTGAGTTTGAATCTCATTTTATCTGACTCAATTGGTCACAATAACTATTAAAATTTATAAAGGTTTAGAGTTTGAATCTCCCTGTATTTGATTCAATTGACGGTGGCATCAATTGAATATATAGTTTGAATCTCACTGTATCCGACTCAATTAGTCTCAGTAACTATTAAGGTTTAGAGAGTTCATAATTTAAATCTCACTGTATTTTACTAAATTGATCGCATTAACTATTAAGGTTTATGAGGGTTAAAAGTTTGAATCTCACAGTATCTGTTCAATTGGTCACAGTAACTATTAAAATTTATAAAAGCCCAAAGTTTGAATCTCACAGTATCTGTTCAATTGGTCACAGTAACTATTAAAATTTATAAAAGCCCAAAGTTTGAATCTCACTGTATCTGACTCAATTGACCACGGTAACTATTAAGATTTTATAAGTGGTGATACAGTATTTCGAACTCGGTCACAATACGCCAACAACTAGAGATCCGGGTAGCCCAAAATGAACTAGGTTTGGGAAGGTTCCAAGTCAACTCTTGGGAAGTTCGACTTTTATAAAAGTCGACTTTCTCAGAAGTCGGGTTCTGAAAAAGTCGGACCTTGAGAAAGTCGACTTGAGTCCGGATCTGGGTAGTCAGGCGGTTACGGTTCAAATGACCAGATTATCCCCATGAAAAGTTTTATAAATAGAGAGCAGATCTCACTCATTTAGAAGGTCATTAGAAGTAGAGAAGTCTCAGCGAAGCAGAGTTCTGAGTAACTGAATCCCGGTTTGATTTTCCCGTGGAGTTCTTCACCTGATGCCTGTTCGAAGCGTCGTTAAGCACTGATCGGGTTCTACCTTCATCAATAAGGGTTTGAAGTTTGAATCTCATTGTATCTGACTCAATTGGTCACAGTAACTATTAAGGTTTACGAGGGTCGATAGTTTGAATCTCACTGTATATGACTTAATTGATCGCGGTAACTATTAAACTTTAACTATTAAACTTTATGAGGGTTTATAGTTTGAATCTCACTATATCTGACTTAATTGATCACGATAACTATTAAAGTTCGATAGTTTGAATCACACCATATATGACTCAAAGTTTGAATCTCACTGTAAAATTTCCTTCTGTTATTAAAAAAAAAAAAAAACACGATTTTCAATGTGAATTAATTGGCGTAATTAAGAAAATTAATTATAGCAACTTAATTATTGATTAAAAAAAGAGTTTGCATGACGTGGGTTTAGGGTTTAAGAAAAAACACACGATCACGTGCACTTACAGACAATTCGAAGAAGACAGATGAGACATGTCAGTGAGCTCGATTCGGAATTTGGATTTGATTTGAAAATTGAAGAAGAGAGAAGACTTGGAGATATTGCATAGAAGTCCTTGGTTTAATTACGTATTTGCTTAGAGGTCCTTGTTTTTTTCTTCAGTTAGAAACTCTCGCTCTTCGTCTTCTTCCCTCTCTCAAAACAGTTCACTCTTCCTTACTTCCTTCCATTTTTACTCCCAGATCTCATTCAAAGCACTGCTGCTCTGTTGTTATTCTTCGACTGTAATGGAATGGTGGAGGCTCTTTTGGGTTCTTTCCTCGTACGTGTTAAGCTAAATAAATTTTGAACTTTTGTCTTTGTTGTTTCTATTTTGAACTGTGGTTTGGGTATTTCTGTCCGTCACGTTATTTTGAGGGTAAAGTTTGGATCTTTCTTCTTGTTTCTTTCTTGAATACGTCTGATGGATATGGGTTTTCCACCCATTCAATCTCTCTGCCAAATTTTGGGCAAAAAGGGCATGTGGTAGAGTTGTTGGGCAAAAAGGGCATGAGATTTTGGGTGTTTTTTTGGGGAGGATGCAGATACATGGGATTCATGTGGATATGATAATCAGTCTGAATAATGTGGTTGATATTTTGCAGAGTGGCGGTGGTGAGAAAAGTGTTTCCCTCCCAATGAGTAACTTCAATCTTGGGAATTTGCAATGACAGTTGATACACCACCAGTTTTTTCTACCCAAACTCAAAAAATGAGTCGTTCTTCTACCTTCTCCAACAATGAAACGTCAACTACACCTTCTCATAATTACTCCGCTGCACCCAACAAAGATGATTATGACAGCGACGGTGGTTCATACTATGCTCCTCCGTAAGTTACTTAAAGAGAGACTGGATTTTTTTAGTGTTTTTTTTATCTTAGATTTCGCTTTCTCAATATTGGGGGAAAATGGTGATTTTTTAATTTATTTTTATTCAGCACCCCAAATACCATATCTATGTCTGTACCGGCGGAGATGTCTAGTGTTATGCCGATACTTGATAGATTCCAGGTATATTCAATCTAACCTTTTGAGGTAGCAAGCATTAATGAGTTTTTAAATTTGAAGTGTTGTTTGATTTTCATGCTCTTTGAGATGTCTATTTTGTTGCTTGGTTTCGGTAGGTCGAAGGATTTCTTAGATCGATGCAGAAGCAAATCAAATCAGCGGGAAAAAGGGGTTTTTTCTCAAAGAAATCAGTAGGTAGTCAGACTAAGGATAAGTTCACTCTTGAAGATATGCTAAGCTTCCAAAAGGTACCATTTGCGCCTCTCGATTTTAATTTATTTTCTTAATTTGTAATTTATTTTTCAGAGTAAAATTGTATGACATTAGGCAAGAAATGGGGCAGAGAGGATGGAAAAGTGACAAATTAAGAGAAAAATAAAACCTCTATCCATCTATATCAAACTTTTTTGTATATGCCGAGTCATTTTATTTAGTATTTTGAATTTGTATAAAAGGCGTAAGACCTCCGTTTGCAGGATCCAATACCGACATCCGTGCTTAAGATTAATACCGATTTAGTTGGTCGTTCAATAAAGCTTTTTCACATCATCTTGAAGTATATGGGAGTTGATTCTCCTGACAATGGAAATCCATTGAGTTTAGATGATTGCATAGAATTGATTGGAAAAATTTATAAGCACACACTGAAACGGTTAGACCTTCGAGATGAACTTTTTGTTCAATTATCAAAGCAAACGCGCAATAATCCTGAGAGGTAATCGTTTATTCGTGTAATCATGAAATCTTATCTATCCTTTTGTTTTCATTAATATAAGCTTTGATTTTGGGTGCAACTTTAGGAATTGGTTAATTAAAGCATGGGAGCTCATGCATGCATGTGCATCCTGTATGCCTCCGAGCAAGGACATTGGTGGATATTTATCGGAGTATGTTCATTGTGTAGCTCATGGTGTGAATTCTGATCCTAGTGTTCAAGTGCTCGCAATGAATACTTTGAATGCTTTGAAGTGTTCAGTGAAGGCCGGACCAAGGCATGTGATTCCTGGTCGGGAGGAAATCGAAGCTATTTTGATGGGTAGAAAGCTCACAACAATAGTGTTTTTCTTAGATGAGACTTTTGAAGAAATCATGTATGATATGTCGACGACAGTGGTTGATGCTGTTGAGGTACGTAATTCATTTCTCCATGTTTATTAATTACATTATATTGTTAGAATTTCCATATTTTGATTTACATTGTTAGACATAAATTATATTACACCATCTTCTATATAGAGTTCTATACTTCTGATAGCTTCCTACTTGAAATAAAAACAATCTTTTTTCTCCAGGAACTTGCCGGTATGATCAAGCTCTCAGTGTACTCTAGTTTCAGTTTATTCGAGTGCAGAAAGGTTGTTAATGGATCAAAATCCCTTGATGTTGGCAATGGTACACAACCTTTTTCTGATTTTTTCCATCTTTGGCTTCTTTTTAATATTCTTCAATTTGATCGTACCTGTTACACAATTTTTTTGTTGAAATACCTGTTATACAATTCTTAATACAAAAATAAACCTTTTTGTGTCTTGTAGAGGAATATATTGGGTTAGATGATAATAAATATATTGGCGATCTATTATCGGAATTCAAAGCAGCAAAAGATCGTAACAAACTAGAAACTTTGCATTGCAAGTTGACGTTTAAAAAACGTCTATTTAGGGAATCAGATGATGCGATAACAGATCCAATGTTCGTGCAATTATCATATGTTCAAGTGTGTGGTCTCTCTCCATCTTTTTATTTCACATTCAATAATTGTCTTTTATTCTCATTTCAGATGTTTTATATGATTTATTCGCTGATACAATTGAAATCAAATGTTGTTTTCACAGCTGCAACATGACTATATTTTGGGAAATTATCCAGTAGACAGGGATGATGCGGCACAGCTTTCGGCATTGCAGTTGTTTGTTGAAATTGGTGATGTTGGAAATCCTGAAACTAACACGTAAGTTGTAATGTTGTATATATATTTAAATTTTCTTTTAAATTTTTTCTTTCTTTCATGGTTATTGGTTAATGGTTTGTTTAGGATATGATTTAGTTATGTTGGTGCTTTTTATTATATTGTTTTGTATGGATCATTGCCATTTTATACAGTGAATGGACACCTCTTCTCGAGAGATTTTTACCAAAGCAAATTGCTATAACACAAGCAAAGCATGAGTGGGAATTAGACATAATTTCCCGTTATCGTTTGTTGGTAAGAACTAAGAATTACTGAAGTAAGAATCCAATCATGTGAAGAATAATCTATATATTTTTTAACACAGACATTTTGTAAAAATTCAGAATTGTCATAACAAGTTATTTTCCATATACATATTACATTTTCCTTACAAATTATAATATATATGACATCGTTAAAGATTTCATTATAACTTGTATGAACAGGAAAACATTTCAAAGGATGATGCAAGGCAACAATTTATTCGTATTTTGAAGTCTCTTCCTTTTGGAAACTCAACTTTCTTCAGTGTTCGAAAAATAGATGACCCTATTGGACTTTTACCTGGAAAAATTATCTTGGGGATTAACAAGCGTGGGGTATGTTCTTACTTGTTTGTTCCTAGTGAAAGTGTGTAACATACACTCATTCACATTAAAATATTTTTATTTTCTCATGTAAATTGTTTATGGTTTGATTTTTAGGTTCATTTTTTTCGTCCTGTTCCCAAAGAATACCTGCACTCTGCAGAGTTGAGGGATATTATGCAATTTGGAAGTAGTAATGCAGCTGTTTTCTTCAAGATGAGAGTTGGCGGTGTGCTCCATATTTTTCAGTTTGAAACAAAACAGGTTTAATTATTTTTTATTTAATTTTGAGTTTTATTACCCGGTTCGATGCATTGTTAAAGAAAAATACAAAACTTGCACTGCTAAATTTAAATTTTCACACTTTTCCAGGGGGAAGAAATTTGTGTTGCTCTTCAAACACACATAAATGATGTTATGCTACGGAGATATTCAAAAGCTCAGTCAGTTGTGAATGGGTCAGTGCAAGGAAAATCTCCAAATAATCTTAAACTTCCTCATATAGACTTACATGAAAAACGTGTTCAAGAGTTGTCGAAGGCACTCGAAGATTCTAAAAAACATGCTGATCAGGTGAGTTATCTAGTCTATAAATTCTAATTGATTATAAATTAAAGAACTGCATTTAAAAGCATTCAAAGTTTGCTTTGAATTTCTAAATGGTTTAGGTGTATTTGAAGTAGTAGTTAGAAAATGGTAAATTAGTTTAGGTTTTGTAATTTACCCATTCTTATTATTTAAGTTATCTTACATAACATTTATATTCTCTAGTTAATGGGGGAATTGAATGCAAAGAAGGAAAAGGAGGTTGAAACGCAAGAAGAATTGGAAGGTCTGAAACAATCCTTACAAGCTGAAAAACAAAAATTAAATCATGCTATCAATCAAAATGACAAACTAAAGATCTCCCGTAATGAAAATAAGTTAAATAACATTGCTTTTCAGGTATGTATTTATAGTTTGATTTTATCATTGCCTATTTGGCTATTTTTTTTGTCAAGATCTCTTGTTGATCCTGTTGATTTTATCAGTCTAATCTACTGGATACAAACTCCGTCATATCTAAGTTTGAAAACAATTGTAACATCGATTCACAGGTGGGTGAAATAGTATAAAAATATCAAACATTAGTATTGTTATTGCATTTACTCCATAATCGATTGTGTTTAAATGTTAGATAAAATCAATTAATTTCCTTGTAGGTTAAAGAAGAAGTAAACCTACACAATGAATTGCAGATATCAAAAGAAGCTGTTCAAAGATTGACTAACGAAATAAAAGTATTGGAGCAAAAGGTTTTCATGCTTAAAAAGGAAAAAGATGACGAGGCATGGACACTGACTGACGTTTAATTTATTTGTAATTGTGAATTGATTTATTTTTTGAATTTTTTCCATGTGAAATCATTATTTTACAGGTCAGATTTTCGGAGAAAAAACATCAAGAGGAGAGAAAAATATTAAAATTGCAAATATTTGGATTGGAAAGTAAATTGGAAAGCATTACACATGATCTAACTTCAGCTGAAACAACTATTGTACTGAAGAATACAGAGTTGGATGAATTGCAAAACAATCTGAAAGAATTGGACGAGCTTAGAGAAATGAAAGAGGTAATTATACTTAAATCAAATATTGTTCATTCTTGGTATTTTTCTAGTTTTTTATTCTGAAATGCATAAAATGTTAAACATTTTCAGGATATTGATAGGAAAAATGAACAAACTGCTCAGATATTGAAAAGACAAGGTGAACAGATAGTTGAGTTAGAAGCACTTTATAAAGAAGAACAAGTTCTGCGGAAGCGTTATTTTAATACCATTGAAGGTCTGTATTGTTCTCATTTTATTTGATATTTAGTTTGTTCAAAATTTGAACAACATGAAGTTATTTTTGAAATATGCAGATATGAAAGGAAAAATTAGAGTTTTTTGTCGTGTCCGACCTCTCAGTGATAAAGAGCTGATGGACAGAGAGAAAGATGTTGTGAGAACCTTAGATGAGTATACAGTGGAACATCTTTGGAAGGAAGGTAAGTTTAAACAACAACTATATGATCGTGTTTTTGATGACACTGCTTCTCAGGATGAGGTTTTCGAGGATACCAAGGTTAGATTGCCTATAACCCTAAACTGTATTTTAATTCCACATTACTATTTTTTAATGTTTTCTTTAAAAAAATGCAGTATCTTGTGCAATCTTCAATTGATGGATACAATGTATGCATATTTGCATATGGTCAGACCGGCTCTGGCAAAACTTTTACGATCTATGGAAGCGAAAATAAACTAGGTCTCACTCCAAGGGCATTTTCTGAACTTTTCAGGATTATGAAACATGAAAGACATAAATATTCTTTTTCATTGAAGGTAAGTTTGCTATTCCCATAATGATCGAATCTTAAAAGAATGATATTCTTAGGTTTATTTTGATAAGATATATTATTATAGGTTTACATGGTTGAACTTTACCAAGACACACTTGTCGATTTGTTATTGCCAAAGCAATCAAAAAGAACGAAGCTAGAGATAAAGAAAGATTCGAAGGTGAACATATTTTAAGCTATGTATCTATTAATCAGTATCGACTATCATATTCAAAAACAGCATTCGCATTTGAGTGTGGTTATAACTTCATATTCATATTCTTGTAGGGTATGGTGTCTATAGAGAATGCGACGATAATCCCCGTTTCAAGTTTTGATGATTTGATGGTTGTTATATCCAAAGGGTCCGAGCAACGGCACACGGCTGGAACAAACATGAATGATGAAAGTTCAAGATCACATTTGATTCTTTCTGTTGTCATTGAAAGTACAAATTTGCAGACCCAATCTCTTGCTAGAGGGAAGGTGAGAATATACTTTTCTCAAATTTCATCATATTAAAAATCACTGCAAATTTAAGAGTGTAAATTTTTATACCATGGATCCATGGTGTGTTATTTATTACAGCTTAGTTTTGTGGATCTTGCTGGTTCAGAAAGAGTGAAAAAATCAGGATCCACAGGGTACCAACTCAAGGAAACTCAAAGCATTAACAAGTCGCTTTCGGCCCTTGGAGATGTGATCAGCGCCTTGTCTTCCGATGGACAACATATACCTTACAGAAACCATAAACTGACTATGCTTATGAGTGATTCACTTGGTGGCAATGCTAAGACATTAATGTTTGTGAATGTATCTCCTGCAGAATCAAACCTGGATGAAACCCACAATTCTCTCATGTGAGTACTTGTTTCTTTAATCTCGACTCTTTTTTTCATTCTTATGATATCCGTATCTTGTTTTTGATACGAGATTGCAATTTTTTATCAGGTATGCATCAAGAGTGCGGTCGATTGTGAACGATCCAAGTAAGAACGTTTCCTCGAAAGAAATCATAAGATTAAAGAAGATGATATCATATTGGAAGGATCAAGCAGGAAAGAGAGCTAATGAAGATTATGAAGAACTAGAAGAGATTCAAGAACAACGGCCCGTCCGAGATTCAATTCAAAGTTAGATTTCTCTGAGAGAGAAAAATTATTTTTTGCGAAAACAAACATTAGCACCATCATCAAGCATTTGCTTTTTTGCTCCTCCCCTTTAGAAGCCATTGATGATGATGGTTGTTGATCTCTGTTTTAGGCCTTATGCAAAATCAAATTATGTGTATATAAATTCTGAGATGAATAATCCAGAATCTAGATACAGCTTTTAGGCTTTTGGTTTATCCACTTCATTTTCACAATTACCATAATACCCATAGTTCTTGCAGATCCACTCAAAGTATCGAAGGGTATTTAAGTCATAAAAAATATTATAAGACGGAAGAACAGTTTGGATAAGAAAATTCTTCCTCATTCTCCTTGGATTCTGGATTTTGGGTTATCGCTCACCGGAGTTGGATAGGAAAATGGACAGCAGAGGAATCGGCGGGGGCGGTGGAAATGAGGGTTCCGGCGGCATCAGTGGGTTTTTGAAACAAAAAGGATTCGACAGAGAAATCAGGGAGAAAATGCTGACGAAATGCAAACGTTTAAACGACGTCCATCCCGACATCGCCGGCGAGAACTGGACATACCTTGGAACCAACGTCGGAATCCCGAAAAGAAAACTCCCCCACATGATTCAAAAATGCCCCAAACTCCTGACTCTCAGTCTCCACGAGAAGCTGATTCCAATGGTCCAATGCCTTTTAACGCTCGGAACAAAGTCCAACGAGGTAACTCAGGCCATCATCCGGTTCCCTCACATACTCTCCCACAGTGTCGAGGAGAAGCTCTGCCCACTCCTCGCTTTTCTCCAAGCCATCGGCGTGCCAGAGAAGCAAGTGGGTAAGTTGATTCTCACCAACCCCAGACTGGTGAGCTACAGCATCGACACAAAGCTCGCCGTGGTGGTGAGATTCCTCGGGGACGAATTGGGGCTGAGAGAACAGGAAGGGATGGTGGGTAAGGTGATTGCGAAGCATCCATCTCTTATGGGATACAGCGTGGCGAGGAGACTCCAGCCGACGGCAGAGTATTTGAAATCAGTGGTGGGTCTGAGCGTGACGGATCTGCAGAAACTGGTTCTGAACCACCCGGAGGTCCTCTGTCGAGATGTGACGAAGGTGCTCGGTCCGAACGTGGAGTTTTTGAGGGAATCCGGATTCGGAAGAGCCGAGATGACGGCGGTTGTGGCTGGGTATCCTCCGGTTCTGATCAAAAGCGTGCGCAATTCGTTGGAACCGAGAATGAGGTTTCTGGTGAAGGTGATGGAAAGAGGTGTCGATGAGGTTGTGGCTTACCCTGAGTTCTTCAAACATGGGTTGAAGAAGAGATTGGAACTCCGACACAAAGCTTTGAAAGAAATCAATGTCGTCTGCAGTTTGTCGGACATGTTGGACTGTAATCGTGGAAAGTTCAACGTTAAATTCGGTGTTCACTGATCTGTCTGTATGTTTTATGGTATCAGTATGGTTACATGGTAAATCAACATTGATTTATGGTATCAGAGTGTTCAACGAATAAATCAACATCAGCGGTCAAATTACCAACTAAACTCTCTTGGGACTCCAAAACCCCTAAAAACTCCTTCCTCCTCCGTAAAACCCCAACATCGCCGTCTTCTTGGTATTAGTATGGTTACATGGTATCAGAGTGTTCATCTTCTCTTAAATAAAAAACCAATTTTTATAGCCAACTAAACTCCTAAAAGACAATAAAATCAACGAATTAAATCAACATCAGCAGTCAAATTACCAACTAAACTCTCTTGGGACTCCAAAACCCCTAAAAACTCCTTCCTCTTCCGTAAAACCCCAACATCACCGCCGTCGTCTTCTTCTTCCAACTCCGTCGTCATATTGCCGACGGCGATGTCAATGGCAGCGCCGAGATCCTGTGCGACTTCCTTCATGGTCGGTCGTTTCTCCCCTCTCAGAAGCAGGCATTTCTTAGTCAACTCCGCCACGACTTTCATCTGCTCGGCAACGACGCCGTCTTCGTCGAAAACAACATCTCCGTCAACCAACTCCGTCATCTCCTTCTTCTCCATCGATGACAAGAAATACATAGCCAGATTACTCTCCGACGAAACAGGTCTCTGCCCTGTTAAAATCTCCGCAAGCACTACTCCAAAGCTATACACGTCGCTCTTCGCCGTCAACTGACCTGTCTGAAAATACTCCGGGTCGAGGTATCCCAGAGTCCCCTGAACCAACGTTGGAACGTGGGTCTGGTCCATCGGAATAAGTCGTGAGATGCCGAAGTCCGATACCTTGGCGGTGTAGCTCTCGTCTAGTAAGATGTTCGACGATTTGACGTCTCTATGGATTATTGGAGTTGACGCCGATGAGTGTAGATAAGCCAACGCCTCCGCCGTCTCCGCCGCGGATCTCAGTCGTTGGTCCCACTTCATCGTCCTTTTCTCATGTATATGGTGAAACAGAGTACCGTTTGATACATACTCGTATACCAGTAACGGAACCTCTGTTTCCAGACAACAGCCGAGGAGCTTCACGACGTTCCGGTGGTTGATCTGAGTTAATATCACTACCTCGTTGATGAACTGATCGATCTGGGTTTGATCCATGATTTTGGATTTCTTGATCGCCACCGTCGATCCATCTGTTAACGAACCTCTGTAAACCGTTCCGTACCCCCCACTTCCGATTATTCTGGAATCTACGTAGTTCTCCGTTGAACGGCGGAGCTCGTCGGCGGTGAATAATCTGACGGAGTCGTGTGATGATAGCAACTGTTGTTTGAGTAACCAACCTCCGTTTTGCTTGAAGTAATGTTCCTGGAGTTTGACGAGTGATCGTTTCTTCAGCAATGAGTAAAACCAGACTGCGAAGATCAGAATCAGTAAGAATCCCAATCCAATTCCGACGACCGTTTCCGATATCGGAACTATCTTCCGGCAACCGGAACCAGTTCTTTTCCCATCTCCTTTCCACCCAAATGGACACCGGCACTCGTATCCCGGAACGGTGTTCTCGCAACGAGCAGTTTTGACACACTGGTTTTGGTTTGATTCTGGTTCACACTCGTCAATGTCTCTGCAGCCATATTTTCCGGTGAGATATGGATTACCGGAGAAACCAACCGAGCAGTTACAGAGATATCCATTTCTCAGATGAGTATCGAAACATTCAGAGTTGACTCCACAAGAACTGATAGTCTGATTCTTACACCCATCACCGGCCCTGACTGTCCAATCCAAAACCATCCTCCGGCGAAAAATCCCGGCGAGTTCTTTTCCGGCAGTACTGAAACTCCTTCTCTCGACCACGAAGGCGTAGCTGCAGTTACCAAACCTCGAAGTGTTCTTATATCCGTACATATTAGTCGCACCCAATGCTAAGTACTTCATATTCTCCGGCACCGATGTCTCGCAGCAACCCTCCCCAGAACAGCTACCGGAAAGATCGTCAACGGCACCTTTTTTCGTCGAGCAAAGCGAGACGCAACCACGCGTGAACATACCTCCGTCGGAAATAACCGCAACAGTATCGCACCCAACCGCCATGAAGGTGTTGTGAGTGTGCGAAACTGTGAACGGACCGGTTTCCGGGAGAGCTATATAGGCTGCGGAATGGGTTCCGTCTGCGCAGTCGACGGCGGTGAATGGCGTGGAGTCGATGACGACACGTCCGTTGCTGATGCTGAGGATTTTAGTCGTGGAGTTTAGAAGGAACAAAGACGGAGAATTCACGGCGGCGGTGCAATCGAGTTGGAAACCAGAGAGTGAACATCCCTGAGTGATTCCAAATGGATACCGAATTTCGATTCGTCCGCATTTTTCCCGGCACTCAGAATCTGAAGCAATAGCGAGGAGTTGGATTGCGAGTTGTATGAGGATTAAAAACCTTAAAAGCGCCGGAATCGGAGAAGATCTCATGTCGTCGTTTCTTCACCGGAATACGAAAACTTCTCTGTTTTACCCAATCGTCGGTTATTGGTTCATTCATGCATGGAATCTAGTGATAACCGGCGTAACTGCTACTGAAGTAACTGAAGGGTAAATTGCAAAATATTTACAAATATTCTATCAAATTCGAACATGATCCTTATTGAGCAATAAGGGTCGATTGGTCTTTTCCATTGATTGTGGATCATAATGTTAATGTCATCATGAATGACGTCATCAAATCTACTTCGTGTTTTTCACGTTTGAAAATAGAAAGACAAAATAGTACACCTCGTGGGCCCACCATGTGCGTTTGATTCTTTTTACATTATTACCCCTGAATAAATATAATATTTCATTAAAGAAAAAACTATTAATAAATGAATAAAATTATTAACATTAATAGATTGAGTCATCATGTTATTATAGACTTATATATAGAGTATGTAAAATACATATTAACTTCTTACTTACTGAAACCTCCCTCCACTCCCCTCCCATTCCCTCCCTTCCCCTGACCTCCCCTGACCTCCATTTCCATCAATCCATTGAAAAACATCTACTCTATTGAATGTCTTTATTGCCCACAAATGGCTGCTGTGCAGATCTTCTCTTCCAATCCCTCTTTAATATACACATGGTGGTTGGTTATTGAGGACCGAAATTAAGGTTCTCCCATTTGAAAGGAGCGATCATGTTGAGCTGAGGAGCGCCTCGAAGAATCAAGCAAACACAGACACAGACTGCAGCAATGGCAAGCATGGAATGTATGTAGGGACGACGTAGTAGTCCTTGGGAGTGGATGGTTCCTTTTTTTATCCGGCTCTCTATGATAGCACATCGACTGCATGATGAACTTTGTGGAACAACTGCAGCCAAATTTCGATTGTTTGAGGATACTGATCCATCTGATTCACCAACCACCCATGACTTGTCTAATGCGATTTCTTCATCCCTAACTGTTATTGAAACCTGAGAGTTTCTACTGTCAGAAAGCTTCCCTGACACAAGGCGGTTGTAGTGATGGTAGTTTCTCATCGAGGCGTATGCAGATGGAGACATATCACTCTCATCCAAAACAGAGTTCCAAGTGTTAATACCAATCTGAACATACAAAGAATATGAATTGAGAAAATTATCAAATTAAATACATGTTTTAACAAACAAACACACACATATATATAATTACCTCCTGTGGGTCACTTGTAAGGGCATCGACCATTTCTTGCGAATCTTGTGTGCAAGCAGCTAAATGCAGAGGAGTGATACCACCCGGGCCACCAAGATTCGGAAGGAAAAGAAATGTTTTGGTTGTGTCATTGTTAACAGCATAGTAAAGAAGCATATCCACCATTTTTCTGCACTTCCTCTTCACTGCTCGACTTAAGAGTTGTATCTCAGCAAGAGTCTCTATAGATTCGTGTATCAGTGCCTCGTTTTTTCTTCCCTCAGAAAATATGTCCAAAAGCTTTTTAACCAACACAGGCCAATCTCGCTCCACAGAGAATATCAATAAGAACTTGATCCTCGTGCATGAGAAATCCTCGACACTACTTCTTTGAAAAAGCCAACCAAGTTCATTTAGAAAATGAATGACATTCTCCCTCGTTGACAATGGTCTTCCATGTTCCTGTGCTTGAACATGTTCTTCTTTTCTCATATCTTCAAGCTCAGTTTCGAGAAGCCTTAACTCTTGACAGATGCTTTCATTTGCCACTATAATTGGAAAACTGTTCCCTTTGAAACCATTCTCCACCTAAAAAATATATTAATTAGGATTTAACTAATATTATGTGATGATTCTAAAATATATACTGTGTGCAATTATAGAAAGTTGTTACCTCAATGAAACAACGGCCAAAAGCGTTGGACATACGTCCAGGAAACAAAAAACTTTCCATGCTAAAATCATCATATACTGTACCAGGATATGCCGTACACAAAACTTCTTTTGATGTGTATCCTCCCATATTCGTGCAATGGATTCTGTGTGCATAACACACCAGTTAATATTTAAAATTAGGTTTATTCAAAGACAAAAATGTGTATCCAATTTCAATTTATAGGTTTTAAGATCTGGGCTTACTTAGTGCCAGGAACGTTTAGATTCCGACCCCTCAAAAGAAGAGAGGTCTCCTTCCCACTCACAACAGCCAAAGGTGACACGTATTTGAGCTCTGGTGAACTCCAAGTTTCCCATGACTTGCATATTCTTACTTTCCCTGAACAAAATTTAAAAAATAAAGCTTTGAACAAAAGCTCATCAACTTTTCTGCAAAAATAAATAAATAACTATTTACCATCTTTATGAGATGCTAACTCGCGATCCGTCCGTATTAAAAACCTTCCTCTCCAGAAATCTGAGCCGGAACATTGAAGAAACATATGCAGTCTCTGAAGAAGATCATCTTGAAGCTAAAGATGCAAAGTGTGTACATTAGAATAGACATATAGTTCCAATGTTACATGCAGAAAATAAATGATTCATATAAAAAAATATATACTCACATCATCCCAAGCTGTAGGCGACATTGATAAATAAACTGATAAAATAACACAACCAGGTCGAATATAGCTCTCCATTTCCGTAGGAATGTGGGATAGCCAATTCAATATCTAAAACAGAATTTATTATATAGATTGTAAGAGAGTTATTTTATATAAATAATTAGTTTAAATTAGTTTTCCTTAAATCCCTCTTCTACCTGTGATTTGATATCCTCTGGGAAATTGCTTGGATCTTTTCCAAAAAGCTTTAAGGTAATGCGACCAGTTCGGTTCTGTAAAGACATCATAGTTTTTATTTAAATAAAATTAAAATCATAAGCAGCTAATTTAATTAAAAAGATAGAAAAAATATCATTACATGAGCATCAGACTTGGAACTTGAGGGAGAGTGATCAGACCCAGAAGAAGATGTGTATCCTCCTGCTTGATATGGAAGATTTTGAGCTACTTGATTTTTGGTTCTTCGTTCTGGATCCTTAACTAGATGAGAAGATGGATCCCACCTACCCGTTGTACTTCCCTCGATCATGGAAGTGTCTGCTCTAAAGATGGACATTCTTTCATTCTTCAAACTCTCAGTCTCAGAATGTAAAGGAAACAATTTCTGTGCAACAGGAGGAGATGACGATGGTGAAACCTCTTCCATTGGATTACTACTTTCAGAAGATAGGTATTTCCTTGAGGATCCTACTTTTGGAGGGCTGTTGCTCTCTGGAGAGCTATAGTGCTGCTGTGACATTGCAGACTTGGCCAGTTGAACTGTACGCTCTACTTCAAAGGACGATCGAACAGTATGAGTAATTCCCCCTGTTCCTGGAGAAAACGTCATGGTTACTTGGTTATGTGAATTGACATCTGCAGCACGGTCAGAACGATTCATCTTTACTTTATCGTCATCACTGCATCCACTGCTTCCCTGAGACATGGCAGTGGTACTTTCAGGAGTGGAGGACTTTTGGGAAGTGGAGAAAACATTCATCAAGTCCATGGTTGATGGAGCCAGTGGGATTCCACTTGGCTCGCTCAGCTGTTCTGATACCTCTGGAGTTTGCGAAACATTCAAATCGAAACCTCTAGTAACTGGTGACTTCACCTTTGAGTTTGTGTCCGGGATGTTATTTATTTTACCCAGAATTTGGGCAAGCTGATCTTTGTCAGGCATTGAAGGCAGATTAGCAAGCTTATCCAAACCATTTCCTAAATTAATTGGGTGCCAAAAACAATACATATATAACTTGGCACACACATCATATATTCTTAAGTCCAGTGATATGTAGAGATTAGGAAAAGAACACACACCTTGCAAGCGAGCGAAGATGGATAATAGGTTGACAATATCCAGATTCCCATTTCCATTATTATCTTGATTACCAGAAAGTAACATCCTTGAAGCACCATCAGCTTGGACCTTTCTTCTTCTTCGATTATGCCCTGCTAGCCTCCTCCGGCAGCTTCTTTTTCCTTCATCAAACTCCGAAAGAGGATGGAATCTGTAAATCAAAGGATTCCAAAAGGCATCTCAGAAGTTAAAATAAAGTGATTGATTGTCAATGTACAGTTGTACATACATCAAGATCACTGACTACCATCTTTTTTGTTTGGAATAATTCACAAAGAACGTCATATAAATTAAATAAAGGAAAAGTAACCCCCAAAATAAATCGAAGAAGGATCTCTAAATTTTTACCTGCTACACTGCTGGCAAAATCTTTGCATCTGTTTCCCAACAACAGCCTTAGTGGTCTTACTGTGAACCTCACACACCTTGTGACGCCTATGATAATCCTTTGCACTTGAGAGATCCGCCTTGCACTCGTCAACCTGGCACATAGGATAACTAGTACCACTTCCGGGGGATCCCGATCGAACCCTCTTGCTCGGTCTCACAATCGTTTCTTCAGCAGCCACATATGACCCTCCACCAAGCTTCAATGTCAGACATTCATCCGACCTTACATCCAAACCCAATCCCTTTTGATTTTTATCCCCTTCAGAACTGTTATTAAGACCAAGATCCCTATCCGACACATCCAAAGATGGTTTAGCAACAAAAGCAACACTATCCCAATCCCACATCTTACAGTTCCAATTATTGTTTGTAGAAGGTCTAATAGCATGTTTCTGCATCTGGGTCTGCAGCTGATGCTGATGGTGTTGCTGCTGCTGCTGATGGTAGTTAGAGTTAGCCCACATGGACGAATCCCTTTTCCTTGCCAAAGGTGGAGCCACAATTTCATGAAATCTCGTTTGGTGAAGTAGAATGGGAGTTACCCTCTGTGCATCCATCTCTACTCCTTCCATCTCCAGATTCTCCACACCCCAAATCACTTCCTGCCAACAAAACAAAAAACCCAAATCCGAAAATCCTTGGTGAGAAAAAACCCACTCAATTGTTATAATAAACTGTAACCCCCCCCCCTTTAAAAAAGAAAAAAAGAAAAAGAAAAAAAAAGCAACCTTTACCGGCCGAATTCCGGTAGAAACTCCCAGATCCAAAATCAAAACAAACAACACCGTTCTAAAACATCTGAGAGATTGAGATCCAGAATCTGTAACGTCGCAGCCGCCAAAAAAAAATAACAAGGGTGGAAAGAGGGGATAACAGCAGTAATGGATCGAGACTCAAAGAGGTTGTTGGTTGTTGGTTGTGCGTTGGTGGTCTAGTGAAGCTCTGTAACTACTACTATCTATGGGTGCAGTCTTGTTCTGGGTTCCTTCGCTGTTCCACGATCCAACGCACTGTTGCAGAGTTGCAGCACCGAAGGAAAGAAAAAGAGTGAGTGAGAAAGCTGATGAGAGAGAAACCGTTTTTTTTCACCATTTTTTTCTACAAGTACAGCTCTATATTTTACCATTTCTTTCGTACTTCGCTCCATTTCATCTCCTTTATTCCCCATTCACTCCATTTCCCATCATAAAGCTACTTCAAATATATTAACTGACTCTGGTATTTTATCTTGACTCTGAGTTTTATTGTGTACTACGTATTCTCGATAAATTTTAATTATGATGTAACCGATGATATATTATTTAACTCGGATATATCAATCCGTAGGTAGACAGATAATTTTTACTTTGAAAACAGCAGTAGTTTTATGTCAAGTATCGAAACGAGATACCTGGTTCGTAAAAGACAAAAAAAACGATATCGAAACTGATAACATGTTTTATCAATATTTCACGAGATATCTCATTTTAAGTACCTCACGTGAAACATTTTATTGTATACGTATTTTTATTAAATCTTTGTTGTGTTGTAATTGGACTGGTAATATATTACGTCTTTCTGAGTCTCTGGTATATCATCTGAAGGTCGATATTTTTATAAGGAAATATTCAGGTGTGTCGAACCTTAAATGCGTCGACGTGCACCATCAAATGGTGACCAGTAGTATTTAATCTAATGGCTAAAATAATATAATGCACAAGACACAAATACATGTACGACGCAAAATCGATCTAATGAACATGATTAACTTAACACATATATAGCATCCACATTGTACGACGCATATGAAGTGCGTTTTATTTTTATATTTTGTACAAAAATACTCTTCTGTTTTTCATCTGTTTTTTTCATAATTAACCTAACCCTGCTCTAATGACTGGTAATAATAATATACAGGAAAATTAGCTTAATCGGTTATAATTATTATTAAAGTTTCTGATACCAATAACCGATTATGTTTTTTTAACAACGAAAGAGACTTTTTACAAGATATAGAAATATCTACCTCTGAATGATATAACATAATCACATAATGAAAATGTAACCCTGCAATAATAATATACAGGAAAATTAGTTTAAACGATCGTCCTAATAATTATTGTTAAAGTTTCTGATACCAGTAACCGATTGTGTTTTTTTTAATAACGAAAGAGACTTTTTACAAGATAAAAAATTTTTTACCTCCGAATGATATAACAAAATCACATAATCAGAAAACTTAATAATTATCACTGTGGTCAATTGAGTTAATCTTAGTTTCCACCGATTAGTGAGGATTTTTAATATTCGCATAATTAGTTTCCACCGATTATCATCTTTTGTTACATGAAATATAATAAAATAATAATCGATAAGTATGAGCCCTCGAAGTTTCAAAATAATTCATATAGATCCTTCATTTTCTGAGAAAAGGACCGGAATCGTAAAATAAATAAATAGTGCAATTCTCACTTCCACTGTCGACCCACGTTCTCTTCGCCACGTCTCTGTATCCCATCATCTGAAGGTGACCAGATCCAGAACTACCCCGCGTTGTACGGGTTGAAAAATGGAATTTACGGTTATACCCTTATTTTCACTATTTAACTACAAAGAACCCATCCCATCACCCATAATCTACGGACCCCACATATCTCCATATTTCAACTCATCTTCGATCTAAAGCACGTGACCTCTCCATTTCACTTTGTCTCTTTTCCACTTGTCGCCACGTGTCGTATTTACATATAATTCCATCAGACATGTCGGAAAACTTTTGGATGAATTTATTTTTTTACCTTTGGTTAATTTCATGTGAGATTTTACTTTCATTAAATTATCAATTTTAAATACATTTATAAAATTTGTTTCCTTCTGTATTTAGTATTATATAAATAAAAAAAGAAAACAAATTTATTAAAGTAACTGTTTAAGAACAAATTAATTAAATAATTAATTTCATTTATAAAGATAAGAAAAATAAATAAAAGATCGTATTGATTAATCTATTCTGATAAATGATATTTAATGTTAAATTTTAATTATAGTTTTTCATACAACCTCATTCATTGTTCGAGATATGTATAAATTTTTATTTAGTTTTCAAATAGTAGAATCTAATCCCTTCTCCTCTTGAAAAACCCTAACGCCCTTCGTCTTTTTGAAGAACCCTAAAGTCTAAAAAACCCTTCTCCTCTTGAAACTCAGATACTTAATCTTCTCCTCTTTTAACACTGAAATACGAAATTCGAGCAATTCGAGTTGAGTTCGAGCAGGTTCTGCGAAACTCGACTCGTTTGCAACCCTAGTGGCTAGTGGTATATCATCCGGAGATCAATAATTGAATTTATCAACGTTTACGTTTATTTATTGAAAGGATAATAATCGGACCTTACGTACAACTTATCTGGTGTCCATACCTGTGTTGCTATGCCGGCCATTTAATTATCAACCTCCAATCCATTTTTCAATAATATATCATTGTTGATACCATGACCTGTCCACTGGGGCAGGAGTCGCACAGGCTCATGAATTCGGAGACCTAACCTGTGGGATATAGTAGTATAAATACCTTCAAAACTGTTGAAAAGAGGGATCGGTAGAACGATTGAAGACATTCCACTTGTAATAGAGAGATAGATTTTGCCTGAGCGATAGTGTGTGAGTGAACAAAGAAATTATTTTTTTCGCACACACAACATCGATCATGTTTAAATCGTAATTGAATTATTAACGAAAATATATACGTACACGACAAGAATTTTCAAAAATTGTAATAGTTAATTTGATCTGTTAAGTTAATTTTCTCGTGTATTTAATCAGAAATAAACCTTCATTCAAACAGTAATATATACAAGAAAATATTCAGGTGTGTCGAACCTTGAATACGTCGTCGTGTGTCATCAAATCGTGACCAATAGTATTTAATCTAATGGATAAATTAAATAATGTACTGCACAAGACATAACACATGTACGACGTAAAATCGATATAATGAACATGATCAACTTGATACATATAACATTCGCACTGTACGACGCACTTGAAGTGCGCCCAATATATATATAAAGGGGGAACACCTTAAAAAAGATATTTTTATCAGATAATGATTTTGGTCGTTCATTTTTTACTTTTACTCTCGATCAGCGGCGAATCTAACAAGCTTACTATATTAATTGTGGACGACAACTTTATTTTCTTTGGTAGATTAAGACGTTTACTTCAGAAAGTAACAAATACTCAGTGATATCGTGCTAAATTATTTTATTTAGTTACTGACAAACAGTTGGAAGAGTTGAATGATCGTTTTGCAACATAAAATATTATTTCAATGCATAAGTTGTTTGACGTCAGATAATGAATTTCGTTCTTATGATAAAAATAATACTGAATTTAGCGAAATTTTATCCTGTGGATTTTTGTACTGTTGATATCAGGATTCTTGAAAATAAACTGTCAGAATATATTTTTCATTCACGTAATAACAAATTTTTTCGAATTTGAATGAAATTGATTAAAAAGAGAAAAAATATTGTATTTTTTTAACGTTTCGTTTGTTGAAAGTAACACTCATATTACCAGTTGCGACTGTTTAAGTGGTAAAATCTTTTTCAACTTTGAATCGATCCTGACCCATCTTTCCTAAACCTAATCGGACAGAAAATAATAATGGATTGTGGATATGATAGGTCTATTGACCATTGACCAGTTTGAAATAATTGCGTGTTGATTACTTCAATTGCATGTGAATTGTATGGAGATTTGATCAAGTGGTTTGTTATGGTCTGGACTTATGGCGTCTATTTTGATTGACGGAAATACCCTTGAAAGTAATAAAAATAAAATAATAATAATAATAATACAGTTTTTTTATTCATTATTTGGGGAATTGAGTTTTTGACGGAAATCCGTTTTGCCCTCTTTTGGTGAATTAGGGTTTTATTCCTTCTCCTCGGACGGCGATCCGCGACGAGGCGAGAGAAGAGAGGTATTGTTATCGTTGCTTCTGTTTATGTTGATCATATTTACTGTGTTTATTTTTCTGATTGTTCTTTCCACGGATGGATTAGATCAGATTGAATGGATTCGTTGTATTTGAGGTTGAGATTTGTTAGGGTTTTATTCTATATTCATATAATTTTTGTTTATTTGCTCTGATTTATTGTATTTGGACGTTGGGGGAGGAAGGGATCTATGTTTTTTTTTACAATCAATCCATTGATCTATCTCTGTCGCCCACCCTAGGTTTTAAACTTTTAATCATTGATCAAGAATTTACCAATTGCCATAGATTTTAAATAAATTCTTCTATGTGCAAATTAGTTATTGATTGGAAGTTAATGAAATACTCTTCTTTGTGTTTGATTATTTCCAACAGATCTTGTTGATTGCTTGCTTGACTTCCGACGAAAAGACGTCATTTTTGTAGTTTTCGCTTTGTTCTTATGCTTTTAGTAAAGAGATTTAGCTTCTATTCCTGATCAATCTTATCCATTGTTTTGTATTAACGAATATGATGAGTGCAGAAGAGATTGAACTCAAAATGCAAGGCGTCAAAACGCCACTACCACCGCTACCAGGGCGTGAATCCGCAAATCTCAATCCACGCAAGAGGATTAAATTTGTTAGAGACCAAACATTTGTTCAACAAGATAACGGAAATCACCGAGATCATGGCATTGCTCCATATCTGGAGGAACCTACCAACCTCCGGAAAAAAAGCTCAAAGAGAATCCTCCAAAGAGAATCGCTCCCGTCTTTGGATGCTGAGCTAGCCCCAGTTCTAAACAACGACTACAAGGAATTGCGGTATCGATATAAGTTGATTGCTAATGAGAGACTGGCTCTGGACAGAGAACTGAACAATGTCGATATAGATATTCAGAATCTTGAACGTGAGAAGGATTCTTTGCTAGATAAACTCATTGTTTTAGAAGGGATTATAGATCCCTCTGAGATGTACTAATCTGTTGAACCTCCTCAATGTGTGTTTATTTTATACATTCTCCATGAAATTGTGCTTTTTCTTCTTCTTCTTCTGCAGGATTGCATCTTCTTTAAAAGGTATCTTGTGAAGTAACTGGTCTTTTTTATGCTTCATTCTCAACTACTCAACTTGGGTAAAGTAAAACAATAATTTTCAACTAAATAGTTAACATACTAACTTCTATTCTTCTAGAGACTAGAGTTATTCTGTCTAGGGATGCAAGTTTGAACTCGAGTTCTCTCAAAGCTTGATAATGGTACTCGATAAGTTTATCGATACCCAACCCTAACTAGAAGTAGGGTATAGGGGAATATTTTTTTTATCCGATCAAAGATTGTCACTCAATCTAAACTTTTACCTGATCAAATCGTGTAGAATAGCTTACCAATTAAGTAGTTTTCTTAGACTTTAATTCTCTTTATAGTAGGTAATCTTTATGTAACCTAGGCATTGCCTTTATTTTCTTAATGAAATTTAATTATGCGGTGAGAACGGGGTTGGCGGTCACGCCCCGCTCTGAAAAACGGGACGGGTCAGATACCCTACCTTCCTGTCCCGAGACCCGCCCCAACCCCGGTGACAGAGGCGACCTGCCTGAATTATAAAAATAAAAAAATATAAATTTATATATAAAAAAAATCTAAAATTTTAAATGGGTAAACTTTTTACCTTAATTTTAAAAAAAATTAATTTGAAAAATTATATATCTAATATAATATAATTTAAATTAATAAAAGAAGCATAAAAATTAAGTTATAAAAAACCGGGGCGATCCGCCTGGGGTTCGCTTTGCCCCGAGACCCGCCCCGGAATATGACCGTGGCAACGGAGCAAAAATGAAAAACGGGGTAGGGCCGTTGTGACCCGCCCCGTTCTCACCCTTAATTGCGGTAAAAAAAATGAAATAAAATAAATCTTTATGTAAAATATCAAAAATATTAGAGACTCTGGTTTGGGTCCAAGAAATGAGGACCCAAATACTATGAGGCCTATTTATCGGAATAAGTAAGTTATTCTAATCAGGTCGGCCCATTGGGGGACCAGAAACCCTAACGAACATATCATCTATAAATAGAGAGAGAGAGAACCCTAAAACACATTCGAGGTTTTTTCTCTCCTGCCGTGATGTCGATTTCGCCTTTTTCTTCTTCTGTTTTTTAGATCTTGTTTGTTTTTTCTTGTTTTGTTAATTCAATCCAGGTGATGAGTACTTATGTTAATTCTCACGATGGTCATCTGAGAGTCAACTGCCTATGTGGTGGTTTGATTTCTGTGAGCCGATTGATCTTTCTCTGATGGTTTGTTTTCGTTTTTGTTTTTCAGTTTTTTATCGAAAAGTTTAGTAATCAGAATATGCATCGTGATGAAAAAGTGTTTATTTTTCAGAATTAATCTTATGTTTGGATTTAAAACATCCCTCCTACTCATTCTGAATGCATATTTTTGTTTTGTTTTTCATTTGGCGTGATGAGGAAAATGTGTTTATTTCTCAGATTAACTCATGATTGGAATTAAAACATACCCTCCTACTCATTCTGAACGTCGTTTTTTAGTTTTTCGAAAGAAGATAGTTTAAATTTTATATTTTTGATATTCATTTTTTTTTTAATGTCGTATTTTGTTGGAAAATATAAAAATTTACGATTGGATAAATAATTTTTGATTTGAATGAATGAATTTTGATATGTTTACATAATGAATTTTAAGGTAATTCATTATTTATTTTTTATTATAGAATTAGTTAGGGAAGTATTAGATTGTTAGAAATCAGATTATTCTGACTTTTATGTGTAATCTAATACCGAAGTTAATATTGTAAATGATTTTTTTTTATTGATTGGAGATTGTATTTTATATGTTTTTTTACTATTATTTATTTTTTAATCTTAAATGATTTTTTGTTTTTTACTATAATAGAATTATAGAAATTTTCGTATATTTGTTTTAGTTTTTTAAAAAATATAAAATTTGGACTGTTCCAATTATTCTTTAAGCGTAGAAAACGATAGAACGTGTTTTAAAACGGATTGTTCAAATTTGGATTTTGTTTTGAGTCTTTCATTAAAACGACAAGAATATTTTGTTGATGGTGTTTAATTCTTGCTCTCGAGTCGTCATTGGTGATTTAATTCTTCTTACTTTTGATAAACAGTGATAACGAATAATGTCTTAATTATAATCGTAAAAGAATATAGTTTTGAACATACGACAGAAGAAATTGGAGATACTTGTCGCCGAAGAAAAATAGATAGTGAAAAATTGATAATTTTAAATTTGAAGGTGTTATAATAACTGAGGTTATAAAGGATCCACAAATCTGTTTTGAGTTTTAAGTTAAATTTTTGGATTTGGGTTTTGATGAAATGTCTGCAATGAGGCATTGTCTATAGCTTTAATCCGTTATTACTAGTATGTTATGTTTTGGACATTTGTTTATGCAATTCTATGTTTTTCTTTTTGTTATCTAATGATATTTTACTTTCATTGGAAAAAAAATTTAAACTTGGCTTATAAAACTTTTTGGTTCTTTTGTATCTTTATCGTTATTTGATTATGTCAAAATAATTGTCTATAAACAAGTAAAATGATTTAATGGGATAAAAATCATTATAAATCCTATACGTAGAAATCTAAATCCTAGATCTTTTTAAAATCAACAACAAATGTTATGGTTTATGATCTTATAAAAATTATACAATTCTTTTTCAATCAATAGTAAATCAATAGTAAATATTTTTCAACAACAAAAGTTATAATTCGGTATTAACTTTTTCTAATAAAATTAATTGGTGAGAATTGAAAAGAAAACCGCCAAGATTTTTTAATCAACATCCTGATAATTTTTTTGCGTCCATGTACCTTTAAGAATTTTCCAGCCATGGCTTCTTTATTCTTTTCTTTATCTTATCTACTGAATCTTTCCATATGATATCACTTAGTCTGCCACAAAAAGTCTTGTACATCTGTTGGAGGGATTTCAGGGGAATTATTTAATTTAATCTCATGATTATATATTCAAATGTTATCGATATTGAACATATAAGAACTATGAAGGGATCTAATTATGTAAATATGTAATAACTAATAACAAATTAACAAGTCACGAGTTTTATTTTTGATATTTATTTGGTAAGTAATTTACCTGATGCCATGGTTTAAGTTGCGCACGTGCGGGTAGCCATCGCTATCTTCCCACACTATGAGCCGGCAGCATGATTTTTTTTAATCAGAAATCAATAAACCAAATTCTAATTTCTATTTTTTTCTTAAAATCATAATTCTAATTTCTAAAAACATGGTCTGATTTGATTTTTTTTAATTTTTTTAGGATCTGAATTTTTAAACATGGTTAGATTTTCATCTTGATTTTCTTTTTAAACAGGGTATGATCTGGAGTTAGAATAGATGTGTAACTATAGAACCTTTAGAGTTTTAGACTTATGATTTTACTCTTTATTTTGGTCACTAAAATTTATTATTTTGGTTTTTAAAACTATTGACTATTGGGCATTGGCTACTCTTAATTGACTATATTACATGGTTTATTGTTAATTGATGGAATTAATATTACCGGGTTTATTAATATACATGTATATCTGATTTTTTTTAAAATTACACTTGGCGCTATGTAGGCGCCAAAGCACGCTATATAGGGAAGTGCGGGTTGCTGGCGCCACGTGCTATGGCGCAACTTAAACCTTGCCTGACACCAACAACCAAAATTGACCCAACATGATTTTACAATTCTATAGAAAAAAGGTGTCACGTCTAAAATTTTACAACTAGCATTTAAGGAAAACTTGTTTTAAATCTTAAAAAAAAACTATGTTTTATTTTTTTACTTTCATTAAACTTTGGTAATTGGTATCTGCATTTAAGTTAAGTTTTCATCTATTTTTTTAATCTTACAAAGTATAAACATGGTTTCTGTGTAACAAAGAATGTTTAAATTTCAATTCCAATATAATGTAATTAATTAATTGCATTGTACATTGAAATTTATCTCACCTTGAGAAATTTAGTTGTCTCGCCAGCTATTTTCTGAATTTCTACCATAAAAAATGACGGGGCAACTTGAAAGATCTGTAGGAGCCAGACAATAAAAGATTTAAAAATATCAAATTGTGATTATAGAACATTTTCATAAATGAAATAAAACTACCTAAAAAAGATCAAATAACTGAACACAAGTTTCAATTAAAGGGAGGAACTTATAAAACATCTCAGATAAACCTACCATTGATTCAACCCAATGGAAGGAAATTATTGATTCAAAAGACCTTATCACCCAATGTCTAGTGTAGGGAAAGGAAATATTGTCCCAAGAGGATAATATTGCTATTGGTATATGGCCCCTGTATGTCAACAAAATTCTCCATCATCCTCCTATAAAGAATAAAAAATAAACTCAAGACCCTACAGATGCTCAATGCCTAGGGGGTTCCAATCCAATCCACCTGTCTCCTCGGTGGGCAAGAGGATGAATCAATTAGTCATCTATTTTTCAACATAGCTACTAAAACTATCTGAATTTCTTAATCAGACACTCTAGAAATTTTTTAATTCCCCATTCCCTACACTTACTCACTCATACATCAGAATAAGAGATGTAATTGAAGCTTGCTAAAAACTGACACATCAATCACCTTCATGGGGCCTTCATTGGAACACAATTGGAGGTCTCTCTTGGTACATCTGGTTCAAAAGAAACAGAAGACTACATCGGCATACTCTTAGGTCTTCTGAGATACTCTTCTCGGGAATCATTAAGGTCTTCAGTCTCTCTTTCAGATCTGATCTCTTTAAGAAGGGATGTGGTTTACAAATGGAGAAGACTACTATGCAGGTTTGGGAGACTAATCTCCCGAGGCTCAACTCTAAGAGTGCTAGTTACATAGGAAAAGGTTGATGGTATGGAAACCACTTTATCCACCCCACTTCATTTTAACCTCTGTAATTTCAGGGTATTATCCTTCATCATTAATTCATTATTCATGAGAATATTCAATGTTTGCAAAAAAAAAAACTGAGCACAAGTTTCAGAAAAGGAATTAAAAAGAGAAGCTTGTGCTAAACTTACCTCCAAAATAACAGTGAAACGAGGTGCTGAAATACTATCAATTCTCATCTGTAAGACAAACTAAAGTTTTTATTTTATCGAAGCTAATTAAAACAAAAAAATGATAGATAATATAACGTCTTAGTTAGAAATTAAAATTCATGGAGCTTGAGGAAGTTGGAAGGAGAGAAATAAATTGACTCCTAAGAATTTGAGACAGAATCAAGAGGTTTGAATATAAAGAATGACAAGAATGTTTGATATTACTTTATAAATTGACTCCTAAGTGTTTTGAAAAAAATTACATTTACTTTATTATTAATCATCATTCACCACTATCCATTAATAATAGACTAAATTTTACAAATATCCTGTCAGAAAATATACAACTGCATCCTATGTGAAAACACCAAGTTTGAAACAGCAGATCACATGTTCTTCATGGACTAATAGTGGACTAGTTGCAATTACACTAAATCCATATGGAAGAAGATGACTAACAAGCTAGAGACCTGGATTAGGTATTTTTCATTTTTTTGATGAATTTCAATTTTCATTAGATAATGAAGTGGACCTTGCCCAATTTTACATATAAAAGATAAAGATAAACTCTTACAGGCCTGGATTAGGTATTTTTCATTTGCTAGAGATTAAATTCATAAAAAAATCCATCTGGGATTTTCAGTTTTCACCACATGGCTATCTCTACATGGTACATACGGAAAGAGAGGTGTAACTGAGTTCATGAGGAGCTCCCATCAGACGTGGAAGAGATTTTTGATTTAGCTTGAAAGAATACGAGGGATGAATTCAACATAATCAAGTACAAAGACAAAAAAAAAATACAAAGATAGATAGTTGATGACCGAGGAGACACATTATCTCCATGGACTAATATTGGCTGACAGAAACACGTTAGTAACTAGTACTTAACTCTTTAACATACGTATGCACATAACATAGTGCATGCTTAGATAAAGGAGGTGATTTTCTGTTTTTTACTACGTGTATTGCATGTTTGTACCTTCCTTTTTTCCCATTTAATATAAAAGAATTATCGTTTGGAAAAAAATAACTGATTTTTTAAACAAACAATTTAAAATCCAAAATACCTTATAATTACGTAAGTGGGTTTTAAATCCCATGGACTGTGCAGTAACATCTATGCTTGACAGGATAATATTTGCTGGTTTTCTAGAAAAAAATCTAGTGTGATAAATTTTACGTTCCGTCTGCAAAAACAGTAATTCAAACAAATCTTAGACGTATGAAGATTAAAGTACAAACAACTTTAATAAACTTTAGAACATGTCAATAACCTTGTCAAACATAAAATCAAGGTTTCTTATGCGGATACATAAAAATGTATATGCAGTCATGCGGATCCAGATCACCCACAATCCACATACATTTTGTATGTGGTATTCGATGGGTAAACAGATTCGAACCAGGACCCGCTTAACCCACCCAAATAGAAATATTTAAACAGAGGTAAAAGAAAACCCTAAAACTAGATTTTACCTTCTAAAGGAAGATCCTCTAAATGAATGAAGAGTGTTTGCTAGTTTCTACTTTCCTTAACATTTAGAACCTCATTTACTATGTTTTGAAATTAGAATCTCATTTTTTTTTGATGAATTAAAGTCCATTTTTAATGGAAAAACAAACAGTAAAATATATAGTAAAGATGATATTTATCTAGCATGGGAAATGGGGCATGCCCATTGACTCTAATCCTATATAGCAATTTTCTTAGATCCGTAAAACTGGGGAGTTTGCTGCAGAAGTTAAGCCTCCCACAAATTTAAGCATCGTAAATTTAGTGAAGGAACCAACTTGACCAATATTTACTAAGAAGACTTTGAAGATCATATGACATGAAAGATCACAGACTTTGAAATCCAAAAAAGGTGGTGCACGACTTTAGCTTTTACATCTACAAAGTAGGAAGCTTTTCATCAGAAGTGGTAATTCGAGAAATCGAAAGTTTGGAACTTAGTGTGTACTTAAATTATATATTTTTTACAATTATGGTATTCAAATTTTAAGTCTAAAATTCTTACGTGTACTAATTTAGTTCGGTGGTGGGATCAATTTGGCATGAACACTCCGGCATTAAAAAATACACAATGCTCATTCTCAGATTTTGCATTTCTAAGTTTTTTTTTTGAAGAAATTAAATTTCATTAAAATATTTGCATTTTTAAGTTTAGCTTCCATAGAAATTGGAGTACTTTCGAACATGTAAGTATTATTTGGATTTTGGGAATTTGAATTGATCTGGATGGATTAGTTTGCATTTCTTATTTGGATTTATCAATTACAGTTTCACACAAAAAGTGAAAACAGCTTGAGAGTTTATGACCAAAAAAAGCTTGAAAGAGAAGATTCGACCAAATACGATCCAATCCATGTTGAAGAACCACTGCACAAGTGAATGGATGACCAATTTTGCGCACTAGTGTAGCAAGCAACAAAAGCAGAAGAGAATCCAAGTTCTTCATCAAAGAGTGATCAATCTCATTTACTACAAGTACTATTTATCACAAGATGAATTCTATCTAAAATTCTAAATAACTTATATAATTCTAGTCAAAATTTCCCCAATGGATTAATGTGTTTAGCTCCATGTTAGACAGCTAGTAATCTTTTTTTTTTACTTGATTAAATAACATCAATAACTCCTTCCATGTCAAGTCAAAATTTGACTGATATCAATAACTCCTTCAAATATTATTCCTGGATTGATATCATCTAAGGATATATGAATGAAACTAGAAAGATAGAAAATGGGGGAATCAAGTGATCGACCCCTCTAAACATACATTAGATGTGTTTGTACACAATTGGATTTTAGATTAGATCTTAACTGCTGTTAAGTTCTAATCTACACTAACTAATTACAATTAGCACATAAGGACTAAAACGTAATTAAAAACAAATAGCATTATTTATATCACTAATAGGATATGACCCCCAATTTGATCCAGACCAAAGATTCCACCTTCTAAGTTTTAACTGTTGTATTTCAATCTTTCCTGATGAGACATCATAAATGTCTAACTCTCAATCACATTTTTCCTAATGTTCATGACAGGAAGCTTACCTTATTTGAACCCTAGACATGATCTCAAGAAGAATAAGAAAACCTTCGATTAGAATGAACAAAATTCCAGTTAGTACCTTGCACTGAAAAAAGGTAGTATTCCTAACTACTGAACAGTGAACACTTCTCATTTATTTTGAAAGGGATTCCTCTTTCTTGCATATTCTCACAGGTTCTTCTAAACCTAGAATAAATGGTTGAAAATAAAGAAAGAAGACTATTTTGTTATTATTAATGCAAGAAAATCTATACATAACCTATAAAATTTTCTAAATGTTGCTTTCTTATTTTTTTGCTTGTAATTTTTCTTCTGAAATCACCTCCATTAACACAGCTGGCTTAAATCCTAAACTATCTTTAATATAACTGAAAATTAACACAATCATTAATGACTTATATTAATGCTTAAAGCCAATGTTTTTTATGCGTCATGCCGTCGCATCTGCTGTCATGCGGTCCAGCGCATGTAGGCGTATGCCTTCATGCGCTGGACGGATTAGGCGGATCCGGTTGGATCCGCCTAACCCATTTACCCAATTAAAATAAAAAAACACCTTATTCCTCAAGACATCTGCACGGACTTCTCCACGCACGTCTGCACGGATGCTCGCAGATCTGCACGGACTTCTGCACGCACGTCTGACGGATGCTCGCAGACTACAGGAACCCACGCTCACAGACCACGGACGGAAATCGCGGACGGGGGTTGGGGTTTAAAAAATACGACGCCTAGGCTTGAGAATTTAAAAAATACATGGAATATTTCAAAATTCCCATCCTAAATTATGCGATGCCTAGGTGACGGCTAGGTGCCACATGCGGTCATGCGACCAGAGCCATCGCACGACCGCATGATCGCATGAAAAACCTTGCTTAAAACTTCAAAAAATAACATTAAAGAAAGAAGAAATAAACGGAACTATAAAAATAAAAGGAATCCACCCTGAGTTTTTACTTATTTATTACCTTTTCTCGTTCAAACAATGCATTGAGGTCGAGTCCCTGTGATAGGATAATTAAATCAAAAGCATTTAAAATCAGTGGACCAGTATCAAACGTTCCTGCTTGAGAATTATTCTGCTGATCCTATAAGGGAAAAATCAGCATAATCAGAGCCTTATTCTCTGACAAAATATAGGAATAGATATTTGATAATGCGTTACATTACATATCATTTTCAATATGTAATCGATATTTTTTTATCGGAAAAAGTAAAACCTCAAAAAACCTGTGATTTTTTTTATAATATGTGAAATCAAGATAATGTATGTAAAAAACAATTTATGTACTAATTACTAATCAATGATCTAAAAAATAACTAATAGAAAAATGAGATAACTCAAGTCATACCCCATGATCATCAAAAATTGTACACGTATCATCCAAACTAGTTTCCTCTTCAACATGCCTAGAAGTCACATAATTGCTCATAAACCACTCATTGCTCCTTATTTCTTCTATTCCAATACGCTGCAAGTACATTTGGAAAAGTATAATTTAAATATAGGTTTGTCGATTACTCTCCAGCATTTATATACTACAATTAAAGAAAACACTACAATTTTCTGTAACTTGGACTTTCTTGAATTATCAGAAATAAATTCAATAAATGATATTTGAAATTTTTAACACTATAACACTATAACAATTCAATTATTTAAGGTAGAGTTTTATTAGTGGAAGTTTCCTTCTTAAGGAAGAAGTAAAAGAGTTTAGGAATTATTCAATACTTTGTTATTGGTATTTTTAAAGACAAAATTGAGTTTTCTTTTCTCTCTGGAAATTGTTATTTTTGGAATTATAAGGGTATGGAGAAAATTTCTCATTAATCTATTGTTCCATTTAAGTCATGTTAGCATTTAACGTGATTTATGCTAAGTAGGCTGGAATGGACAGTTATCTTGGAGTTTGAGCACAAGATAACTAACCTCCAAATTCTCCATGCATATATAGCTTAATGGTAGAAAGCATCATTTGGATTTAGAGCAGTCGTCAAATGCACGACATCTCCTTCTGTTTGTATTTGAATCCGATCTCTCGAAAGGATTTTCAAATTGAAGGAGTTTACAACGGTTGTCAAGTACATTTGGATTTGGTCTCCCTACGACCCTACCCGATCCCCAAACTTTGATATTGAATTTAAATCCGAGACCTGATTTATCCTCCACCAAAGACTCGATTAACTATAGTGCTCAAATCTCTTTCATATCAGACATCATCAGAATGGTACCAGAAAGAGAGTCAAACCTTTGAAAGTTTTTCTAAACTCATAAAGACCCCTGTGACAAGCTTTCTTATGCGACCACGATTAAGCAGCACTGAAGCTGTTATGCGGTTTCATACCATCCGCAAAAAACCCGTCTAGTCTGTCGAGAATGGGAGAATGGGTTATATAAGGTAAAGATTAATGAACTTATTATAGTAGATCTATCTTATAATGGATTAAGTAAAGTTAGTGTCTTCATGTACAAACCTTAACGTATCTATATATGGACTTGTAAATTTTAATGTCTATACCATTATCACATATTGAGGGCATAAACGTGCAGCTTCCAAACATCTGTGGAGTAAGTGGCATTAAATTAATCATGCAAAATCGTATGTTCACCTTCATTTCTTCTAGTCTCTTCATAAACATGTGAGAGAATGAAAGAGATTCAAATCCAATTCTAACATCGTGTCTTTGTAAATTCCTCTTAATTTTTTTATAAAATATATAGGAATTGGCTGGAAATTAAGAAATAAAATCTCACTAGTGTCTTTCAGTTGCTTGATCAATGGTTTCTTTAAGATATTGTGTGTTGTCTTTATTGGCTCATTGTATTTGGCCAAAAGGAAGAAAAGTAGGAGGAAGCATGAAAGGGATAGAACTCAAAAGCAATATTGGGAATTGGGATAGAGGAATGATAAGGGTGGATCCCGATCAGTGCTCGGACGACACTTCGAACAAGCGTTGGGCCAGGAACTTCGCCGGAAACAGCTTGCACTCCTCAGTCGCTCAGGCTCACTCTGGCAGGGGTTCTCTCTCACTCGAATCAACCTACCCGGATGAATGGGAGTGACCTCTATTTATAGGATTCTTATGGGGGCAATCTGGTCATTAGGGTCGTAACCTCTTAACTGTCCAGATCTGGTCTCAGGTCGACTTTATGAGGTTGACTTCCTTAGGGTCGACTTTTGCCAGGTCGATTTCGGAAGTCGACTGGGGCCTCCCATCACCTATATAGGTGTTCGCCATCCATTCCGGGCTATCTCAATCTCTGATTGCCGGTATCATGATCAAGTCTCGGATACTGTATCACCAGTATCCCCCCCCTTTGATACGTACTAGGTTTCCTGGGGGGATGCTTCCTGGTCTTGTTGACACGATCTGATCTGAATGTTAGATCCTGCATCACCAGTATTTCCCCTTCCTTTGCTCATCGTGGTGGGAATCCCTACCCCGGTGTCACCAGGGTCCCCCCCCCATACGACCACAATAGGAGACTCGTTCCTCGTAATCGTAGGGTTTGATGTACGACTTTATATTTTCCGGGGTTACCCTTATCAAGGAACAAGAAGAAACATAACAGCATGAGCATGAAAATCTGGAATGGGATGAGCTGGTGAAGTCCACAGAAGATTCTCAACCGTAATATCGCACATTCTAATGTTTGGACTAATAAATATATATTAGGGATATCTACCAGGAAATTTTTACTCAGTTGGAGCCTGGAGATGTTCATATGTTAGCGTTTGCCCTTTGGTTCTCTGCTATGATGTCTTTTCGTCAACAGATAGTAATTAGGGGGTGGATGGTTATTTCCCTACAAATAGGAATTCACCTAAAACAAAGACAATAGCAAGGTTTTCTATGCGTCTATGCGTTCATGCGATGACATTTTAAGCATATAAGTATATGCGTGCATATACGCACATATACGTAAATATGCGACATGTTATATTTACATGTATTTTTTAAAATTACCCCTGATATTTCCATAATATTTCCATAATATAATATAGCAAAAAGTGTTCCAATGACTCAATAAAGTTTAAAAGTCTAAATAGTAAATAGAAATTGCATAACAAAGTCTAAAACTATATAATTAACAATAGTCTAAGGCTCTAAAAGCTCTAAGGAGCTTGCTCAACATCCTCTTCAACTTCAGCTCTAAGGAACGCTGCTGGTCAGCCTGGTCCGTTAATGTCCGACGGAAGGGAGGAGGAAACTCAGGGTTATTTTTCTATGCGTTTTGGTTTTTTTTTTTTAAATTTTTATGGGTAAAACCCTATTACCCAACTCGACCCGTTGACCCGACCCAGACCCGCAAACGCATAGAACATCTATGCGGGGGTCTGGAAAACCGCATGGTCGTTTATGCGGCGCATAGAAAACCAGGCACAATAGTGGTTAATGGGGAAGTATTATTATAAGCTATAAAATATCTTTATAAGAACTCCCTCCAAAAATAACTAGAGAAAATTAAAGTAATAACTAACCCTGTCAATGGATATCCGAAATCCGAATTCGAATTCGATTTCGAATTCGTTTAAGCCTAATCGAATTCGGATAATCGAATTCGGATACGTATTCGGATACTGAAAATACTATCCGACACTAATCGAATTCGAATTCGGATACCTCTAATCGAATTCTATAATTATCCGAATTCGAATAAATATTAAATATATAATAATTTTATAATTTTAACTTTCTCTAATATAATATTGTAATGTAATCTATATGTTTTATAATTTTAACCTTCTCTAATAAATATTAAATATCTTATACCATATTAACAATAAACCCATCTTATTTTTTATCAAATAATAAAAATATCAAATCCCTAAACCTAATCCCTAAATCTCTAAAAAATCATTCTTATTTCTTATTCCCCCTTTCTTAAGAGTTAGCTAGGGTTTGTGATTTCTTCTCATTCCTCCTTTTTTTTGCACAAGCACACAAGAGTTAGCTAGGGTTTGACTCGGCTCCTTCTCAGTTCTCATCTTGGTAAGTGGTAACTCGGCTCCCCTCAGTCCCCACAAAAAAACAGATTTTTGTGGTGAGATGCTAGTCGGATCATGTGAAGATTACTATGTTGCTCATCTTTATCTCCTAATCTTTATTCTTTACATCTTAATCTTCAACATGAGTCATGACTTAATCCCTTTTCCTTTCACATGCTCTCGTTTGTTTTTGATGTTTTAATTAAGTAATTCTTCACTGATTATGTTAGAATTCTAATATTCATTTTTAATGTTAAATTCTGTTGGATGGATACTTGTTATGTTAAATTGTGTTGGATACTTGGATTTAATATTTATAGGGTTTTTTTAACAAAAAAAAAAAATATTATTTTTGGGTTTTTTTATAAATGTTATTCGAATCGAATTCGGATATTTTTAATCGAATTCGAATTCGGATACGGATTTTGAAATTCGAATACTAATCGGACGAATTCGGATTATCCGGATACTAATCGAATTCGAATTCGGATACAGGGGTATCCGGTTCGAATTCGTTCGATTGACAGGGCTAGTAATAACCAAACATTTTAACACTTACAGTTTTGGGATTCGGATCCAAAATTTTGAGGATTAGGGACTTTGCTCCATTAGAAAAACAAGATGGGAATGAAAACTCCGCCCTTTCTATCTGAGGAAATGTAAAAAAAAAATCAAATTTCATGTGTTTTGGGAAATGAATAAGAAAAAAAAATCGAGAAATAAATACAAAAGTAAAAAAAAAATCTCACCAATTAGGTGTAAAAAAGTATTACCCTTTTGTTAAAACTATGTGTTCACATGTTTTACCATCATTTTTTAATACATTGTTTACTATCATTGACTTCAATGAAATATTTATTTACCTGACAAAATGAAAGTGACATTATAAATATTTACCTTGCTATAGAGGGATGCAATATCAAGTTCGTCAAACGGAAGATATCCAGCTAATAAAACATAGAGAATAACTCCACAAGACCATATATCTGCTATAGCACCATTATAGCCTTTGTGGTTAAGTACCTGGTGCGCAAAAGTTTCCCTTTTGATTTATTTCACAACAAATGGATAAGTGTAACAAAGGAAAAAGCAAACAAGGCCTAAAAGCCTCAATCCTATTTTTTTCTACTCATTCAACTATCTATTTATTTCAAGCTATGTAAAACAGGAGAGATAAAATTGCAGTGGAATTTTTTAAAAATGGTAGTTAACTATGTGTTAACCAGCTGACTGGTGGAAGAGGGCTGAGTCCGGCTGACCAATTAACCACGTCAGCTATAGCTGAGTATTGTAAGAAAAAAGGATTTTGGGCAGTTATTTCTAATTTTGCACTGTTTGTTTTGCAGATTTGATGCATATTCGAAACACTTATGTCAAAGCAATTGGATGAAAAATAAGATAACCGCGTGTTTTTTCCCATGTGTGATCAGGTGAGACTGCGACAATCCTTTCTCACCTGATCTTGTTTTTATGTGTGAAACATGTAAGTCCATAAACTTGAGAGTTTTATGCGCTTAGGAGTCGGGAAATTCTTTAAATGTCTAAATTATAAAGATGCATTCATAAAATAAAGAGTCCCCCCTACACCCTACATCATAATTATCCTTTAAATGTCTAAATTATAAAGATGCATTCATAAAATAAAGAGTTCTCTCCCTACACCCTGCATCATAATTTAAAAGAAAACAAAAAATGAATTGGATACCTCTGGTGCAACATAGTTAGGAGTTCCACAAGTCGTTTGCAAAAGACTAGTGTCCTTGAGGAAAAAATAAATAAATGCCATAATGTCAGAGATTACAAGAAATCAATTTAAGAATAATGTATTAAAAAATGCAGATAAGGTTATTTACTGGGTCGGGCAAGGCACCAAGACCAAAGTCTGAAATCTTCAGCGTTCCATGAGAATCTAGGAGTAGGTTTTCAGGCTAAAATTTTGAAAATTGAAACAAGGTGATTTATTAGTGAAATTCAATTTATGCAAATGATACCGTAAGACGCAAGTGTGTGTAACAGTGTAACCTTTAAATCTCGATGATAGACACCCTTGGAGTGACAACAACTGACTCCATCAATAAGCTGTTGAAAATAGGCGCGGGCGATATTTTCAGAGAATTTTCCTACCTGACTCTAAAATAATGAACAGAATACAGATAATAAATATCATCTTCGAAGGGGAAAAAAATATATCACGAAAATGAAAAAGAAAAAAAAAACACTTTTCCACATACGATCTTATCAAATAACTCGCCTCCAGTTAAAAATTCCAAGACGATAAATATCTTGGAACGAGTAGCCATAACCTCGTGAAGTCTAACGACATTTGGATGTCTGACTAACTTCATGATGGAAATCTCCCTCTTAATCTGCATCGTATCCAAAAAAAACCAAACAACAATGTAATACCAAATAGATCAAGAACAACAATGCAACATCCCCCTAGATCAAGAACAAAGAGAACATTCTCCGTGATGAAATTGAGAATCGAAAGTACCTGATCGATCATACGGTGCTTTATAATGTTAGATCGGTCGAGTACTTTCATAGCAACACTCTCGCCAGTCTCTGTATTCTGTGCGAATTTAACCTTGGCAAAAGTACCTCTCCCGATCGTCCTCCCAACTTCATATTTACCTACCTTGTGTGCAGACGCCATCGACGGCCAGATTGGCGATTGCTTGTGCAGGAGACACTCCCAGATGACCAAATCGTTAGTGTTTTTTTCGTTTCAATTTTCAACAACATTCATAAGCAAAGGTACCTTTTATACATCACCAAGGTTCATGCGAAGTTACGATCGTACCCTCAGATGTTTTAGTTTTTTACCCAGAATCCCACTAACTCACCAAGTGAAGATTGATGACTGATGAGTGTGATTAAGGGATTAGTGACCACAAATATATATTAAAAAAAGAAGAATTTCATTTAAGTGATAAAGACTTAAATGGAATCAAAGTTTAGAAAGTCATTTTATTTCAATTGGTCGGTTACAAAAGACTTATCTAACTTATGGCTTAATTAAGATTGGGCATGGTTAATTATCTAACACTTAATGACTTATCTTGATACTTATAAATAATAAATGAGATATGAACCATTAATTATCTATTTCCATATATAACTGTTAAAGTGAATTTCGTTTTCTGAAAAATAATGAATATTTCAGTTTTCACTTAATATAGTTCAGATATTAAATTGAAAGATCGTTTTTACGAAGGCTACGTAAAAAGTCACACAGTAATTACTCTCCTTTTTAGGTGTTTTTCGTGACATATATAGACCTCTTGAGGTAGTCTTTAAGAAAGTTATTAAGGACTAGGGATGTTAACCGAGCCATTAGAGAGTATCGCCAAACAATAAAAAGCGCAATCAAAAGTTATAAAAGGTGAGGATTCTGCATATTCATTCCATAAAGCTTCTCTTATACGCCACCAAAAGTCTAAAGATGCCGAAGTTTGATGGAACAAATGATGTGGACTAGATCTTTATTGCCATGTAGTATTAAAACACCAGAAAAACAAAAATTAGTCATAGCTTCTTTTCACATGGAAGGTATTGCTCTTAAATGGTGTTTATGGATGGAGGCTAGTGATTGTCTCACTATATGATCAGAATTTGTTAAAACTTTGCTTAATAAAGACCGTAGTTTCACTCTTTTTAAGAATCGACCATTTCCTAGGCCGGCCCAAGACCCTATTTATAGCAAGCCTAGACATACCTAGGCTTTGCGGATCTACTAGGGTTTTGTTTAATCGACGATGGGGGTGGCGGGATAGTCGAGTTGCAGGCCCCTTCGGTTTGGGCCCCCCAGTGGGACGGCATGACGGGATTGTCAGATTCCCATAAGCGGGTTATCGGGAGCGTGACCCGCTTGTATGACTTCGCAAGCTTTGGTACGTGGGGGCCGGGAGACTGGGCTTGAGCCAAGTAGTTGGGATATCATCAATACTCCCCCCCTTCCCCAGAGGAGAGTTGCTGGACCGGGAGTTTTCGGGTTCCCTTTTGGACATTTTGTGCGATCGGGGTTCTCCCTTTGTAAGTTTTGGGGCCCGGCCTGCGAGGGCATCATTAAGCTTTTTTACCTCCTTCTACAGCTAGAGCTGACGTGTGCGAGTATAGTCTTGGTTATCGCTCCCAGGGTCGGTTCTCCCCCCTTATAAAAGGGGGAGGGGGTTCCCTCCTTTTTTTTATTTTCCAGTCATGTCTCCAGTCTTCTTATATCATGCTCTGGATATTTTGGAGGATTTTCTCCGGAAGATGATATACCAGCAGGGCAGTTGGTCTGGCCTGCTTCTTCTTTCTGAAGAAGAGATACACCGACAGATTGCTTTTGAGTCCAACTGGGTGGACGGCGTGCTCCTTTAGGCTGAGGGCAAGGTGGCTAACCCAGACCCCGAACTTCTCTCGTAACTTGGCTCTATGATCGTCTCTCTCTCTGGGACTATCAGTGGGCTGTCTCAACCGGGTCCCGCGTCTCCGTAGAACTTGACTCCAGTCGTCGATCTTAGCGTGCGTCTTCTGATCTTCCTGAGATCTTTCCGACCTTACCATCTTCCATAATAATTTGCCCATCAAATACTCTCTTAATCTTAGTGTCAACCTTGATCACTAAAATTGTATCCCTATCATCATATTTAACGTCTTTTTCTTACTTCTCCTAAATCTTACTGTTTTATAGATGTTGCAAAATATTTTCAAATTATCAATAAATACAATGATCAAAAGTCATAATATAGGTTATAACATCCTAATAAGTTTATGATGAGGCTGGAATTTCATCAGTGTCTGACCGATAGAATCCTAGACTGGTCGATCTCAGCTCAGTTGATCGGTTGACTATTTAAATGTAGGGGCCTCACCTTCACCAATCGAGTTATCCGAAGGCTCTGAATCTTCAATTGTACGCTCCACTCCGTGTTCGAGAAGTACGTAGTCGGTCGATATGATCAAAAACCTTCCAAAGGATGAATCTCTTCCACTATTTATAAACTTTGGAGAGGGGAAATGGGGCATTTCACTCAACTATTAGGGACAGTCGAATTTGGTTGATTCCCCTATGGTGGTTCGATCATGCTTCCTCTTGGTCTATATTTATATTGAGCTAGTTTCAGGTGTGCCAAAACGCACATGCGCCGAAAAAATTTCGACCGTTAGATTCTTATAATCCGTCGACTGACGATCCATTATTCATTAACAACTAAACTCTGTACAACGAGTTGTACATCGTATGTAATTACATTATCCTCGAGTTATACTCGTTATCCATATTACGTTGTATTGACGCCTTTGGCGCACCTGAAGTGCGTCCTATTTATATTATAGGTTAGTCATTTGGTTTGGACCTATCCTAAGTCTATTTGGTTTGGATCTAACTTATAATGTATAACTAATTAGGAAAATTGTCAAAACTATCCACCTAAGGTTGCTTAGGAGTTAAAACTAACCACCTACATTTTTTATGACCATTTTACTCTTAAAAATTATTTAATTTTTTTTTGATATGCCATTGTCAATAATGGGCAAAAAAATGTACCCATCGTCCTCCCACCTCCCGATCACCTTTCTCCCGACCGGCCGATGATGAAATGCCAGAGCAGTCCACTCTCCCGATCACCTTCTCGAACAACAAACTCACAGGTTGCATTCCGAAAGACATTGGGTTTATGACAAACATGGAGGTTTTGGACTTCAGCTTCAACTCCTTCACCGGACACTTACCGACATCCATCTCATGTCTCTCTGATATCCAAGTCTTCAACATCGCACACAATCAGATCTCGGGAGTTTTACTAGATGTAGTTTGCTCAATGAGAAGCCTTGTGAATCTCACCATCTCCTTCAACTTCTTTTCCGGGTTCAGTCACGACTGCACAAAATCATTCCAAGGATTTGATTTCTCAGGAAACTGCGTCCCCGGAAGAGGGATGCAAAGACCGCACCGTCAGAGTGTGCTTCTGTTCTCGCCGGCGTACAGGAAAGCTGCTACAAGTACAGGTGGCTGCCAGTCCACTACACTCTTCCGATCACCTTTCTCTTATTACTTCTGGCTGATGATGAACTGCCAGAGATACTAACTGAAGCTCCTCCGTCGGCACCAACGCATCCAGAAGGTTGAAGATTGAGTTGAGCACGCGAACCATATAACATCAACGCAACTCTATCATAAGCCTTAGCGGCATCTTCTGCAGTAGAGAACGTTCCGAGCCATTCCTCGTCCGTTTCCTCGGCTCTTTAATCTCAGCAACCCACTTCCCCCCAGCTCCGTTGCCGAACCCCTCGGTAGCGAAATTAGACATCTGCTATGGTCTGTGAGAATGGGTTGCTGAGAATAGGTTGCGGTGATACTGTTCTGTGACTCTGTAAACTGTGCATGCTCTCTCTTTGGCCACCAAAGGTCATTGTAACGGGTTAGCGGGTATAAGTAAAACCAACATAATTTACTAATAAAGTCATTGTAACGTCACCAAAGGTCAATTCCTAATTTGCTCCCTAACACCTTGGCTTGGTGGTTATTTTTGACCACCAAGTCATCTTAGGTAGTTAGTTTTGACACTCTTTCAACTAATTAATTCAATGGGTCACAATCACTATTAAAGTGATTGAATGTTTAAAATTCTTATATACTTTAATTTTTATTTACTTATAATAGTTATATACTTATATGCCATCTAACTTATTAAAAAATTTATACTTAAATTAATTAAATTGGGCTTTGGTTTTTGGTCCAAAAGTAGGACCCAAAATCAAAATCCATTTGCCGCCCAAATTAGGCTATATATGGTTACAGTCTGACCGAACTTGATTGTTACTTTTTTATTTTCTCCGGCAGCTCCAACAGTGCAATCGCCGATCTTCAGTACTACTACAACCTCGGAAATTGCTGAGAAATGACTCATATCTTTTTGTTCCGGGGGGATTTTTTTTTTTTTTGCTAATCATCTTTCTTCAGTAGGGATTTGAATTGAATTCCTGACGATCGATCTATTTATTTTTTGGGTGGTTTGTTCAATCTTCGAGACGATCGATTTATTCAGTTATTCAGATGGATTTTGGGATTTATTCAGTTATTCAGATGATCTTCGAGACGATCGTTTTTTTATGATCGATTTGTGATTTATGATTGCATATTTGCATCTCTGATTTTTGAAAAAAAAATGGAAAAAATAAGATTTTATTTTCCCTAAATTTGGATATTTCGATCTCTACGCGGTAACCAAAGGGAGAAAGATCGAGAGAGAGCTCAGGCAAGGAATCAGAAAGGAAAGGGAACCACCAAGGATGATGGATTGACACATGAACAACGCCGTGAGAGGTTTGACTTTTACTTTTATTTTTTTCATTGGTTTGTGAGTTTTATGCTTGTCTAGGAAATAGATCAAAGAATATTGCTTTTAGCCTTTAGGACTTTTTTGGAAGAACGTAGAAGTATTGGGATCTTATGTGTTCTTAACTCTTATAATTCATGAAGTCCATTGTTGAGTCTTATTGTGGCCTGCCCACTTTAAATTACCTGGTGAGCTAATATAGTATAAAACACGCGGATTTTACCTTTCTATAATGTTTGATTGTTAGATGGGGGATTAATTAGTCTTAGCTTCTCTTAAGGTTTTCGAGGTCTAGAGTTTGTTTTCATCATGTTTCACTCACTTTAATTTTTTGGTGAGTCAATTTTGGTATATTTTACAATTCTATAATGTTTAATTTTTGCACGGGGGATTAACTAGTCTTTAATGCTCTTAAGTTTTTTTAGATCTAGAGTTTGATTTTCATTGTGTGTCACTCACTTCAAATTTCTGTTGATATATTAAGTAAATTTTGGTATATTTTACACTTCTACAAATCTACAATGTTTAATTGTTGCATGGGGGATTAACTAGTCTTAGATGCTCTTAAAGTTTTCGAGGTCTATAGTTTATTTTTCATCGACTTTCACTCATTTTAATTTTTTGGTGATATATTAAGTAAATTTTGGTATATTTTACAGTTCTACAATGTTTAAGATTAACTAGTCTTTGATGGTCTTAAATTTTTTTAGATCTAGAGTTTGATTTTCGTTGTGTGTCACTCACAAATCTAGAATGTTTAATTGTTGCACGGGGGATCAACTAGTCTTAGACGCTCTTAAGGTTTTCGGGGTCTATAGTTTGTTTTTCATTGTGTTTCACTCACTTTAATTTTTTGTTGATATATTAAGTGAATTTTGGTATATTTTACAGTTCTACAATGTTTGATTGTTAGATGGGGGATTAATTAGTCTTAGCTGTTCTTAAGGTTTTCGAGGTATATAGTTTGTTTCTCATCGTGTTTCACTCACTTTAATTTTTTGGTGATATATTAAGTGAATTTTGGTATATTTTACAGTTCTACAATGTTTAATTGTTGCACGGTGGATTAACTAGTCTTTGATGCTCTTAAGTTTTTTTAGATCTAGAGTTTGATTTTCATTGTGTGTCACTCATTTCAATTTTCTGTTGATATATTAAGTGAATTTTGGTATATTTTACTCTTCTATAAATCTACAATGTTTAATCGTTGCACGGGGGATTAACTAGTCTTAGTTGCTTTTAAGGTTTTTGAGGTCTATAGTTTGTTTTTCATTGTGTTTCACTCACTTTAATTTTCTGGTGATATATTAAGTGAACTTCGGTATTTTTTACGATTTTATGAGAAGTTTCATTTGTCTCAAAAAAGAAGTTTGATTGTAATTTTGGCGAGGAAGGTTTTTTTTTAGAAAAGAGACAAATGGTTAAGCCAAAACGATTGTGCATGCAGTTTCATAACAATAACAGTCTGGATTCGATCTTAAGAGTTTCGCTCTTCGTATGATTATAATCCAATAATTCACTTCAGATTAACCTGTTGATATCTTGATATTAGCATGTTAACTTTGGTATAATTTATTCTTCATGAAAAGTTGTGTGTTTGAAAGAAAGTTTTGATTAATTGTTAGTTTTTATGGGGAAAGATTTGCGGGGTTGTTTCGTTAAGATGAAATGCTAGTTCAAGTAGTTTCATGAAAATTAAAATTTTGCATTGGATCTTAAGAGTTTACTTCTCAATTCTCATTTGATACTAACTTTGGATTAACCTTTTGGATCATCTTCAGGTAGACTTTTATATATCAAGCAGAAGGTTTTTACTCTTCATGTAGATGTCTTTAATGTAGAGACTAGAGAGGGATGCTATCTGATTAATCTTGATTTGTTTTTACTTTTTTTGTAAAGGGATGCAAAAGCACTTCAGGAGAAGGCTGCAAAAAAGGCTGAGAAAATTGCTTCTGGCGGTGGCGGCAGCAGTAACTCTAATAAGAATAAAGGTAATTCAAAGTAATAGTAAGAATTGTGGCTAGCTTATCCACCGACTACCATTATAAAAAAAAAATTGTGGCTTATCAAAGCATTTGATCATGTTGCCTAAGAATGTTAAATAATTAAAAAAAAACTATTTAGCTAAATCCCAAATATTTCATAATTAAAGCTTTTAAAATTTTGATAATCATAAACAATATTAGAAATCTATTAATAGACATGTTGGCTTGTACGATTTTTGTCTCAATTATATTTTGTAGATTGGGTTCAGTACCTGATGATACCCCTAGCTCAAGAGATCAGGACCATTAGACCTGACCTGGCTCAGCCCAGGAAGGTTCCGGGCTCAAGAGTGTTATTGTATAAATACCCTTAAGAGTAGGATTGGGCATGGGTCGGGTTTCCCTCGGGTTTGCCTAAACCCGGACCCGAGTTTTCAAATCGGGTTCGAGTCAAAACCCGGAAAGATCAAAAAATATTGAACCCGGACCCGAACCCGGTTTTGATGTCGGGTTTGGTCGGGTTCGGGTCCGGATTCGGGTTTAATAAATTGATTGAATATTTTGCATAAAAAACCCTGTTGTTTAAATAATATTTAAATTTTATAAAAATCAAATAAAATGGTTTGTGAATATAGAGAGGGTTTGTGAAGATGGAGAGATCTGACGACGGCGACAGCGAAGAGGGAAAATGAAAGTGGAAGAGGAAAGGGAAATGAAATTAAGGTTTAAATTTTAAGATATGAAATTAACTAATTGAGGTTTAAATTTTAAGATATGAAATTAACTAATTAAGTTTTATAAAAGATGAGAAATTTATAATTATATATATTAATTTTTTTATAAAGTGTTTTATATGATATTATATTAATTATTTATATTTTAATGAATTTTTTATAAATTTCTTTGGGTTTCGGGTGAGTCGGGCTTGGTTCGGGTTTAACCCGAACCCGACCCCAAAAAATCGGGTAAAAATTACTCGGGTTCAGGTCGTTCGCATCGGGTTTCATGACTGAAAATATCAACCCAAACCCGGACTCGACATGTTCGGGTTCGGGTTTGACCCGACTCACGCCCACCCCTACTTAAGAGTGATATTTAGAACGATCTTTCTCCATCCTCATTCTTCTTTCCTGCGAATTGTGTTCCTTTAATTTATCTGATATTATCTGGATTGGTATATATCTCGATCCGAATCTGCATACAATGTTTTAAAACAGAGAATTATACGACCCAACTAGGTGACTAGGTATATATGGATATGGAATGAGGATGGGGAATTATTATTTTTTACACTGGGTTTACCGCACCTGACACCCAGTGCGGTAGTTTCCTCGATGACGAGGGAACTCAATCCCACGGCGTAGAGGACGATCTGCATGTCCTCTACACCGCGAACTTCATCTTGTAGTCTCCTGCAGGTGGTACGAACGATTCGCTACAGTTCACGACTTTTCCGATACGGTCTCTTGCAGGTGGTACGAACTGTAGGAAAATCGTTGCAGTTCAGGTATGGTCTCCCCGATGCACCAAACCGCATGGGGGCAGAACCGCACCAAATGGGGGTCCTTATTTTTTAATCTATTTTTATTGATAAAACCTAAATCAACATTCAAATATCTAAATTTATATAACATAAACAAATTTTCCAAATAAAATAAATAATTTCTTCAAATATATCAATGGGGTGTGATTATGTAAAAGTAAAACACTATGATATTATTGGATGGAGGAGGAATAACCAATAAGTTTAATTATTTGTAAATTTAATTTAAAAAACAATTAAAATCTTTATAAAATCAAAGAAATATAGATAATTATATTATAATATATTATATTAAAGAAATTATAAATGTACAATTTTCATGTCCAGATAGAAAATTTTACCTCTGTACATGAAAATTAACTCAACTAGTCATAATAACTATAAAAATTTATGGTCCAAGATTTAATTCTCATTGCGTAGGTATTTTAATTAAATTTCCTTACGATTTTAGTATATATTATAAGTATTTAAGTATATTAAACTTTGATATATATCAAATCAGATATCAATCAGGAAGGGTAAGACGTCTTAGATCGATCTCTTTCCACCTGGTATCCTAAATTTTAGGTTTGACGTCAAATACAATGTCGACACGTATGTACGATGAGTCGATGACATGATCACTAATACAGGTGCCCAACCAATGGAAACACTTTTACTTAACCATTCCTACATACTCTACGTACTTAAGGAGTCACTTCCACAATTTTCTACTTTGGGGAATGGGAAAAGTAACTCCAGTCAACATACATGCCCAATCCCCATTGGCTGTTCCTATTTGGAATCTGACAGGAAATCTATGTAAATCTCCTCAAATCTTAGCTTTTTTTTCCCTCATAGATTTCCAACATATATACCTTTACTTCATGGTACCACAAGGTCCAATTTTCCACTAGAATCGATTCTTTTGTCCCCAAAATCTCACAAAATATCTCCTACTAGATTTTTTTTGTCTCAATACCCACCCCGTAGTACGATTCCAAAATATCTACCCTTGTACGGACAGATGGAACGATGGACTAAAAAGTAAAAACACATAACATATATAACTACTTATAAATTATAATATATAAATAGATCGCAGTTCATTTCAGGTGAGTCTTACTTTGAATGTGTCACTGTACGTCATCAAATCGTGTTCATTAATATTTAATTCAATAATTAAAATAATATAGTGCACAAGATACTAACACATGATGTAAAATAATGTATTGCAAAAATACTAACACATCTACAACGTAAATTAAAGTCGATCTAATAATGGACAATGTTAATTTGACGTATTTTGATATCGACACACCTGATAATTACTTTAAATAAATATCCAGAATTTGAATTTCGATGTATACGTATTTTCATTGAATTTCCATTACGATCGATATAATTAGCTAGTTATATATAAGAAGCATATTAATTGAACTGATCACGGTAACTATTTATAAGGTTACTGAGAGTATAGGATTTTAATCTCGTAGTATACGTAATTTTCTTTAAATTTTTATTACGATTTAACACATGACCATATATATCACTCGGAGGTAGGTCTTTTTTACTTGTAAAAAAAAATACCGTCTATTATAAATTAAAAAAAACCAGTTATAGATATATCATGTAGTCATTAAATTAAATTAAGTTCCTAAGGATCTAGTATTCGGATTTCGATATAACTGATCAATAATCATAAATAATATATATATAGAGTGATTATCAGGTGTGTCGAAATTCAAATGCGTCAAAATACGTTAGATTAGTCCTGACTATTAGATCGATTTTGCGTTATACATGCGTTAGTGTCTTTTGCAGTACATTATTTTAGTCATTGAATTAAATATTAATTAATAGACACGATTTGATAACGTACGACGGTACACTTAAGGTACGTCATATATATATCATTTGGAGGTAGACATTTTTACGTACATCATGTAAAGATATATTCGATTTGTTATAAAAAAAAATCATATTGTCAAAGAAACATATGAAGATTAATTCACAGTTACGAACTTACGGTTATTGTTTCTAAGTAAAAAGTTTTGATTAAAATCGATTGATCGATCTAAATTAAACACGGTCGTATTATATACGTATTTTTATTAAATTTCCATTACGATATATCATGTGGTCAATTGATCATTAATTAAAGTTTTCGAGTATTTAGTTATTGAATTAAATATTAATGAACATGATTTGATGAAGGAAGTAGACATTTTTAAGTATATCATGGAAAAAGATTGTTATAAAAAAAAAATTATTTTAAGAAAGAAAATTCATGAATATTAACTCAAATCGATCACAGAGTTTTGATTAAAATCGATCGATCTAAATTAAACCTTAACCCTAATGATAATTAAGATCTTGATTATGTTGATTAATCAAGTAGATGCAATACAACAAGGCTCCCAAATGAACAATGAACGGCGATGATGGCCGCATTTTCGCACTTGATGCAACAATGTTTGTCTGTTCATCAGCTTCTTTGATGCAAACACCAGTTTCTTCTTCTTCGTCATCATCGTCGCAGCGTAGTCGCTATGGCCGGTGACGGCATCTTTGAAATTGATGTTCAGGTGATCAAGTGGATTAATACCTCCGACAAACTTATTGATAACCAAAGATGACTTCTGCACTTTCTTCCAACCTTGTCTACTCACTTTCACCTCGACTAATATTCCTCTATCCACTACTTCTACCTCCGACTCGGCGATGGAGGGAGTGGGGATATCGGCAGAGTAGATTTCATTGAAAGTGGTCTCGACGACGGTGAGAGTGAGTTTTCCATCGTGGCGACGGCAATGGAGATAATTCCGTGGTGGGACTTCAACAGCTTCAATTACAAGTCTTCCGTCTCTCCGATGTGATCTCATGTGCACGCATGGACCATCACGCCGGGTGATCGACGGGAGTGGCGGTGGGAAAGGCCGGAGTTGCGACGATTGGTAATAATTCACCATTTGTAATTCACCATGAAGGCTGGAGTTACTGTTATTCCCACCATCCAGTAGCAGTAGAGTTTCACCATCATCTTCCTCGTCGGAATCCGATGAGAAATAGTCGTCTTCGATGTACCCAGTAGACCCCGTCTCAGAACCAAGACTCTCAGTGCAAATCTCAAGACTTCGCTTACTCAAAAACCGTGGAGATTTACGTACCATTGGATGCACGTAATGAGGACGGAGAAGACCGTCTTCAGTGTTCTTCATTCTTTCGTCGGACAAAATCGGCGCTTCTGCCGGAAGTAGTACGATCATCGTCGACATGCTCGATCGAAATATCTTCCTTATTTTCCGACTCTCCAAGTTTTGAGTGAGTGTGGTGGTGACTAGTGAGTGAACCGGTGATATTTATACTCTCCAAGGTTTTAATATTATTATCACCCTCTCATTTTTTCAACTTTAACTAAAACCCCACAACTTTCTAAATAAACCCCAAACTCTAAATAACTGTACTCAATCCTAATTTTTCTTGTTTAATTTTTGAATTTATCTTTTTTTTAAACACATATATAATATATCACTGTTAAATACTCTCCAAAAATCATAGAAATCTTATGACTTTTTTTTTAAACAATTAAATTTCATTAAAAAAATAAAGTTAATGTCAATTTTACATAAAGTATAGAAATAAAAACATCATAAGTAAAAAGAAATGAATAAAAAACTCATTGAGTACTCTCTTCCATTAGTTATATATGTAGTCTAATTATACATTAACTAGATACGCTGTCTTAAAAGATTAGTTTCTCATACTTTCATCATAAATGTTTTCAAAGGATGACAATAACTCTTCTTATAATACTCTGAATCAAAAAAGAGACTAATGTCTTTAATGACCTTTTTAAAGATTACTTCAGGAAGTCTACTAACGTGTTGTCTATTGTGACCTGGTTGAGTTAATCTCTCTGTGTGATTTTTTTTTAATTTAACTGATGATATATATAGTAGGGGGACGATTCACATGAAAACCGTACTTGTGAAAACTATATGAGAACCATCGTCTGAGTCGCACGATTGTCAAAATGAGATGAAATTAAAAATATTTTTTTCAATTCACCATTGGATCGAAGATTGCAAGACTAAGATTAAAAGTTCTTATATAGTTCTCACAATGCCAGTTTCCATGTGAATCTAACCCTATATACGTAGTAGATGATTCGAGAGTTGGCAATGGAGGGGGCCGAAAGGTCATTAGCCCATGACCCATCCTTGTATACATCCACTGATCCACTATTGCATCACTACCTTTAGTAGACTTTTCCTTTCCAGCTTTATTTGTTCTTCTTTATGATAAAATAAATGCATGCGTCATCTATTATTTTAGGGTTTGGAGAGTGGTGGAAAGCAAAGTGATAAAAAAGATACTTTCATGAATTCATGACTGTTTCAAGTCGGTCGATGACATCAGTGTCTTTTTTGCTCAAAAAAGGGTTCTTAGTTGCTTAGGTCATAAGTCATGATTGTCGACAAACAAATAAATAAAAATTAGGTCAAAAAACCCAGTTAGTTTTAAAGGCCATGATCCTCGAATCAAATCATATTCCTAATACCTAACGTTCCTTTTGGCCGTTCCGAATGCCATAAGTGGTTTTCGCATTCTGCCAACTAGTAATGTCGCCTAATTAATCCTTGTCAATTTCGCTTAATCTTCATTTTCGATATTTTTTTCATCAAAAGAAGATTGCTAGGAAACGCTTCGCTCGCTTAATCTTAACCTAGAGAGAATCGAATAATACCTAAGGTAGCGAACTGTAGAACTAAACCTAACTATTACAACATTTGAAACCTTCAGCAAGTCGAAAACACCTTAAACATAGTAGCATCAAAATATATGCACTAACTTTATAACATCTCATTGCATTAGTAGTTCACCTTGCTCACATGAACCTGCTACTTCAATCACCTGGAAGAACTTTACATCCATCAATACAAGCACTATACAACAAACCTTACCAATAAATCACTTCACATAAACATATAATTTTAAAAGAACCTTAAACATAAAAAACTATAGATCCATACCTACTACACCATGTGAATCTGAATGTCTTACTTGAGAAAACATTAAACAAACTTCAAATAAACCTGAATGTCTTTTTTAATGAATTCTTTAAAGGTAAACTTACATACTTTAATAGAAAGAATCTTACACCTCATTTGAACAAGCTGAAATCTGAATGCACCTCATTGATCACTACAAACCATGGGAATAACCAAAAAGATGGTGGTAATGAAAAAAATCTTACTGGAAATTGAATGCTTTGCTTTCCTCAAAGCCATCTTCTGAAAATGTAAACCATAAACCCCAAACCATTGGAATTGAATAAAAAAGCCAATTAAACTAGAGAGATCACGTGATAATTAATTAATGTCACACTTAAAACCTCATGATGCAACATCCTTATATATAGGTCATAGGATGATCACATAGTTTCTACATGTTCTTTAATTTTTTGTACAATAACACGATATTAAAAGTAGTCATTGGGATAATAACTCCTAATGTAATTAATATAAGGAAGATCCCTTATTCCCTTACATTAGTTATATACCCCAAAGGTGGGTTTTTTGTTTCAAAAATGTCTGGGAACGTACTCCAAATATAATCAACCATTAACTTCTACAGCAAATCTGAAGACCACCATCTAAACATTTGAGTTGAACCAAAAAAGGTTCACTATTTTCTATGTTCATTTTAGTTTTCACCTAATATTCATTTTTATTTTACTTTTGGCCCTGTAAAACCTTAAAACTCTTGCCAAACAGCAGCAAAACAATTGCTAAACATGATTTCACCATAAGCTCTTTTAGTATAAGTGAGTGAAATACTCACAAACTGCTTATTACCCATTTCAAATTAACAAATTTACATGGTAATATATTAATTGAAATCTCGTATATCAATCAGTAATTTTACTCTTGAACAATAAATGGATCGTACTAACAAAAAAATAAATTCAGACTTCAGACATTCTGATCATCATTGTGCTACTAGTCAGTCTATAACATCAGGTAAATGAAAACTGTTATGTAAATTAATACCAAAATAAAAGATTGTAAATATTGAGTAACCTGGTAAATTTGTGAAACGCCAGAATGTCATTTTGATGCATTATAAATCATTAAAACCACTCCTTAGCTGCTAGTTTGCACAACAAGTGGTGATGCAGTGGACTTCTGCATACTTATGAATGTCAAACTCACACATATATAACTCATGAATATGTACATCACCGATGGATACTTATGTCAATAATCATCAATTAACTTAAAAAATTAAAAGAAATATATGTAAGATTTAATTACTTGCAATTTCAGTTCATGTTATCTTAACATCTTTAAGAAGCCTCGCAGCGAAAGATCCATGTCTTCTTGATTCCCATCCATCAAGCTTGCCATTCTTAATCGCTAATGTGACTTTCAAATCATCATCACACTCTTTAATTCCTGTGTGTTCACTGTCTTCATCAATTCCATTTTTATCATCTTTCATATCACTGACGCTTTCCTCAGATGAGCAACTATTTCCTTCACAGTTGTTAAGGTTTCCACTTTTTTCAGATCGAAGTCGAGATTTTAAGTCCATTGCAAATAGCTGAATGCTGGGATGCTGGTATTTTACGTCCATCTGTGTAAAACATGAAATCAAAATACTTTTTAAATCTTTAACAAATACAGAAAAAATAGACAATAAAAAATCACAGAAGATCAATACCTTTGATCTAGGAATTGACTTCAAATTGAAGTTGCTTTTCCACATATCAATCATCTGATCATGGACCATGGTTGATCTAATTTCGTAACCTAACTGGAAAAAATGAGATTGAACATCTATCGTGATTCTTTCAAGATAAAAGAAAACACAGAGAATACATGCATGCAAGTCGTAATAGATTACCAAAATTGTTGTTCTTGGTCCCGCCAAGGCAAAAATTGTCTGCAACAAAGGATCTAAAAGATGCTCCGAATAAACCTCAACATGAGAATTGGGAAACACAATGTCAGAATTACTCCAGTGTATAATACAATATTTTTTAAGGTTTGTGATCACATTGATGGTTACTAGTGGAAATTGATCGATTTCATTTAATGTTCTGTTTTGGGGTTAGAATAGTTTTCCTTCATTCACACCTTAGACGCCATCAAGGAAGCATAGAAATTGATATATAAAATATTTAAATTATAATAAAAATTATTTTTAATCAATCAACGTGACAATTGACAAAGTTTATAATATGACGTATTATTTTCTGAACGTAATAAAATGAATTTCATTAGTAATATTTTGATAACACTTACAACATCAGTACCAATGATGAAATCAAATGGGGGATCAACAGCTTTGATATGATCCTGGTTTCCCCAATCCAACTCTGCAGCATTGATTGAGCCAAATGATGCTTCAAAATAAAAGAATAGAAAATATAAGATGAGTATCAAGAGAAGAGTACAGTGTTTTCTCAAGTTTCCACTCAAATACAAAATTAGAAATAAAACATATCTAGTAATCCTAGTACCTACAAAAGAAAGAGATGCCAAAGGGAAGAAAGAATAAATTAGGAAAAGTTTCTGAAGGGTTGCAAAAGAGACCCATTAAAGATTTATTTCCTACCATATTTGCCAAAAACGCTGTGAACCATACAAATTATATAAAGGCTGTGACCCATCTACTATTTTCTGCCCGTTTTCTATAACGAAAATATACAAATTAAAATCAAACCTAATTCTTTTAATTTAGACTAAAAAATCAACGAAATGAAATATCTACAGAATTTAACCAAGAATAACTTCAAAGTAATTATTTTTTTACACAAAAATCATGAATTTGGCAGAAAACATCATCAAGAATCAATTTTTAATGATATGGGGAGATAGCATGCTATAGCGTGCTATGGCCAATTTTTTTTAAAATCAAATATATCATGTATATTAATCAAGGTTTAAAAACCGGTTAACCGGTAACCGGTTCTGGCTTACCGGTTAGACCGGTTAACCAGTAGGGGTATTTTCGTATTTTTTTTTTTAAAAACAGAAATTCTGTTATATACTTATATATCTATACCATGTTTATATCCATGTTTATATCCCTGTTTATATAAATAAAAATATCATAAACAATATAGTAATTCAAAATAGTCATTCAAAATAGTAATTCAAATAAGTAATTCAAAATAGTAATTCAAATGAGGTCTAATAACTTATAAGGAGAGGCTTATAAAATTTAAACTTATTAAAATAAGGCCTTTAAATGAGGCCTTAAAATAACTTATTAATAAAACGTAATGGGCTTTATTAAATGAAGCCTTTAAAAAAAACAAATTAAAACAGATTAAATAAGTATTATTTTATTGGAACCGGGTCGGGTACGGGTAAGACCCAACCCATCGACCCATTTATCCGTCCCAACTAACCGGCCACCGGTTTTTAATTTTTTACCGGTCAGCCGGTTAACCACCAGTTAACCGTCGATTTTTAAACCTTGATATTAATAAACCCTGTAATATCAATTCCATCAATTAACTATAAACCATGTAATATAGTCAATAAAGAGGAGTCAATAGTTGCTGGAATCTTGGTCGACGATCGCCGGTGCTGCTGGAGGTGACCGGAGGTTCCTGCACTTTAGGGTTAGGGATATTAAAAGGGAGAAATCACGATATCTGGAAGAGAAATAGCGATTTCTCCCCTATTTAACTCCCTAAGCCTAATGGGTGGATCCTAACCCAGATCCGCCTAAACGCCCAACAGCCATAGCGCGGGGAGATAGCGCCGGCTACCCGCACTATAGCACGCACTATTCTTAATAGTATAATACTATCTACTTTAATATTATTTTATTTCTCTTATTGTTTACTTAGATATCACTAAAAAACACATGCAATTTGAAATCCTGATTCTGTTTGAACAAATATTTGAGTTTCCTTAGGAAAAATTGAAAATAAAAAAATATTTATTTATTCCGCACTTCTATTTTTTTATGAAGGTAAATTTATTCTGCACTTCTACCTCGCAACGGATAAATGCTAACTTCGTTTCTGAAAATCAAATCATCCGTTGATTCGCATTTCTAGAAAGCCTTCATTTCAAACAGAGCTCTAGTAGATAAATGCTTGGATGTAGACCTAATATTATCGGCTTTATCGCAGTTTGAAGGTCCGGCATTTATATAAGGAAGTTAGTGGGAATTGTAGAGAGTAAGTATTAAGAAAAGAAGCCATAAAGACCAATCAACCAAGGGAATTTGGTCTAATATACCAACAAAGTTTTCCACTCTCCGATCATTTAAACACTTTAAAGAATCTGAGAAGTAGCGGAGTGCAAGTTTCTCCTGCCTGTCTATTATGTAATCATTTTTAGGAATTCTGTCTGGAAGTTAATAAATATCTCAACTACCACTCAAACCAGGTCAGATATACGATTAGGGGATCTGATTGAGATTGCATAAAAATTCACCCATCACTCACCTCCATGGGCACTACTTAAGAAATTAATTAAGGACGTCAATCTCTCCTTTCGATCGAAATGTCACACGAAGAGTTGTTGTCACCTTTTAGAGACATCTACTTTGGAAGTATAAGAGATCAACCTCTCGTGACAGCGTATCCAATTACTAATTACTATATTACAATATTACATAGCTAATTGGAGAGAGTTGATAGTCGTTAGCTCATTTCCCGATTTGCTTTTTGTTTTGTAATTTTTCATGTAATCAGGGAACTACTCTTCATTTTAATAATGAAAATTGCATAAAAAAAGAGAGATGCTAACTCAACTTGCAGAAAGAAAGAAAGAAAAAATGAATGATTTACAGAAGCTTTGTCTATAACTTACTCATATCAGAATCAGATTGCAGGATTCTAGAAGTATTCCGCTCAATATTTCTCATTAACAAAGGCAGAACCTCAACTTGATCGGTTGAAATCACATCACACCCTAGCAATGCCATACCTACAAAACAAAATAAAATTAATGAAAATGATAGTGATATATTACATGATTGCAGATTCACTGGAATATCAAGAACAAAGTGAATCCCTTACCAAACAAGATCAGAAAAATGTTTCATGTTTATCTATGAATTGTTTTTACGAAAAAACCAGTTGTGTGGATTTTGGATGAAAGGTCATAGAATAACTACGTTAAAAAGATAATTCATAAACATTAGAAAAATTAAATATTTGTAAACACGTTGCATCGGATTAATTCTGGATTTTGAGAAGGTTCAGTGGTTATTAATTATTATTAATATAATATATATATATCTGTAAACAACATTTTAAAAATCTCACCAATTCCTGCCAAGCCACATCCAGCTCCAAGTTCAATGACACGCTTTCCTTTCAATTTTGAAATGGAAAATCGTCCCTTTCTGCAGTTCTTTTCCTGTTACATCAAACAGTTAAAATAGAAAAAAAAGGAAAAAATATCTAATGACCTGAAGCAATGTGAAATTATCAATTTTGCATAAGCGATAAACTAGTCATATCTAAAACTAATTGGAGCAAGAAATTGTAATTATAACAATGTATATAGAAACATAACTAGATGTACATTTCTAAATTCTTGTAATATAAAAGTGGTCTATTGCAGCAATTTACATTTAACAATTTAAGTTTGTCCAAGTGGTGAATTTCAAACCATTTAAAATAGTTTGAGAAGTGAAATTAAAAATCTTAAATAGATGTTATAAATAAATCTCTATCGTTGATTATTCTAATAATTCATCAATCAATAATAAATCTACTTCAATCAGCGCCATTAAAATTCACAGAATTATTTTTAGATGGAGATAGTAGTATAGTACTAATCAAGGTTTGGAAAGTGTTGCTATAGCGGCAGTGAAACACATTTCATTACTCATTAGTCATTAGTTGGGTTATTAAGTAGATCCAGGTCAGAAATTTTAAGTGGGGAGGGAGGAAACTGAAAACCATAATGGCTCACTGGCTCCCCCCGAGTCCGGTCGTCATTCGGGTATTATTTCTTCTCTTCTTCTTTACTGTCACAGGTTCTCTTCTTTTACTGACCGGATTGGCGAATTCTGATGAACATCGTTGAATTCCCTTGGAGACCTACACTGCATTAAAAAAAATCTTCGCTTCCATTGATTTCCAGAGATTGTCAATGAAATGCACAAATTTCAAGAGGCAATATTGAATGTTAGAACTTAGGAGAACACCATGATGCCCGACGATTGGACAGATAAGCAACAACAAGGTTTTTGATAGGGTCACATATGCGACCATGCGCAACCCCCCATTGCCTATTTTTGGGTCTTAGCCAGATCTGGCTAAACCCGACCCAAATACTCAACAAAATTGTAAAATTTAATTTAAAAAAAACTTAAGGGGTAATAAATTGATTCCATGATCAATAGAAAGTAGCAAGTTATTTTGACACCCTCTCCATTATTTTACAGATCCTATTAAGTACTTAGATCCACTTTTTTGTGATCCGATCAAGCCCAATGGATACCGTGATTCTTCTCATGGCTCAATACAACTTTTTGAAAGTAAGCTCAATACAACTTTCTCATATAGGAATCTTGCATGGAATTGCAACAATTGATGATCAAAAATCTGAAATAACTTATTTGGAGTGAGAAGCATGATAGATAGAGAGGACATAACGAAGTCAGGGGACATTTTAGTAGAATTTGTACTAATATAAGGGGGATTTTCAACCCTGATAGGTATAAGGGGAAAAATGGGAGTGATAAGACATTAGGGCCTCCCTTGGAATATGTGGATGTATTTCATTGTCCTGGTTATTGATAAACCGAGGGAAACTATCCGTAGAAGGATGGGACTTTCATTAAAATATAGGTACCTAATGTACTTGCAATTTATTGAGGGAACTAACAGTGCAGCTAGTGCATTCTCCTCTAGTTTTTCTTTCAAATTTGCAAAAAATATGACTAATTGATTAGAATATTTTGGCAAATTTTATGATATTACATTATTACTAGAATCCTGATTCAACATTAAGATACAGTAATTCAATAAAAATGATAAAAGGACTGTGAATGATTTTTTTCTCTCTTTCAATCAAGCTATAACAATAGAGAAGAATTATTTTAAAATATATGATGCAATAAAAATGAACTGACATTCGACAATATGAAGAAAATAGAGAAGTTGAGAGAAATACGAGATATTTTACAAAGACCATCGATGCATCCCAAACTGTTGTGCCAAGATGCTTGGAGTTTGGATCCTGAAATAAGCTAAGAGTTTAGGTATAAACAGAAATCAAAATTTCAAAAGGATGCTTGAGATGAAATAAGAAGATGTTTAAAAATGTCTCTCTGAATCATTGGTCTTAAACTAGATAGATTTTGAACAAAAAATATGAGTTCAACATGAATAGAAGGATTCTGTTAATGTCGAAGTTTTGCTCCTTTTCATATTTAAAGAAGAAGAAAAATATCAATTTCATCTTTTCATAAACAAGTGGAATTCTGATAGTAAATTAATTGGATCTTATGTTTGATTTTAGGGGTTGTTGACTATAACTGGAATGTTATTACCTGAGCCAAATGCAGCTGATGACCCAAAATATCAAGCATAATAGCTGATGTATCACTTGAATTCAACCTATATATAACAAATGATTTGCCAAACAAATTACAATTTAATCACTGACAAAAAAATCTGAAACAATAATAATCACCCCTTGTATCTGAATCTAAAAACTACCAATGAGCACATTAATCCGAAAATCAGAAGAATCTCTTATTCGATAACTATCTCGAATGATACTGAGGACTCTTTACCTTAATGATTGCATTATCACTCAAATCTAAGACTGACAAATAGATTCTGTATGAGTAGAACAGCTAGCGAAAAAAGAAGAGAATATTGTGATCTTTTTTTCCTCACCTTCCGTCTTCCATTTCTGAACAGAGTGATCGCCTCCGACGCCGATGAACTCACAAACTCCTTCTGAAGGGAAACTATAAAACCGACCAGTTGCTTCCGACAACAACCAATGAAGAGCAAAGAGTAATTAAAGCGGAAAAACGTCAATCGGGTTGTATTCCGTAATCGGGCAACCGGATTTTTTAGAAACTAATGAAAACCCCTAATGTAATTGGCTTGACTGAGATTTGTTATTGAAACTTTTCAATTTGGATTGGGCCCAAGATAAAGACCTAAACTGACGAGCAGAGCCGATCCACCATAAGGCTCAAACCCAATTCAGCTGCCGGTCAACAAGTCCGGGTCCCATTTGTAAATCCGTATATTAAAATTCCATCTCTTTAATGGTAATAAATTTGAAATTTACTATGACAATAAAGAAAGTTTGCTACGACGAACTATTCGGTTCAGATTCAGTTATGTTCGATTCGGTTATTAAACGAATCAAACCCAAACCCAAGAGTATGTTCGTTTATTTAAACGAACTGAATCAAATACTTAGGTTCGGTTAATATCCCTAAGTCCGAGTCCCACGAATGACGTCAACTGATGAAGGTCAATAACTTCAACAGTGCCAACTGGTGGTGCGAGGTTGAGTCGCTTGAACCTAAAGCTCTGGATTCACGAAAGTCGCTTTATATCAGGTCTTCTAGAGAGAAATCAACGACTAGAGTGTGAAGTCGACGATTACTCTAATGTATTGCTCTCAGGATCTCTATTTATAGAGGCTCGAGAGGGACACGGTTTGCAGCGGAGATCACACCTGGACTTTGATTAAGGAGATGTCTAGTTTTGAATAGGTTTGTAAACCAACTGAAATGGATAGCACCATATTTGAATTCGTTTAGATTTGGATAAAATTTATATTAAAAACCTGTGATTTATATTATTTGATAAATATCCTGTATTTAATTTTTTATAGAAAATCAATAAAACCTATATTTTATTTTTATTTTTATTTTTTGGAAAACACCTGTTTTTTAATTGCATATATTATAAAAAAAACTAATAAAATATAGTTTAATGTTTAGGAATAAATCAATAATAATAGAGTTAGATAAAAATATTAATCCAATGATAAACATTACACAAAATTTTGTAAATATATCCTTAAATAATATTAACATAGGTAGTAAACTAGTAATAATATAAATTAAAAAAATTAAAAGGTAATTTAAATTTTATAATAATATAAATATTTAATTTAAAAGAAGAATATCTAATATCCAAATTTAATTGCTGTATTTAAAGTATATAAACAACTTAAGAAAAATAAAAACTCATCTGTAATAAGAGTAGATAAAAAATTCACACATTTTCAAGATGACAGTAACATGAAAACTTAAAACTACAAAAAATCTCATCAGAAATTTGCCATCTAATCATGATTTATGAAGTTATGATAATAAGCATATCATCAACATACTTGATAATGCAAAATGTAAAACTAAAATTTTTCTATCAAAATCAATTGAACCCTAGAAGCAATATAACCTTGAGTTCAACATACAATGTAAATTAAACAATTAATTAGTGTCTGATGCAAAGTTGTCATTTATTAATTCAAAATCTAACTCTTCGTCGGAGTCCAAAACTTCTTCGTATTTATAATAAGCTTGTACCTGCAAAAACATGGGAATTGTTTCAAAATGTTCATTAAACTTGTGAAATATTCAACTAATTTTAAACATACACGAGGTCTTGGTAAATCGGCTTCAAAAGAGTAAAAATTTGGAGAAGAGTAATCAGGAGATTGTAATATAATATACGCACCACGATTCTTGAACCTTTTCCCTTCAGCCTGCGTCTCAAATAAATTCATATTTCGCAAAATCATGTTTTTTGTGAAGAAACGTAAGATTGGAGAGAGAAAAACCTGAAATTGTGGGTAATCAGGTGCACTGAAAAGGGTTATCAATTTCCCTGACTCCACTTCATGATCAATAGTATAGCCATTCTGCATATCCCTAAGATCATTCCTCTTGTGTCTTGCATCAGGTCCTTCATGCGACCTTACAATCAACTAGGGTAAAAGAAAAGAAAATTAATCAAACTTTTCATAAAATTCTAGTGAAAATTATAAAATACAGAACATCAAATCGATTTTTTTTTTGCAAACATTAATTTTTTTCATTATATTGATGAAGGATAGTAGTATCGAGAAAATACAATATGCAAAAGAGAAATAGCAGAAAATGTGGGAGATGAGATTAAGACTGATGCAGAGCACAGTAACACTAATACTATATTATTCAGCATGAGGCCAATTCTAGACTTATGGGAAGTATTATTAATGCTTTGTTCGGAATGCGCCATCACTAGAAGCATTTGTGCAAAAGCCAACTTTTGCGCCAGTGACATATTCATAATTATTTTAAAAAATAGGGAAAACTCATATTTTTTAATTATAAAAAAATTAAGATGTTTTATTTAAGTGTATTGATAAAAGTAAATGTAAAATAGTCCCACATTGAAAAAAGATGTTTTATTTAAATGTACTGATAAAAGTAAAATAGTCCCTCATCGGAAAATATTAAAATTTGGTTTTAAAGTTGGATTATAAATAAAGAAGAGTATTGGCATTTTTTAAATGTACTTGAGTTCATTGAAATTTTTTCGATAGTTTTCTGTCTATTAAATTTTTGAAGGATTTTTAGATTTTTTTTTTAAGGAATCCCATCACAGGCCTAATTTAATTAAATCAGGGTGGATCCGGATCTAAGTAGATCTGACCCGGATCCGTCCTAGGGAGATGTGCTAGACGCATCATCCTTCAGGGGCGCTTTTGCACGCGTATCCTGAACCATGTTTTTAACAAAGATAAACAAACTTAATTAAAAAAAATTGTATATTGATAATTGATATCCAAACCATCTTGTCAAGTAAATCGATGGAGACAAATAAACATTAGACACATGACTCACATAGTCACATTATATCTTTAGTTTCAACAAATGTCAGCTAACTGTTGGATTATGTGAAGTAAATGGGAGTTATAATTGTGGAGATTGTCGATAATTGGTACCATATATTGGGCCAATTATGAAGTTATTAATTGGGTCAGTCCAATTAATGTTACACTATATATAGCTAAGCTTTACTATACATTGTATATCTCTATTGCTGTTGATTCAATTGATCTAATAGAGATCAACCATCAAGGGCACCACAGTGGACGTACACCATCTTGGGTGGCACTATAAAATTGTTGTATTCTTTTTCTATTTTACCTTTCTTAATTCAGTGAGTGTTATTGATTCAGATCTGATCTGAATCAATCGTGAGAGTATTCTGATTAGTGAGAGTGAGAACCACCACAATGAAAGGGAGAAATCGATCTTAGGTAATCAGGCTGCTTGCTTGATTAACACAACATTTTCACGTAATTCAGGCATCAAATACAGTTAATAGTTGGAAACTAATTTAACATCTAATGCAATAAATAACTAAAAATAGAGATTGAAGAAACATCACTGAAAGATTAACCACTATTTAAAAAAATCAGGATTTTTATCTAAATAAAACTAGACTAGAGTATAAATGTATAATATAAACAAGAAACCTCACCTTTAAATTGTTTTTCTTTAAAAACTCCTCTGTAACATCAGGTCCCCAAAGCAAACCTATTCCCCTCTCATTGTTTGGAGAAATTCCAAGTTCCAATGAAGGATCTGACCACAAAATATCTCCAGGTATCAAATTGGAACCCTTATAAGGGGGGTCTAAAACAGTTCTCCTAGATTTTGCTAGTTCCTCAAATGAACCAAGTACCATGTTGTTTATGCCCACAATAGGGACTGGTGTTGGGCCCCTTTTCTTCTTCTTACGTGACCTCTTTGATGGAAGAAAAAAGTCAGAAGACGCACCACGAAAAAGGCCTCCATGAGCAGTATATACACATCCAGCAATAAGAGAGGCCAAAGGAAGTCCTTCGAAACATCTTAAACATTTCCGATACACTTGTGGCCCTTGACTCCCATATTTAGCCATTACCTCTTTCTCAAAACCATACACTGCTGTGCAATACTTAGATTCATGATTTCCACGAAGAAGAAATACTCGACCTGGTAAATAAACCTTCAAAATGGAAAAAAATACAATCATGCAGTATTACATTGTGAGATCTATAAAAAATTTGGAATATTTATTATTATTATTATTTTTTTAAATCTACATAAGACCTGTAAAGAAAATCAATATTCATGGAAGAATAAAAATTAAATGTATAAAAAAGATAGTTTTACTAAAAGGATCTCAGTTCTCACCTTCCAAGCGAGCAAGAGAAGGAAAGTCTCGAGACCCCAAGCACCTCGATCGACATAATCCCCATTGAAAACAAAGAACCTCTCCTCGGAAGGAAACCCAGCTTCACAGAACAACCTCATGACATCATGAATCTGGCCATGAACGTCCCCGACAATAACAATATCATTTTTCACACAACCACCGGAGGGTTCCTCATCAGTGGCAACAAAGGGATCGACGACAACACAGTTAGGCTCCTTGTGGAGTATATCGGAGGCGGAGAGTAAGAGGCGCTGGATAGTCGGTAAGGGTAAGAGTATCGGAAGTTCTGACGGATTCCGATTTTTGGAATACCAATCAAATGAGAATGAAAGTTTGTGGATCCAATCAGAAGTCAGAATTCCATCCTCTGGCCAAGAGATAGGCGGTGCGGGTGAGGATTGTGAGGGAGTTTCATGTGGTTCCATGATTCTTTCTTGAATTTTATTTTGTTGAAATCTAGTGATCATTGTGTAAACCAGTCAGCCCAAGATCACTAGAATCGGAAAAATCTATTTCTCGATGTGCTGTCAAAATATCAAATATAGAAAGAAATACATAGAACAAGTTAAAAGAGAAACCTGTTGGGCGCTAGTCAGTGACGGATATAGAATTCCCCAACGAGAGGGCTTCTTCTGTGGAGGTGAATTTTTTTAGACACCTTCTATAAATTCAAAAAATAGACTAGACCTGCACCAACAAATTATGGATGATAAATCAAGAAAATACAAATAATCTATAAAAAACTGCATTCTGTGATAACATTCAAAGCAATTCTAAATACAAATTCTCACATAACCTCACCTCACTTCACCTCAAATTAGATTATTTTAAGAAAAAACTCCAATGCAAGGCAAGTTGACAACAAGAACCTCCAATATGAGAGAATAATAAATTTGAAATTAAACACATTTTACCGATTTAGGCACATTTCTAATATAATTGGTTAGACAGTCATATATATCTATGTATGTTATTACCTTAATTAGATAATCCAAATCTCGATTATCAATTAAAGTAATAAAAATAAAAATAGGACAGTAAGAAATAATGACTTTAACTACCCACAAATCCACAATCCCTAGTTTGAAAAAATTGGGTAAAGAAATTACAAACTAGTGAACCTAAATACAAATCTAGAAATTGAAAGAAAAAAATTGGGTGAAATCTCAAATTACAAGAAGTTGTTAACCTGTGGAAGTGTGATTAGTGAAAGCTACGAGCAGGTAGAGAAGAAGCAGAATAGGGATAACCGAACTGAACTCGACGGCTTGCAAAGCCTAGAATGTCAGGCTGTGGATTGGGATTTCAGAAATTGACGGCAATAGAGAGGGGATTGAGATATTCGATTAGGGATTGATGAATGTATGCTTAATTTATAAATAAAATAAATACATGTAAAAAAATTGGGTATTTTTGTTAACCCCTAAATATTCCTAAAGATACGTTCAGGTCCGTTTTAGTTCCCTGGCCTTGAGAAGGCCGGTGATGTCTGCTGGAATGATACTGTGATAGCGCCAGGGATGCTGTTCAAATACCTCATATTTATCGGGGTTTAAAAAAATAATAGTGATTTTAAGATTTATTAGGTACTTTTTTGTAATTGAAGAGGAAAAATATAATAACGGAACGCCACATCTTCTATTCAAGTACAACTAACTAACTCTGGACTCTGAACTGACAATGAAAAGAGGGCTCTTTACAAAGCTGAAGAATTTGATCCGCCATCTACCAACGCCGGCAGCTTTTTGCTCCGGTGTGGTCTTCGCTTCCACCAATGCAACCGCGACGGTGACTAAATCGGTGATTAATCCGCCCAAACAGATATTTAATGTGGATTCTAACGGTCGGAAAACCCTAAACACTCGGCTTTGTATAATCGGGAGTGGTCCTGCAGCTCACACGGCGGCGATCTATGCTGCAAGAGCGGAACTCAATCCGATTCTCCTTGAAGGATGGATGGCTAATGATATCGCTGCTGGAGGACAACTTACTACTACATCTGATGTCGAGAATTTCCCCGGATTCCCTGACGGGATTGGTGGATTGGAAATTACTGACAGGTTCCGTGCTCAGTCTGTTAGGTTTGGAACACGCATCCTCTCTGAGACAGTCACATCAGTGGATTTCTCGTCTCATCCGTTTGTTGTTGTCTCGGACTCCACAACCATCAATGCCGATGCAGTCATCGTTGCCACTGGCGCCGTCGCACGTCGCCTGAACTTCCCTGGATCGGAAAAGTTTTGGAACCGAGGTATCTCCGCCTGTGCTGTCTGTGATGGTGCCGCACCGGTATTTCGGAATAAACAAATTGCCGTTGTTGGAGGTGGGGATTCGGCCATGGAGGAGGCCAATTTTTTAACTAAATATGGATCAAAGGTTTACATTGTGCACAGAAGGGATGCTTTCCGTGCTTCCAAGATCATGCAGGCAAGGGCATTGGGGAATCCTAAGATCGAGGTTGTGTGGAATTCGGAGATCATAGAGGCATACGGTGGGGAGAATGGCTCATTAAGTGGATTGAAGATCCGGAATATTGGGACTCAAAAGGTTATGGATTTAAGGACAAACGGGTTGTTCTTTGCAATTGGACATGAACCGGCCACCAAATTTTTGGGTGGGCAATTGGAGTTGGATTCTGATGGATATGTTATCACAAATCCAAGAACAACAGAGACGAGTGTTAAGGGGGTGTTTGCTGCTGGAGATGTACAGGATAAGAAGTATAGACAGGCGATTACTGCTTCTGGGACAGGTAAATTCTGAAAACCTTGTGCCTTTTCACTTTTCTTCTTCTTTAGTTGTGAAAAATATGATAAATATTCATTTGTTTGATATTTGTCAATCTGCAATTTATGCTCTTCATAAAAGTTTGCTCGATTTTGTTCTCCTACAAGTAACTAATAAGCACTTGGAAGTTCCAGCCCAATCAAATTTTGAATATGACCCATGAAACTAGCCTTGTTCTCTTCACTTGTTCTTGTATTAAAGCTGATTCCAATTTTTTAATATATAATTAATTCATGATATCCTTTGAAAAAAAAATTGTTCGATTTTGATTTCCTACAAGGCTACGCCTAGCAAGCAGGGATTTGTTCCACTCACCATATTAAATTATTATGAATTATTGAACGATAAATTTGGTTAGTTAAGTAGTAATCTGTTACTTGTTTATCTGCTATTTTGTCACCCATAATTCCAACAATGAAAGTTTTTTTTAGGAAGATAGGTTTATACAGTGCACATCTCAATGTCCCTAAAGTAATATTTGTTTTGGTCAAACTTTTATATAGGATGCATGGCCGCCTTGGAAGCCGAACACTATCTGCAAGAAATTGGTGTCCAGGAAAAAACAGACTGATTGTCTTTGGCAGAGCATCCTGATGAATATCTTCTGAAGAATTATGGTATTCAAATGATCAAATGACCATTACCTACCAGTTACTACTTGCTACCCTGGTAATTTTAGGAGATGCTTTCAAAAATATGCTTTAAAATGGAATAATTAACAAGAAGTTCAAACTTCTCTTGCATACTAGGTAAATAGGTTTTGTTTTCTTCCTTACATTTCAGATTGAATTTATTATTACTGTCATAAAATGCTGCTGATAAGGCCCCAAGTTGAACCTTAAAATATCAGCTTAAGCAATTTACCACCATAAAAAAAGTGGAATCTTTTCTCAATCTTCATACAAAGTCCTAGGCATCTTCATCTCTGGTCACTAAACCCAGATACAATTAATTATGTGTACAAAAACATTGAATGTTTCCCAGTCTACTTTCTACTATTACTGCCCCACCTACATAGGGCACAGGCACACAGCCCATAAGTCCAGCCTAATAATCCATTGACTACTTCAACCAGTTTTCAACATAATAAATGAGTGACTCAGACCTATGTTTGTATTATCTGTACATTAAAGTTTATGAGTTTAACCAAAACTTTTTTTTTTGGTTAAAAGTCATTTCATATCCAAAACTTTTAGAAAGCACTTGAAATGGGTTTTGATTTTTAATATGAAATTTCTACTATTTTTCTTCTTCTTTAAACACAATTCTCTTCTCTTCTGGAGTTGCGGCCTTGTAGGGGTAAAAGGTAAATACAAGGTTTTGTTTCTAATTGCATTGCAGACTTACAGTTACGTAATTAATTGTATAGTAAAAATTAGAAAAAGGAAAAAAAAATGAAGAGAAGGTACAAAACTAGGTATGTTTGTCTTTCTGTCTGTCTATCTACAACTGTACTGTTTAAAGAACTGTCAAAGTATATTTCTTCATTCTAGAAATGTACTTTAAAAAAGGTGTAAATTTTGCATTTAAAAAAGGAAAAATGTGTACTTCATTCTAGATATCTGATCTAAATCAATAAAGTTTGCATTTATTATATTATCTTTTTTTTTTGAAATAAGCAATTTTATAAAATTAAAAAGCGGATCAAGTGATCTTATCAAAATGTAACAGATTATAGTCATCAATCATATATTACTATAATGCAGAATTATAGTTCTTCAGCCCATAGTGTTGTTGGCATTAAACATAGCTGTGTCGACTCTCCAATTTGCTACCAGATTTTCCTGCGTCGCTTCTTGAAACTGTTGCTTCTCATGTGTTTTTTGTTCCTTATTATAAATTTGCTACTTTCCGTTTCTTTATAAATTCCTTATTATATTAACTTTTGCCAGTCTGCGTCATGTAGTTAAATACTTAAATTCATACACATCTGAGTGCAAATTGTAAATTGCAAATGTATAGTTACGATTCAAAAGGTATTTTAAGAGTATCTTTCCATGTGATTAGGTGGGATACCTGACATTGAATCGCAGTGATTAAAGTAAATATATAAACAAGATCAAGGGATCTTTTTTTTTTGAATTCTCTCTATATAGTTAGAGAGATAAATCATAATAACACTATTTGGCAATATATCTATGATCTATCTATGCAGAAGAAAACACACAGGAGTGAATTAGAATCGCTGGTATACCAAGAACGTAGGCCTACATCATGCAGTAATATCTCTAGTTAAGTTTTATTTCACTTGTGTCTATTTCATATCTGTTTAAATCTTAAGTTTATTTTTAATTAAAGTACATCAAAAAATATCTATGCAGAAGAAATATGAGATTTGACCAATGAACTGAGGAATCTGGATTCAGGAGTTGCAGGCATGAATGGTCAGATCAGGTGAATTACCATACCAGTCTTTTGAGGTACAGTGCCAGAAAATAAGTACTTTCAAAAGATACCTACTTCTGAGTCTCTTCAGAAGAAAAAAAAACAAAAAAAGACCAAAATTTACCAATTCCAGCAAAAAAAACAACCATTTCCGGCCAAAATAAAAAGCTTCAGTCAAAGAAGAGAAACTTAATCTAGACAAATAGATTTTCCAGATCAATACACACCCCCTTTAGTCATTGACACCAAAAACAGTACGTATATTAGTTTAGTGATGAACAGCAGTGCAAAACCCTAATCAATTTAGGTGTCAGGATTTAGGATTTGAGGAGTAAATAGACAGGATTTTAATTAATTAGCTTCAAAATTCATCATTCCATATTAAAAACGTAATCACAATTCACAATCAGTTGATTCTAACCCTAGTTAATAAACAATACATACCTTGAAGTCGGTGTTAGAAAGGTGGTCTTGTGACTCCATTACCACTCCTTCCACCGCCACCCCAGCCGAAAGTGTCATTTGGGAAGGGATAATTACTGATATTACCACCCAGACCATAAGGAGTTGTATCACCACCACCAGTAACACCGGAAGACTGAGAAACGTCTGCTTGCCCTCCTACTCTTGATCCGACGGCTGCTGCAGAAGCAGTTGCGGCTACGACTTCATCGCCATCATGATCATTATCGCCGTCTACTACTTCCAATGGTAGTCTCTCGTAAACGGCATTGGCGAAAGTAGCTGCCATGAGCACAACAGGGCCAGCAGCAACCAAAGGTGGAACGATGCTGCCTCCTACAACTTGTCCCTGTCCTCCAGCCAAGAACACCGTCAGCCCACCCGCCTCAGGAGGTGCCGGTGGTGGTAAAACCGTCCCACTCAGAGACAAAATCTCAAATCTTCCTCTCAAAGTAGCAACAGTAGTACTGGGTCCTACGCCGATAGGCTGTCGGAGAGAAACATCATTGACGACTCCAGTACCGGAGAGGATACATACACCTCTTCCACGTCGACGAGCGTAGTTGGAGATGCTCTCCACTACTTCGGATCCCGTGCTGACTTCCAAAACATGCGATCTTAACGAGTTGGGGTTGTCTCTTGTTATCAAAATAGGTGGCTTTGGCTTGTTCTTAGATCCCGCCGGACGTCCACGTGGGCGACGAGTAGAAGTAGTAGTAGTCGGTGTTTGCTGTTGCTGCTGTTCTGGTTGTAATTCTGATTTTGGGTTTCTGTCTACGGATGGATTTGGTGAATCTGACATGCTCGTTTGTTGCTGTACTTGAGACGGCGGACGGAGTAGATGATGTAAGTAACGTGATGATGAAGATTCACCTCCACCGGAAGTATCCATTCCTGCTGCCATAGCAGCGGCGGCTGCAGCCGCCTCATCTCTCCTCTCCCACCACTTACTTGCCAGCTTCGGTTTCTCGGTTTCTTCTACTTCCTCTATTACTCACTCCTTTAGATCAGAATATATATCTTACCTATATATACTATACCAAGAGGAAGTGACAGAAACCCTAATCAGAATGAAGAATGAAGAAGAGAGTGTTTCTAGGGTTTCTTATGGTGCAAAGTTGGAAGAGAAGAGAAGTGTGGTGGTGGTGATGGCGGTGGTGGTGGTAGTGAAGGCCTGAAGGGTGTCCATTTTCTAACAACAATTCCCAAGAGATCAGTGCATTGAAGGAGCGGTAGAGAGAGATGGAGATAGATGTGGAAGATAAAAATAATTATCATGGGCAAGATTCCAATGAGATGTGAGATAGTAGATTTAAACCTAAGGACTTGGCAGGTCTGTTTTAAATAATTCGAATTCGGGTAAATTTCCATATATTTGAAAAATCTTAGTAACTTTTTATAAAAAAATTTAGTAACTTTATTTTCGATTTTTTGATCTTAGTAAACCTTTATTTTTTAATTTTATTTTTAATTAATTTAATCAATGAGGTGTGAGATATAATTATTTTTTTGATTCTTTTATTTTTTAAAAATGATGTGGGATGAGTATAACTTTTTCTGAATATTTTGAACCAACATTAATATCTGAATTAACTAAATGAGATCTCAATTAATTAAATGAGACTCAGTCGCATTTGAAGCGGACCCATAATAAATAATATTGCAGACAAGAATCATTTCATATATTGGACAAAATTATATTTTTAAAGCGAACAAAACATGTAAAATGAGGTTTATATTAGCATTTATATATATGCTATGATTTCTTTGTTCTTGAATTGCGGTTTCTTCTATCTTTGTTCATTGCTCTTTCGAAAACTCATGTAATCAATTCTCAATTCTAGATATTATTCTATCATTCTTTCTTAATGTGTATTCCTCTAAGAAGATCACGAAAGAAGGAATCCTTCTTCTACGTACTATCCATCTGAACCAAGGTTTCCTATGTGATGGCTTAAGCGTAAATATACGGCGTTTAAGCGGTTATGCGGAATTAAGATACCCATATAAATTTAATTATGTGGTTTTTAGCTAGATTTGGGTTTAATTATCCTCAATTAAAATTAGAGGACATAAAATTGAGGTGTTTCTCTTTCATTTTAAACCCTAGCCATTTTTGTCTCCTTTATCCTCTATTCTTCTTTTTGTCTGACAATTGTTGAAGTTTTCTCCAGCCATCATCAAAGTCTTTTTTACGTTTTTACCCACTTTGCTTAAATTTACAATAAATTTTTAAAAAATAACCCGCATAATTTATCTTAAGCTAGCTCATTCGTGCCGCATACATGCATACATGCCCTTTGATGATAGTAGTAATCGACTGCATCTATTCAGTAGTAATCGACTGCATCTATTCAATAGTAATCGACTAACCATTGTAGCAACCATCGACTGACCATTGTAGAAGTCATCAACTGCACTTATTCAACAATGAACAATTGCCCATTGTACGTAGCAGTTATTATTAAGACTAAATACTTAGATTAAATGTTTAGATTAGTATTATTTAGATAATTGCCAGGCCCAACCAATGTTGGCCCATTAGTTTAGGTCATGGTATATATAGTTGTTTGTAATAACTTTTTCATTAACTTTTCAAATACTAAATCCAAAACCCTAGGGTTCCAAACGTCTCTTGCTTGCTTCCGGCGATCCCTCGACTCCAAACCCTAACCGCTCACGCACACACTCCCTCCGGTCTCTCATCTTCTTCATGGTATCAGAGCCTCTTGGCGTGCTGTGCTGCTATCATCGCTGCTAGGGTACCAGTGTTACAAGCCTTCAAGGTTTTTGGTTGCTTCAACTCCGTCGAACTTTCATCACACATCCTCTGAGTCTTGGCTAGTCTGGTATACCTAAACCTTGGCTAGTCTATGTGTGTTTTAAGTTCATTTTGCATACTATGAATGTCATTCATGTTTATCGACCTAGATCTAGAAGATCTCTTGATGCATGTCACAGTAGGGTTGTTCTTAGACCATTTCTAAACTCGATATATCATCAATACTATGAAAATGTAATCATGTATGGTCTTCCAACTAAATACTGTAGATTCATACTAATGTACTCTGCATGTCTTTACATACTTGTTTATCTATCTTTGATGGAAACAAGACTTTATACAGATATACAGATCTACTTAATACTCATGTTTCATGCTATGCTTGATACTATATATGAAGGAATATTATTGCATAGGCACTGGAATGGACTAGTCAGGCATATGTATAGATCGATGCATGTTAGTCTCAATGCTATGATAATCGATATCATACTCCAATACATAATCACACATTATACTCATTCACTGATACATGCTTGTTTTTACTGTCTAGTGTTACTAAATAAATTAAATATTAGAGTGATTCTTTTCTCAAACATAATCTATACATTACATAGAGTAATCTTACATTCTCCACATATATATTCATTAACTGTGCAATGTGAGGTCTATTTCATGTTATGCCTAGTCTTAGACATTCTTTGTTTTATTAATTGCATTTGCATAATCAAACTAATGATCCATTACATATCACTTCCGCTGCTACTCAATCACAAAAGCAAAAGTGGGACTACCACCACTGACAAAGTCAATCTATTTGATTTAAAACTAAATATACTATCTTTGATTCGTTCAAGATTAGTCAAAGTTAAACTAATGCAATTTTACTATCATGTAAAATGTTACAGAACACTCATCATGTCTGGAACAGAGAATTCCCAGGCTGTTCAGAGTGCCACAGTCGTGCAAAAGAAACCCCTGGGTGGTCCTCTGTTTGACCCCACCTCAATATACTTTTTCAAATCCACAGACTATGGACCTCCTTCTATAATCAACATCCTACAGGGCAGCCAAAACTATTACCCCTGGAACAGGGAGATGACCACAATGCTGATCACTAGGAGAAAATTAGGATTTGTCAATGGAACTATTAAGGAGCCACTGAGCTGTGATTTAGAGGAACATGAGGCATGGGTAACCTGCCATGGGATCATAAGGCAATGGATATGGAGCTCTGTCTCTCAAGAGATAGCTTCACAGATCATGTACACAGATGATGCTTCTATCATATGGGCTGATCTCAGAGATCAGTATAGGCAATCAAATGAAACTCACTTATTCCAACTGACTCAGGACATAGCTATGCTCCAACAGGAGTCCAATTCTGTCTCTAAGTTCAGTGCTACCCTCAAAACTCTATGGAGAGAGAGAGGTAGATGCTTATGGTGAGGTTCCAAGATGTAGTTGCATCACCTGCACATGCAATGTAAATGGCAGGATAAATGAAAGGGAAGAAAGACTCAAAGTTAGGAAGTTTCTGATGGGCCTAAATGATAGCTACAGGCAAATAAGGTCAACTATACTATCTATGGATAAACTGCCTAACTTTGGAAAGGTATTCTCAATGGTCATCCATGAAGAAGCCCAGCAACAGATAACCAGCAATGCAAATAACCAAGGCTCTGCCTTCTATTCAGTCAAAGGAAAAGCACCCTACCAACCAACTAAACCAACAGATACTCCATCCTCATCTACCCAAAGGAAAATGCCACCTACACCTACTGAACCCATATACTATAGAAGTGGCAAACAGGTGAATACAAGGTACTACTGCTTCTACTGTGCAGCCTTTGGGCACAGTGATGAGAAATGCTTCAACCAACATGGGTATCCTTCTAGGAACACCTCCTCTGTTGCAAGACCAAAACCTGCCACTCCTGCACCTACTGTGGTTAACAAGGCACAGGGCTCAGCCAACTGTGTACACTCTGAACAAACCTGGTCTGCTTGGGACAGTGATGAAAAGAAAGCTGAATCTCCTGACAACCCAATTGGACCATATGGCTTTCCATTATATTCAGAGAAATACAATTCAAGGCCCCTGCCCAAGCGCAGAGATTCAGGTAATGCTAATAATGTTTTTTCAAATTCCATAAACACATACTGGATTGTTGACTCAGGTGCATCAGAACACCTGAGTGGCAATGAATCTTTATTTCTAAAACTTACAAAGTGTGATCCCTTTAAGATCTCACTGCCCAATGGGGACAGTCAGACAGTATCTCAAAAAGGTGATATTGTCATCTCATCTGATATCACACTAAAGGATATGTACTATACCCCATCCTTTCAAGTTAATTTACTATCAATTAACAAATTAACACAATATGATACTTATGCAGTTCAATTCTCTAAATCTTGTGCCTTCATATTTGACAAGGTTCAGATGAAGGAAGTTGGTCTGAGTGAAATGAAGAAAGGGTTGTACCTTCTACCACAAACCAGTGGTAGAAACTGTTTTGCAGGTGCCATCACTACAACAACATGGCACAGAAGATTGGGTCACACTTCTAGTGGCAGACTCAAAAACATTTTAAACAATTCTTTAGATTTTAAAAACTCTATTTTTGATGAACACTGTGATATTTGCCATCTATCTAAACAGTCTAGGAAATCATTTCCACTGCATGCCTCTAGAACTAAACATGCATTTGAATTACTTCACATGGATGTGTGGGGGAACTTTTACACTCCAACAATCCATGGGAAGAAATATTTTTTAACTGTGGTAGATGATTATATTAGATATACTTGGACATATTTAATTACTGTGAAGTCTGAATGTTTCAATATTTTTAGAAACTTACATGCTCTTATCAAAAATCATTTTGGTAAGTCTATTAAGGCTATAAGGACTGATAATGGTGGAGAGTTTTTCTCCTCAACAATGGATGAATTCCTTAAAATTAATGGAATCATCCATTATTCTAGTTGCCCACACACACCACAACAGAATGGTGTGGTTGAGAGGAAACACCAACACCTCTTAAATGTAGCTAGATCCTTAAAACTTCAGTCCTCACTACCAATTGAGTTATGGGGATACTCAATAATTCAGGCCACCCACATTATCAATATGTTACCATCTAGGGTGACTGAAGATAAATCCCCATATGAGCTCATGCACTCCAAACAACCTGATTATGAAAGTCTGAGGACCTTTGGTTGCTTATGTTATGCAACTTGTCTTGTAAAAGAAGACAAGTTCTCCCCCAGAGCAAGAAAATGCATATACTTAGGACAATCCACAACTCAAAAGGGTTCTATCTTATATGAGTTAGATACCCACCACATCTCCACAAGTAGAGATGTGATCTTTTATGAAGACAGGTTTCCCTTAAATAAGAACACTGATACATCTGAAAACAAATCAAATAACCAAATATCAAACAAAAACCAAAGTAAAAGTCAATTGACTGACACTGATCTCTCTGAGACAGACCAACTTAATTCATTCTCAGATGATTCTGACACAAACTCAACAACATCAAATATTGAACACTCAGATATGACAGAGGTGATTGATACACCAGCAATACTCCAAAATTCAGAAAAGGATCAAACACAAAGTCAAAGGTATCCAAGTAGACAGAGAAAACCACCAACAAAATTGAATGATTACTTTTGTTCATTTGCTACAAGCACAGGGAAATCCACAGGCACATCATATCCAATGCATGATTACTTAACATACAAAAGACTGTCTACTTCTCACACTGATTACTTAGACAAAATCTCTATCACAACTGAACCAACATCTTTCAAACAAGCAAGTCAAAGCCAGGAATGGGTAAAAGCCATGAATGATGAGCTTGCAGCTCTTGAACTGAATGACACTTGGGAAATAGTACCAAGGCCAAAAGAAAGGAAAATAGTAGGATCCAGGTGGGTATACAAAGTCAAACACAAGTCTGATGGTCAAATTGAAAGGTTAAAAGCCAGGCTTGTAGCAAGAGAACATACTCAAATAGAAGGTTTTGATTACAAGGAAACCTTTTCACCAGTGGCAAAGATCATTTCTGTTAGGACACTGCTAGCAGTAGCCTCAGTCAAAAATTGGTCTACATATCAGATGGATGTAAGTAATGCCTTCTTACATGGTGAATTATCTGAAGAAATTTTCATGTCTCCTCCTCCAGGAATGTTACCTTCAGATGACACCAGGGTATGCAAACTAAAGAAGTCTCTATATGGCTTGAAACAGGCAAACAGAAACTGGTATGAAAAACTTACCTCAGCATTAACTAAGTTTGGGTACACCCAATCTCATTCTGATTACACATTATTTTTTAAATCATCTACAAATTCATACACTTGTCTACTCATTTATGTGGATGATCTAATTATATCAGGTGATAATGAAGCTGAGATTCAAAAATTAAAAGAATACTTACATCTTCAATTTCATATAAAGGATTTGGGCAAACTCAAATACTTTCTAGGAATTGAGGTATCCCAATCAAACCAAGGTATTTTCCTGTCACAAAGGAAATATGCTCTTGATATACTACATGACTTTGGACAATTGGGATCTTCCCCATCTAAAATTCCAATGTCCCACAACTACAAAAACCCTGAAAAGGATGCCCCATTAAAAGATCCATCAATTTACAGGAAGCTAATTGGGAAATTGTTATATCTGACAATCACAAGGCCTGATATAGCATTTTCAGTTAGTCATCATAGCCAGTTCTTGGCAGCACCTAAGCAGTCACATTTTAACTCAGCTATAAAGATACTGAAATATATCAAAGGTGCACCAGGGAAAGGTATCTTGTACAAAAGAGATGCACCTCTACAACTAGAGGCCTACTGTGATGCAGATTGGGCAGACTGCCCCAACACCAGAAGGTCAATAACAGGTTACACAATCTTATTAGGTGGATCTGCTATAGCTTGGAAATCAAAAAAACAAACGACTATCAGCAGATCATCTGCTGAGAGTGAATACAGGGCTATGGCATCAACTGTATGTGAAATTATGTGGTTGCATTATTTTTTGAATGATCTGCAGGTAAAACCATTAAGACAGACAATACTACACTGTGATAATATGGCAGCAATTCACATTGCAACAAACCCAGTTTTTCATGAGCACACAAAGCATATAGAGATTGACTGCCATCTAATTCGTGATCACTTACAAGCTGGACTATTTAAACTACAACATGTTTCATCAACATCTCAAATTGCAGACATATTAACAAAGCCAGCAAGTCTTGAAGCACTACGAAATCTACTACCCAAGCTGGGACTCTATGACATACACTCTCCAGCTTGAGGGGGGGTATTAAGACTAAATACTTAGATTAAATGTTTAGATTAGTATTATTTAGATAATTGCCAGGCTCAACCAATGTTGGCCCATTAAGTTTAGGTCATGGTATATATAGTTGTTTGTAATAACTTTTTCATTAACTTTTCAAATACTAAATCCAAAACCCTAGGGTTCCAAACGTCTCTTGCTTGCTTCCGGCGATCCCTCGACTCCAAACCCTAACCGCTCACGCACACACTCCCTCCGGTCTCTCATCTTCTTCAGTCATCAACTACACCTATTCAGTAGTCATCGACTAACCACAACTTATTCAACAATTATCAATTGCCCACTGTAGAAGTTATCGACTGCCCCACTAATCAAGTAGTCAAATGAGAACATTCTCGTTTCTCTACCAACAAATAAATATTGGCGAAAACGATTATCACCAACTTTCTAATGTAAACTCAAGTCGATCTAGATAAAAGTTCATCAGAGTTCCTACTCCATAAAACAAAACATAGAAATCAAATAGGATGAAACTTGCAACCACCAAATATAAAAATTTTATTTGTTATAATGTTGATGCATTTCTAATACTATCTGTGAGCCAACTTGCTAATATAATAAACAAGAATGCTGGAGAAATACAATGGTTGAAGAAATGCATGTCATAAAAAAATGAAACTTGGTCATTGGTTCCTAGAAGTCATGATATGAATATAGTACATGGGTTCAAAGTGAGCTTACAAGTTAAAGAAGAAAACATATGGGACTATTGAAAGACTACAATCAAGATGTCTATACTAGTAAAAGACTACAATCAAGATGTCTATACTAGTAAAAGACTACAATCAAGATGTCTACACTAGTAAAAGACTACAATCAAGATGTCTATACTAGTAAAAGACTACAATCAAGATGTCTACACTAGTAAAAGACTATAATCAAGATAGACAATCGATACACCCATAATCCAATAGTAAAGATATCTACACTCTACAGTGAGGATAATTCTCTCCTTGGCAGTGACTGATGGATGGAAAGTGGAAACTAAGGCAATTAAATGTCAAAAATACCTTTTTTAATGGCAATTTATAAGAAATTGTATATATGAGGTAGCCTAAAGGATTTGTAGATAAAAACATGACTGATCATGTATATTTGTTACACAACCTTATATAGCTTAAAATGATATCTAAAACTTGAAGAACAATATTGGATGAAAAATGAATTCAAGAACTCAAATGCAGATGCTTCATTATTCATAAAGACATATCAATGTTCTATTCTATTGGTACTAGTGTATGTAGATCATTTGGTTATCATAATTGATAACTATGGGAAAATCACAATGTAGATGCTTCATTTAGGATGTGGTTTCTTTAGATTTGGTATTATAACTATTATTTTACATTGTTCCTTTCAACCTGAATTATAAAATAAGATAGTAGAAGGTAATCCCATTGAAGCCCAACAACTTAAGGTTGTTTCTTCAGCTTTAATCCTCCCACCCACTATTCATCAATAACTACATAATAAGCTAATAGAAATCCATCCCATTGAAGCCCAACTTACTCCACACTCCACAGGTTGAGGTTATTTCCTCAGTTTCAAGCTTTTCACCCATTAATTCTCAGTCACCATAGAATAAAACTATAGAAGTTCATCAAACTCAAAACACTCCATAGATTGAGGATATTTCTTCAGTGTTAATCATCTTACATTCTCACCTAACATCCACTAATCTCCGAACCACAACAAACTGTCTTTCATCTCTTCCTATTGATCTATTCAAACATGAACCTTCTATTGAAGCCATTCCTATTCCAGTCCAATTCATTTTACAGTTTGAGTCTACTTCTTCAGCTAACATCCCTCAATATGATTTTCATCATTACACTTACATTTTCAATTTCATTTTCATTTTCATTTCCGTTGTCAATGACACAGGTGATGAATTTGTTTCTTGGTTGAGCATTTCTGCCAAGCTTTTTCAGGCGGCCAGGCGATGCCTGGGGTCGCATATCGCATATGCGAGAGCCTGGTCGCATATGCTATCCAATATGCGACATTTATTTTTTATTTTTTATTTTTTTATTTTTTTCAATATACCCCCTGTATTTTCTATATTTTAAATAAATCTCTGATATTGTATTTCCCTATCACGTATTCACGTTACTGGGTATTTCCCTAGGACGAGGACGAGGACTGAGGAAGAGCATATCGCGTTACTCTTCCTCACCGGAAAAGTCGTTCCGAACTTCCGATCATACCAGGCAGCGGCGAGTCACCGGAAACCTGCCAGGGAAGGGCAACGGGGAAGATCCTTCGGGAGCAACGGGAATGTTTTTAGGATTTAGGGTTTTTTCTTATTATTTTTTAGATTTAGGATTATTTTTTATTTAATTGGGTATTTTTTATAAGGTCCTTAAGTTGTTACAAAATAATATTATTCATTTAATCAATTCAATTTTTTAATTTTTACTTGGGTAAATGGGTCGGGTTAAGCCAGATCCGACCCGGATCCGGCTAAGCCCCATAAATATGCGACCCCCCAAATATGCGATGGGGGGATTGCGCCTGATCGCATATGCGCTCGCATATGCGACAAATCAAAAACCTTGATTTCTGCAAATTCTTAGTTGATTTTTTTTTTTTGAAGCAATTAAATTTCATTAAAATAAGGCTAATGCCCAGTTTACAAAATAGAGTATAGAAATAGAAACAGAAGTAAAAAGAAATGAGCAAAAGGCTCATTGACTCTCTCCCATTAGCTATGTAGTCTAGTTATATAATAATTAGATACGCAGTTCTTAGTTGATTCTATAGAACAAAGAGAATAGGAGAAAAAATAAGAACATTGCAATGGCAACAGAGATATTTTAGATGGGAAACCTATTTTCCTTCATTACCAGTAGTTCTTAACCAACAAAAAAATCCCAAATCAATAAACGGACATTCCATTTACTAATGGCATAAAAGGTAAATATAATTGAATGATGATGGTGTATATGACATAGCAGAAAGTTTAATTTTATGTGGCTATTTTTGTTTGACCCAACCTACGGTGGCTATAAAAGAAGTTGAAGATCCAAATACAATTTACAAACGACGGAAAACTCAAAAACGTACTATTTGCATGCATTATTTTAGAGATTTTAAAACAATTGGACCTATGAATGATCGGAAAACTTCAAAAAGAACAACCTGAATTTCTCCTGAACTATGTTCACATCGGATAAGTTTAACTAACAAAGGAAACAAGCATTGAACATACCTTATAAACGTATCTCTATCAAAATCATTTAACGCACGTATCGCATGCACTGCCAAAGAAGTACGAGCTGCCAATTCCTCTTTCTTTGCCGAACCCAACCTTAATACCCAATGCATGGTATGCTGCCTATTTGGACGTTGTTCTATCAGTGGTTGGTATCCACCACAATCCAGGTAAATATTCAATATCTTCGAACAAACTCTGACAATTTCATTTTCCACAACAAAATCTTCTGACATCCATGGTTTATCAATGCGTATGGCTTGAAGAAATTTGAGATAGTTTTGGTAAGATTCATTCTCCAAGTGAACGAATGGTGGTTCTGGTATATCCATGTGTGTGCATGCTATTTCAAATTTGAGTCTTGTGGCACTTTCATTGTTCATTTCACTTGAATGTGATGCAATTGACGAGAGTATCTCCAAAAGTATCTTGATGTGAGCAGATGTCAATAAGGTTGAATGCCTTTCGTACAAACTTGTGATGGCCTGGACAAAATTTAAACTATATAAGATACAACACTTCCATACTACCTGATATAAGGAGTTAAAGAAGGGAGGGAAATAAGCAAAGAACAAAGATACAACATTTTGGTTGTAGTGTACCTCTGCTAACTGGAGTTCTACAAATATATGGCCCTTCATTCTGATCATTGAATAGGACACTAACACCATATTGTTTTCTTCGGTATCCCAATCATCTCCATTTTCTGCGTCGAATTCTTCACCAAAATCAGCTTGGACATCAGGAATGTCAATTGATTCCATTGTTTGAATGATTTTAAAAAATTCACAAAATGTTGACAAAATTGCAGTTTTAAGCGACTCCAAAATAACAATCCATTCTTCTTCTGTGAGCTTGTTGTCCACATTACTTGTAAAGTGGAGCAAAGCAGCAACAGTAGTGCTTGTAGAACTATTGTCTGGACTTCTTATATAACTCGTAAGAATAGAAGCAATATTTGGCAGCACATACCGAACTGCGTCAAAGAAATTAACAGACAAGTCAATTAGGCATCGTACTACCATGATTTGATCCTCCAAATCTATATCATGTTGTTCAGAGTTAATAAGCTGAGAATTCTCTATGTTTCCACTTATAAATGAAGGAAAACCACTAAAGATTGGAAAAATAAAAGAGTTGAACACATTCATCCAAAAGGAACGCGGAAAAAGTTGCCCATGATCCTTTAGGATGTTAAAAAACACTTCCACAGCTCTCTTTCTACTATCTGGTCTTGGATCAGACATAAACTTCGATAAACCTGAAAAGGAGAATTTTCGTCAATAAAGTGAGTGGGAAGCAATCATATTCAAACTCCATTGAATTTATTATATTAAAAAAAATCTAAAAAAATGAAACGTACCAAAGAGCAGTGCAATCCAATAACTGGCATGCTCATCGTTATTTGTTAAAGTATCACTAATTAAAGCATCTTGATTGGCAGAATCATGTTCTAATCTCTTATCAAAATAAACCAATCCAACCTCAACAAGTTTGGCAGAACAAACACGGAATAAATCAATTGCATTGAAACAAGTCTCATCACTGTAGTTACAACTAGCAAAAGTAGAAAGACATTTAACACAATCAGTGAAAATCATGCTCTTAATCTCAGTTATGTACAGGAAATAATCCCGAACTATTTTGTCCATAGTTCCAAAAGCTAGCTGAACAATATTCATGCAATCATCAGAAGCGGCAATAGTGAAAACCTAGAAAGTAATAAATTTTTCAGAATCATGGATTAATAATGAACAGCTCAAAAAATGATACTTTAAAAGTTTCAGTGATACCTTGAATATATTTTTCCAGCCAGATTTCACATAATTAACACGACTCAGAACTATCTGAGAAGTGCAGCGAACTGCCAATTCCCTAACTTCAGAAGAAACACTCTTCTGCATAATAATGGCAAAAGGTTTTAAAAATTCATTGTTGAAATTATAATTCACTAATTCTCCATGCTCCAAAAACTTCATCGCCAATTGTCTCAAAGAATCCATGACAAATATCGTAACAGACAAATTTTCCGATAACCCAACTGTTACAAAGAAATCTGAAATAATACTCCAAATGTGAAACCATACAATTTTGATGCGATTCATATTATAGTTCCTGAAACCCATAACAAAACTTTTAGAAACATATAATTATTGGTCATGCAAATATCATAGTCGATCAATCGAAGTAACCTAATATCATGCTTCATACAATGACTTACGCAATTTCAACTATTTTTGTAAGACTGAAAACACGGAGATCTGTGGAAAATTGTAGCTCTTCCATGGAGACTTTGCAAAGTGTTTTGACAAAAAATACTATAGCCTCGTTATTTAACCTCTGACTATGAGAAAACATATAGTCAAGTTCAAAGCTTCCAATATGGTCTGACAAATATAAGTTCAAGATGAAATTATTTATCTGCTCCAGAGGAATTAGCCCTGAATCGTTGATTCTGACCGTGTTGTTATCATAAGAAGTATGGGTATTTTTTATTGAAGCATCTGTAGGTGTTTTCTCCCTGATAGCTTGCAAGTGCTCAAACCGAGATAAACATATTAAAACAGGTTCCCATGCTTCTTCTAAATAATTGCCTTCTTCGATAGCAATGGATATAATAGCCTGTAACAATAAAAGTATACGATGAAAAAGAAAAGTAACATAATCATGTCCATTTTTATGAAAATCTTTACTTCTTGAAAAAAAACGTATATAAACTATTATAATAAATGAATCTAAGACTCATGATCATAAAAGCATGAAATGCCAGTTTCAACATTCCTAGGATTGAGGTATTAAACCCAATTCACTGAACAAAGTTAAAAATTACACATCCCTGTACAAATATTGATTCAAGCCAAGTTTTGAATGAAACACCATAATTTCAATAACATACAGCACTAATAATAAAAATGCCCAGTTTATGATTCTATAGCTTTATAAATGATTGGCAAAAAACGGATCAAAATTTATGATAAAAAAGCCATGATATGTGAAGTTAGTTATGGTCGTGTTCTGAAAGAATTTTGAAAAAAACAACAAAAATAAAAGCAATCTTACTTTAATAGCATCGACATTCTTTTGCTTCAAGTCAGAAGCATTACGTAGGTAAGTAAACTTAGCAACAGATGTAAGAAAAGCATCTCTTTGTGTCTGCATAGACATCATTGATGTAACATGTACAGCATATCGAAAGCCTTGCAAACATTGGGATATCAAAACCTTGTCATTGCTTTGATCAAAATTAACACTAAATGCAGCCATCATCGGGGCCCAGCATGACTCCATCATAAATATCAGAATTGTAGTGTCCGTTACAGCATAGAACACAGCCCTGAAACATTTATAAAAATGAAAAAAACAACAAAGAAAATGATTTTACATATTACAGAATTTACTTACTCTGATTTTCCTTCCTTTGCTTTAAACTCATCTTGAATGTGTCTAATGAGCCAGTCTTTTGCACCCAATGTTTTTAATTGAGCTGGTTTCCATGGTATCAAGTTTAAAATTTTATCAAGATTCAAAAGTTTATTAATGCCGCTGGCATGCTTGCTGTGGGAAACTGAACAACTTGGTTTTATTTTTATTTCATTTTCAACAATGTGATCATACAAGGATCCTAAATAATCTTCTGGCAAATTATTTCCATCATCTATACCCTTATTACTGTGAATGAAATCCATCTTAGACATCTGGAATAATGACAAGAATTACAATTAAAATCAGTGAGAACTGCACACAATGTCATAAAATATATAATTAACAAATTACCTTATCTTTTACCATGTACTTGTGTGCATCTATGTTAAGCATCATAACAGAATATGCAAGAACATAAGCAGTATCTGCAGTAGCAAAAGATATTGGATTGCATTTGCAGTAGCATTCAGCAAATTTTTCTATAATACGGTCGATTTTTTGAGGTTCTTCAGGCAAACTGAAGCAAGATAAGAAAGAACTGATTGCTTCCCCAAAATCTATTCCTTTGAAATTTAATGAATCCATGTATGAGTCTATAACTTTAATATTAAACTCATGGTTGTCTCCTATATAATCTCCGATCATCGTTTCATTCAAACCAGAAGTATTTCTCAAAAATGAAGCTACTTCTTCTGGAGAACTGCCTATTTTATTGGTGCTTATTAGAAACTCAATGCCTTTGGATGGTGCCCTATTGAAAAGAGCGATGCCTTTCTGCAGTTCGTAAATTCAATCACCAAAAATCACAAAGAAGAACATGCCATATTTATTAAAGCAAGACGAAGAGTAAAACTGTGAAATAAATAAGAAAAAATATATTCACCTGAAATTCAACTTTGTAGGAATGACATTGATCAGGTGTAAGCATATCAGATAATCCTGAATTAACAGCATACTGTATATCAAAATCATTTCCTAGCACATCTTCTTCATACAAAACATGTGTAGATATGTCAATTTCAGATGTTTTTTGAGAAAATTCTCCAATTTGTAACTGTTGATCCATCCAATTCCTCATTGACTTAACAATACAAGTTAAACATTTCACAGATTCAAGGCGAAATGTCATATCCTGTGCATGAGATAATGTTGTAACCGAACCAGGAGGCACACCAAGGGAAGTTTTCAAAAGGGCATTTACAATCCTGAAAACATCTGACGGAATTATAGGTGTTTAAATTTTCGACTTTAGTACTTAAGAGAGAAGTTACATGAAAATTAAAACTGAACTATTGAAGTTATTAGCAGAATGCAATCTTGGGAAATGGGGGATCAAGTGATCGATCCCTCCTAAAATGTCATTAATTAGATTATATGCATTTTAGGGGGATTGGGGTCTAACAGAATCGTGCTAACTGATTTGTTAGACCTCAATCATAGAAGTTTCTGGAAACATTAGCTAATTACAAGTTTACAACTATTAACTAATTACATAAAATACCAACTGATCATAATATCTCTAATAGCCCCCTTCAAACTCATCTATATTAATGATGACGTTGCCTTTGAGCTCCAGAAATTGTGTTGGCCTCAATGCTTTAGTCAACACATCAGCTTTCTGCTTGGTATTTGGAATGTGATTCAGTTCTCGAATCTTCTTCTCAACTCTTTCACAAAGTTGAAGTCAAATGCAGCATGCTTGATCTTTGTGTTGAAAACTGGATTTGCAGCCAATTGTGTTGCTCCCAAGTTGTCACACCAGTGAAATACCACATCACAAGAGACTGGTCGATATATATTAAATATCATGTCTGGCTCATCAGAGGCCCAATCAGCATCATTATATGCTGAAATATTACAAACACCAGACCTTCTTAGCACAATCCTCATGTTTTGAGTACCCGATAAGTATCTAAGTACTCTCTTCATCATAATCCAGTGAATCTCCTTAGGTTTCTCCATGAACTGAGCCAATTTATTTACTGCATATGAAATGTCAGGCCTTAAAATTGTTAAGTACTGCAAGGAACCTATGATCCTTCTGTAACCAGTGGGCTTCTATATCACTTAAGCATCTGAATAGAACTACTGACTGTGCTACATTGGGGTAGATATGGGTTTAGATTTTGAAAGCTATTGAGAATAGGAAATGGAGGGTGAGTGAATTGTGAGTAACAAATAAGAATGATAAAATAACCGTGGTTATTACCTTAGGGCAGTGTCCTATATATACCAATACAAAGTAGATCTCAACTACCTTTGGTACTGGATCACTAACAGTAAAGTAGATCTCTAACTAATTACAATATTAGCTAATTACAAATTTAATATTTAATATACTCTAATAAAAGCCATGTTTATTCAACAAGTTGACTAGATACAACTGTTGATCCAAGAATATTCCATCAACATGCTTTCTTACCCTAATGCTCAAAAAATATTCTAAATCTCCACATAGGTCTGACCTGCAAATTCAGACTTCAAGGCATCCAACACTTTTTTCATCTTTGTTCAGTTTGATCCAGTTATCACCATGTCATCTACATACTCTAAAATGTAGATTATATCATCATCAGTTTTCACAAACAATGAGTAATCAGACTGGCATGCTCTAAATCCCATGTTGTTCAGAGATTGTTTCAGGCGTCTAAACCACATTCTAGACGCATGTAAACATGTTTCAATCCATACAATGTTTTCTTCAGAAGACAAACATGTCTAGGTCTAGAAGACAAACATGTCTAAAAAACCAGCTGGTCGTCTCATCACAATCTTTTCTTCAAGCTAACCACGAAGAAAAGCATTACTTAATGTCAATCTGTTGCATCTCCCAACCTCTGGAGACTGCAATCGTGAGGACCATTCTGATTGTCTTAGGCTTCATCACAGGGGTGAAGGTCTCCACTTGAATAGTCCCATTGGCCCATCAATTTTTTTTCTTTCACTCTAAACAATCAAATGTTGTTTATAACATTGTCAATGGTAGATTTAGGAACTAATTCCCATGTACTATTCCTCATCGCTGTATGACTGCATCATACTCCTCCTGCATAGCCATTCTCCATTCAGGATCCTGTAATGCCAATTTCATAGATTTAGGAACTTGCTTCTGAGTGGTTGTTATTGATAACACATACTTTGGATTTCTCCTTCTTGTTACTCCTCTTGTAACTGAAATATAAACTGATTCCTCTACCTGATCAGATTCATCAGGTTGATAATCTTCATCTGACGTGAATTTGGAAATCACTGATGCTCTGTCATCAGCTGTTAAATCATAATGTAGGATCGGACTGAGCTCTCACAAACAGTGATTGAGAAGGAGATTCTCAATCAATAACTGTAATGCTGATGCCTTGGAATCCTTCCAAGAAGATCAGTGAATCAATAACACTGGTGGCAAGTAAGAAATAGAAGATGCTAGGAATAGAAATAAAGAACACAAAAGGAAAGTAGATAAGGGGAGGTAGATAATACCTTGATAATTCAATGCAACAAAAAGAAACCCTTCTCAGTGTGGTCCACCATATTTATACTCAGTACTCACACCAAGTTGATGGACAGCCCCATTGGTGTGAGTGTAAGATCCTTCTAAAGAGAAGGGTGTGAGGCCCAACCTTGGTCAGGCCCACCAAACATTCTTTGTAAAATACTCATTCCAAACATATTGGAATGAGTCTTGGAATCTGTGGGATTAATCAATCGATGCTCTGCATCAAATCATCTGCTACTGCATGTTGCTCAAAATCTGACTCTAATGGATACAATACTAGAAGGTTGTGGAACTCATTGGCACAAATACTTCTTTCTTGCATGTCTGAAAAACTGGAGGTGCAGGTTCAGAAGTTGATACTGGTACAGAAGCTGCCCTTGATACAGGAAGAACACCTTCCTGATCAGACTCCTCCTCTGAGCTCTGTTCAGACAGCAATGAATTATCTACTGTCAGATTTTTCTTAAACAGAAAATCACTCTCATGTACACCACATCCCTTGATATTATTGTCTTTCCATCCTTCATGTTCATGCAAATATATCCTTCACAAATGACAAGATATCCTAAAAATATACACTGAACAAATTTGTTACCCAACTTATTCTCCCTATAGGGCCTCATATTAGGGTAACATATAGAACAAAACACCCTTAACTTGAAGTGCTCAGTGCTTTATGATGATGTGCTTCAAAAGGGGAAATCCCACCTAAATTTTTTGTCGTATTTTTGTTTTTTTTATGGATTAAAGCTTTTATTGCTGAAAGTAGAGTAGGGCAGAACCCAAGATTGCTTATGTAGGGAAATACAGATACATAAGATATAGATATAAAGTAAAAACATGTAAAAGCATTGTCGCTCTCTTATATAGTTGTGACCATGACTAACTAGTCAGGGACTGGTGTCTCAAGAGGTTGGACTCCCATAGAATTATGGCTTGCGCTTCAATCCAAGTAAGACAGAGCTTCTTGTAGGTTGTGACATCATACACGATGCCCACATCCCTAGTGATTTCTCTACTTACAATTTCTGGGGGCCTCAGGGTATGTTGTTTTAATCTCTTGTTCCTTTCGCACCATATGTGTCAAGAGAGTGAGGCTAACAACAGGCAATGCAAGCCCCAACATCTAGCTTTGTGAGTGAATGTTTGAATTGTTTCTATAATATCCCCTATCCTAATGTCTACTAAGGGAGAGGGGGGGTTCTGACCCCTGAGTGCCCATATAGCATTGTTGAGACAACTAATGGAATCTAGTAGAAGGTGTCTAGAGTATTGGCAGTTAAGATGTTGCACTGACTCCTCCTCCAACCCGCATAGGGGACAAGTAGTTTGTAGTTGGATACCCCAACTCCGGAGCCTAGTGAGGGTGTTAAGGCTTTTAACTTTGATTCTCCATAAAAACATGGAGAATTTTGGGGGCTTTTTGGACCATATGTCAGAGCTCAAATCTTGTATGATACCCTTGGGCCTCAGTGTTTCTGAGTGTTTGGAGGAAGCTATTTGGAGTATCCTATAGCTGCTCAGGCAGTTGATGCACTTATCAATTAAATCTCTGTTGGCTATTATAGTTTTCCACATATGCGAATCAAGGGTGAGTCTAATCTCAATTTTCCCTAGTCCTCTTACCTTTTATATATCTAAGTTTGACCCAATCAGCTAGAATAGAGGTGTTTGGGCTCCACATTTTTTCCACTCTTTTCACCAGTGTTGTTGCATTAGTTGCAAAAAAAAACTAAACCCGATTCCACCTTCCTTCTTTGGGAGAGCCATCTTTGCCCAACTACTGCATCTTTGTCGTATTTCTGTTGTAGAGAAATATTGTTGTCATGAATGCATAATCCCAAAAAATGTTCTTTAATGCCAGCATGATTGAGCATAGCTAGCCTTGTATCGACAATGTGTCGATACCTTCTCTCCACCTTCCCCATCTGAGGTTGTGTGTGGACAACTTAAACGATGAATGATTCCATTTTAAGTAAGTGGATAGTTTCAGAAATTCCTTAGCATTATCACTATGTACTGCCTTGATTTTACAATCATACTGCCTCTCCACTAACTTCTGAAACTTAATGAAACAATCCTCAACCTCAGATTTTCTTTTAATCAAAAACAGCCAATTGTAATTTGTAACTAAGAGATGCATCTACAGAATTAATGTAGTATTTATATCCTTCTAAAAAATCAGTGGGTGCAGGCCACAAATCAGCAAACATAATTCTAGAGGATGATCATAAACAGTGGATCTTTTGGAATGCTTCAATTTTTTAGATTTTGTAATACAACAATTCTGACAAGGTTCGTGAATAGTTTTTACATCAGTAACTACCTTCATTTTGTTTTTACTAAGATGCTCCACTGCCCTAGAATGTAGATGTACAAGCCTCAACTGCCAAGTTCGGACAATGGCCTTTTCATCCCCATCTCTACTTGGTTAACCTGCATCCCTTTATTCTTCAAGGTGATTGGTAACTCATACAGCCATCACCTTTAGGTCCACGAATCAGCACTTCTTCAGTTCTCAGATCCTTCACTAGCACTCTCTGTGGATCAAAATCTATGGAGACTTTATTATCAATACGGAATCTCTTCACAAAAATGAGATTCTTAGATGCCGAGGGAACAAAAAAAAGCTGATTTATATTAAAATTTCGATTGTCTATAGAAAAAACCGAATTAGCATATTGTGTGATTTTCATAGGTCAACCATCAGTTGTATTGATCGACCTATCACACTCCATACCATTCTGGATATTTTCCTGAGCTCTTGTGACGTGATTTGTTTCCCTTGAATCCAAGTACCAGGACTCAGACTCCATAGTCATCACATTCACTGACTGCTTGGTCATCATATTCACATATTCCATTGCCACCAAATTAACTCCCATCTCATCTATTGGTACCTGTTTTAGGGTACCATATAGAGCCAGATGAACTTTTGTGTGCTAAATTTGCTGACATTTTGCATGTGGGCCATCAGGAGAGAGAACTTTGCTATGTGTTGGTGGGAACTTCGTAATGTTGAGCTTGTTGTAACAATTCAGCATTCCATGCCCTTTCAGGCTGCAAATTTGAAAGAGAATTGTCTTTAAATTTACCGTTCCTTGCTTGATATTCTTCTCAGTTTCAACAATATTAACACTGAGTGAGTTATCTGCATTGAATCGACCTTTTCGCACTTCAATGTCCATGAACATTGCCTTCAATTCCCTGTATGTAACATCTTCTCTCCTAAACGTCACATTCTGAATTAGAGAAAAATATTCATCTCCTAGTCCAGCAAGCACTGAGAAATAAGTCTGAATCTTCCATCTTCCTACCAACCATAGAAAGTCCCTCCAATAGATGATCAATCTCAGAAATATATTCACTAAATGACTTACCTCCCTTTTTCAAGTTATGTAATTTTTGCTTGATACTTAGTACTTGAGATCGGGAGGTAGAAGCAAATTCCTCTTGAAGAGTCTTCCAGCATTCGGCAACCGTTTCACAATGTGAAACCTCTGTCACCACAGACGTCGTGAGCGACGATAATATCCAACCTAAGATCAGTTAATCTTGTTGGATAGCCACCGGTGAATCCAATGCAATCTTGCCGTCGAGATAAGGCGATAGTCTGTTCCCTCTAAACGCACCAAGAAATTACGTTCTCCAGGCAAAGTAATTGCCACGATCCAATGCCACTGTTTTAGGCGACTTGACGACGACAACTTCCGTCTGAGTAGTGGTAACCACATCCATTTGTAAATTCGACATTGTTGAAAAGTGGAACAATTAACCAAGTCGATAGCAAGGATGGATCGAGCAGAATATTCTTCCAATCGATCAACGATTTGGCTGATCAAACAACCTTCTCAGGATCAAAAACTAACGACTGATAATACTATATTGAAGTTATGAGCAGAATGCAATCTTGGGAAATGGGGGAAATCAAGTGTTTGATCCCTTCTAAAATGTCATTAATTAGATTATATACACTTTAGGGAGATTGAAGTCTAACAGAATCGTGCTAACAGATTTGTTAAACCTTAATCATAGAAGTTTCTAGAAACATTAGCTAATTACAATTTACAACTATTAACTAATTACATAAAATACCAAGTAATCATAATATCTCTAATATGAATAAAAGCCATGGTCTACAACCCTCTACAAGTTTTATTTTTTTTATTTTTTTTGAACACTCTACAAGTTTAGGTTCCATGTTAAATAATGATTTCTACTTAAAAGAATAAGAAGAAAGAAAACATTTAACTATTTAATTATCCTCTTACCTTTCAAAAATGTTAGGTGAATCCACATCACAATCATAATTTGCAAAAATATCTATAATGATCTGCGGATCCTGAAAAATTTTCTCCAACGAGTTGAAAACAGTCAATTTTTGCAAAAAATTAGGTTGAACCACATTTCCAAGAACTCGAAGAACAAGTAAGGGAAAGAACATTCCTATCTCTTCTTTAAGCTTTGATCTGAACCTTAACATCATGTTTACAAAAATAGAGCATAGAAGTTGAAAGATACTTGTCGATGAGAGAGCACTATTCTTCAATATAGACAAACAAAGATATTGCTTGATAGCGCCAATAAATCTGCATAATATTGAGGTTGCTGAGAAAATATTTGGATTTTGCAGAAAACATAATAATTATCTATATGGCAAGCAATGAAGTAGAATAATGTTTCATGATTCTTCATCTCCAAACATCAAACTATAATTATTAATCAACTTTTACACCAACATCCTCCAAAATATTGTCAATAATGATAACACAATTCTTATTCTTGTTTTATTTTAACAAGGTCGTGTTAACAAATGGATGCAACTCTCTTTATCATTGAGTTTGATATGTGTGGTGACCTCGGCATTCAAAAAATATGGAAATGCAAAAATCTATTATTTTAAAAATTATTAACGAAACCATAAGTCACCTATTCTTTAACTGCATTTATACAAGTTATCTCCTTCTTAAGATCACTCATTTTCTAAATCAGGCAACTTGGAAAATCAAGAATACCCAAACACCAACCCTCATCTTTCCTGACATAAGGCTAGGGGACATCACTGAATCTTACCAAAGAATGACTCACCACTCCCCTCCATGGGGCCTACATTGGAATATCGTATAAGAACTCACATGGCACATCTAGTCGGAGAGAAACAGGAGATTAAGGTAACATACACCAAGGTTTTTCATGTGAGCAAGCTCCTCCAGGCGTTGGCCGGGTTAGGCGGAACCGGTTGGATCCGTTTAACCAAATACCCATTTAAAAGCATGGGAATAGGGTTTTTTATCCCTATTCCGAACAATTCCAAACCTCTTCCCCCACCACTCCATTCCACTAGCGAGTTTCCCTTCAGCAAACGTCGACCAAGTCACCGACGAGCATTCCTCCTGTCTTCAACTTGCAGTCTTGGTGCATATCTCTCCTCTAGTCTTCATCTCTAAAATTCCATGAAGTCCCCTTTTGAAGGTAAATACCTAAACCCTAATTTTATATATTTCATTTAATATTTTGAAAATACAGATATTAGTGTAATATTTATGAAGTGTAGGGTATTTTTGGCAAAATACCTCTCAGTTTCATGCGAATAGCTCCATCGTATGAACGACTATTCTCCTATAAAACCTTGGCATACACTATGACCCCTTGAAGTTCTAAAATAATAAGGGACCCCGTCCTATCTTTCAGATCAAACATCTATATGAAGAGATATGGTTCACAATTGGAGGAGACAAGCAGGTTTGGGAGGCTAACTTCCTGAGGCAGCACACTTAGTTACTAGATCACTAAGTACAATAGCCATATAGGAGGAAGTCGATGGGTCTCAACTCTCAACCCCATTTCCCATATTTTCTATTATTTCTCTCTTTCAACTTATATTTTCAGGGTACTATCCTCTATTAATATAATGAAGAAAAAATAGGATTTGCAATTTTTTATTAATATATGTTTGATTAACGGTACCATTCTAGTGGATGAAGGCAATGTTCTTAACCCTATTAATAAAAAATTGAAGTTGATAGATGAACATTGCACTAAATTGTTACTTTACTTTCTGCATTGAAGGATAGAAAGATAAGATATATATGGCAATTATTAACAGAACAATGAACAACACTTACTCCTTAGATCTCCAAATTTGGCCTGAATTTTTGATCACAGACTTGAGCAATTCCAGAGACAGAACCTTTGCACGCATAAGAAGATGTTCTTCCAGATTTGCTGGTGTAGAGAAATTTATTGAAAAGTCACACAAGATCCTGAAAAGAAACAACCCATCATTCCTGACCTTACTCCCACCTTCATTTTCCTCACACATCCCAATTGCATACCACACTGATACCTCCCTCTCTTTCCACTCAGAATTATCAGCACTACTCGTCCATATAATCTCATTGATGAAATTGTGTGCAAACTGAACCACATTGGAATCATTCAATTTCTTGTCCAAAATATCCAAGATATCTGCAATCTCCACAACATTAACCTTGACGTCCATCTTATCCACCTCAATTCTTCCAAAAACAATCAACATAATTTGCATCAGAACCGCCTTAGCACAAACCTGATTTGCAGCATTTTGACTAGTTAAATAAACATTATAAAGACTCTTGACTGCATCCACTAAGCACCCCCCTCTCAACATTACCACTGTAGATCTCACTGCCGCAGCAATTACTCGCATCAACACAATCTCGATCCCATCATCTCTAACAGCATCGCACTTACAGACACACTCCATCAGCCTCGCAGCGACACTCTCAGTTCCCTTTTGGATCTCTCCTTGGAGAATGCCTTGGGAGAAGAGCTTCTGCACGCACTCCAGTGCGGGTTCAATCGCCTTCGGGATCCCAGATTCCATCGCAAGGATCAGTGGAGCGATGACTTCCCCAGCGTTTTCAGAAGTGAGACCGTACATGGATGATGTAGTGGAGGCCGGATCGGGAGATTCGGTGATGAATTCAAGCTTACCAAGCGCCGACTTGCACGCATCAACGAGGTCGGCATGCTTACGCCACGCAACAGTCTTGATGATTTTATGGAGTGACGGACCGACGATTCTACCTGTGCGTGTGGACTCGCCACCTAAGGTTGGATTTTGGGTTGAATACATTGTTCGATCAGCACTTTCAGATCGTAACTGAACTCCCCATACTGGATCTACTAGTTCCGGTGGGATTGCAGATAGTCGATGACATGAAATCCTTGTGGTTTGAGTCGTTGGTTGGCTCCTGCCAAAACAAAGTTAAAGACAGGGAAGGTGAGAAAGTGATAAAGAGAAGACAAAGAAAAGAGAGAGAGAGTTTGCCTCCTTATCTTTTTGGAAGTTTCTTAGTTAGTTTATTATATAAAAGGGCTTTCAGATTTACATATGAATAAAGCTCGGTGGGGGTGGAGGTGCGGATGGTGATGGAGTTTCATGTGGTTCCATGATTCTTTTTTTAATTTTATTTTGTTGAAATCTGATGATCGTTGTGTAAACCAGTCAGCCCGATATCATCAGAATTGGAAAAATCTATTTTTCGATGTGCTGTCAAAGTATCAAACATAGAAAGAAATACATCGAAGTTAAAAGAGAAACCTGTTGGGCGTTGGTCAGTGGCGGATATAGGATTCCCCAATGGGAGAGCTTCTTCTGTGGAGATGAATATTTTTTTTGATATACCTTCGATAAATTCAAAAAATACACTAGACCTGCACCAACAAATTATGGATGATAAACCAAGAATATGCAAATAATCTATACAAAACTGCATTCTGCGATAACATTCAAAGCAATTCTAAATATAAATTCTCACCTCACCTCAAATTAGATTATTTTAAGAAGAAACTCCAATGCAAGGCAAGTTGACAACAAGAACCTCCAATATGAAAATATAATAAATTTGAAATTAAACACATTTTACAGATTTAGGCACATTTCTAATATAATTGGTTAGGCATATATCTATGTATGTTATTAACTTAATTAGATAGCTCAAATCTCAATTATCAATTAAAGTAATAAAAATAAAAATAAGACAGTAAGAAATAATGATTTTATCCACTCACAAATCCAAAATCCCTAGTTTGAAAAAACTGGGTGAAGAAATTACAAACTAGTGAACCTAAATTCAAATCTAGAAATTGAATGAAAGAAATTTGGGTGAAATCTCAAATTACAAGTAGTTGTTAACCTGTGTGATTTGTGAAAGCTACGAGCAGGCAGAGAAGAAGCAGGATAGGGATAACCGGACTGGACTCGACGACTTGCAAAGGCTGGAATTGACGACCATGGAGAGGGGATGGAGATATTCAATTAGGGATTGTCCAATGTATGTTTAATTTTTAAATATATATAAAAAAATTGGGTATTTTTGTTAACCCCTAAATATTCCTAAAGATACGTTCAGGTCCGTTTTAGTTCCCTGGCCTTGAGAAGGCCGGTGATGTCTGCTGGAATGATACTGTGATATTGCGCCGGGGATGCCGTTCAAATACCTCATATTTATCGGGTTTTAAAAAAAATCCCAAATTCCCCATACAAAATGTAATTTCAAAAAATATTAGGGATTTATTTGAAATAAAGTCAAGAGATTTAATCCCAAATTCCCAATTCAAGTGATGGCGGGAGAAGGCGAAGAATCCATGATGATGGCTGAGAGTGTCGAGGAGACGACGATTACAAGTTGTTCGTTCGAATGGGATGATACCACGCAGCTCTACTACCACGCAAGGTTTGATGGAACGATGAAATCGTTATTTTTTATTCTCTCTTGGAATCAATTTGTTGCTGAATCGCCTTCTACTCTTCAAAATTTGAGTTTTTGCAGCAGTGGATTTTATCACGATCCACATGCGGGATGGTACTATAGCACGAGGGATGGTCTCTACTATGCTTTTCGGAATGGAAATTACGAGCTGATGGAATCTACTGATTCTAGGGTTTTGTTTACAGAAATTATTCTTTAGATATCAATTTAATTTTAAAAATCGGCATTCAATCGTCATGTTACATTGTTAAATCATTGCATATGCTGAATTTATATATCGAATTCTTTTTTAGTTAAATTGAGTTCTGTTCTTCTGTTTACAGTGTGGTGATTTTGAAGCTTGCCCTTCAGTTACTGATGAACCAGACATCACCACCTCTGTCATGATGGATGAGAAACAATGTATGTTTTATGTAGTTTTTTAAGTATCCTGTTCACAGTGCATTTTTTTTTAAAGCAATTAAATTTCATTAGAGTAAGGCTAATGCCAAGTTTATAAAAATAGAGTATAGAAATAGAAATAGAAGTAAAAAGAAATGAGCAAAAAGTTCATTGACTCTCTCCCATTAGCTATATAGTCTAGTTATATAGTAACTAGATACGCTGCCTCAGGAGGTTGGTCTCCCATACTTCCATCATAGATGTCTCCAAAGGGTGATAACTAGGCCTAGTGATAACAACTCTTCTTGTAATACACTGAATCAAAGGAGAGACTGATGTCTTTAATGATCTCCTTAAGGACTACCTCAGGAGGCCTACTAATGTGCTGTCTATATCTTTTATTTCTTTCCGTCCATATATGCCACGACAAGCACCCAATAGCATTCCATATTAGCCTCCAAGGGGGAGAGTGGCGCGTAATGCATTTTTTTTAATTTAGAAGAAAGCAACATGTTATTTTACCATTTTATAATAAAACATCCAACATAACACAAAGGGTTGTGGACTTGTGGTTATTATACTTGGCTCATCATAATTCTCTCTATTTTTTACCAGACAACGCAGAGAACCTCAATTGTGATGGATTTGACAATCCTGTACAACCTCCTTCAGAATGGTGTTTTTCAAACTATAATGTTAAATTGTATATTTTCTGTCTGAAATCATTTTAATTTTCTGTTCCAACTTCCCATTCATTTTCAGGTTAGAAGAAACATTGATTAATCTTTATCTGTCAGGCTACTCCAATTCTGAAAACAATATTCATACGACATCTGAAGGAAATGGTAATTGTTTCCCAAAGTCTTAATGTATAATAAGTCAAGATCTTTTTCCTGCATTTATATTAAAATCTATTTATTGATGTAATCCAGAACTTTTACATGACAATGGAGAAAACAAAGATTTACTTGGATCACAAAATGTTCATGCAATGTCACCAGTGATTCCTGCATGTCATGTTAATCTTGAGTCAGAATATGTACAGGAGCAGAAGCAGGATCATCATGGTGATGAAATCATCGTTGCAGGAGGTGAATCTTAAATACTCTACAATATTCCTAACTAAAGTACAGTTACTTAAATATTTGAATAACAGTTTTTGTGTGTGTTTTGTTACTGGATTTTCCAAGCAGACAACGCAACAGAGGAAGAAACATGGCAAGCACAGTATGGACAATCAATGCAATTTGATGATACAATAAACATCCCTGTAATAGATTTGTGGGATTGGTCAATGGTTGTGGAATGTGGAAAAGGAGTCTCTAGGCTAGTTGGTAGGCTAGTTAAGAGGTCTGCAAAACTTCATCAATCTTTGCCTTCTGGTGGTAGTTTATTGAGAACTGCAGCTATTCATGAAGTTCATCTTAATCTAGTACGAGTTGCAACTGGTGTGTTTTCATTATTCATTTATGATAGGATTGTTTTATAACTGCAAAATTTCATCATTCTTTTCCGAATTGATATGATAAATCTTCTATTATTACTGTTTTGAAGCTCTCTGCTTTCTGATTTTCTTAGATAATTTAATTCTTCACATACCTTAATTTCTTGAGTACGTTGCAGTAGTTAGGAAGGTGTGTTGACTGTCGATACACATTCCTTTATTTTTATGCACTGGTATAATATAGGGATGGAATGACACACTAGATCATCTCTCATTTATACTTTGTACATGGGCATGTCCCATTCAGTTAGCAATGAAATTTAACTTCATCAAAAAATAGTAATCTTCTTTCAATAAAAACATGTTTTCATTTTTGCATATAATATATATTCACATCATGCAAAAAGGGTGATATTGTACCTTTGTGGCGTTGTGAATGGATTCATAAACGTGCAATTTTATTATTAAATGATAAATATTCTAGTATTCTACAACATATATATGCTCTAGAAATCTTCAAGTGAATTGAATAAATGATAAATCTTAACAACATACATGGAAATTATCTCATTAGGCCAAAATACATTCTACTTGTTAGTTGTTTGTGTCTTTAAGAAGAAAAGTCATATTTGGCTGCCTGGTTAGAAATAACAACCTAGGGAGAAGAGAGAGTTCCAAACCTATCATCAACATCTCTCCATCATGGGAAAAATGATATGATTTGGTTTGGTTTGGTATAGACAAATAAAGTTAAAATTCATGTAAAGTTAGGGATTGTGGAATATTTATGTGCTGTAAATCCCAATGATTGTCTCTTTTTAATAATTAATCAAATGATTCAACATATTTATTTTTTAATGACCAATAGATTTATAAATGTAAAAAAAACATCGATAAGTAGTATTGTGACTTATTTAATATTTTTCTACTTTTTCTTGTATGTAATTTATTTGTTACATACTAGATATTTTCTAGTATGTGCAATGTTCTTTTGATGTTGCTCACTGTAATTGACATTTTTTTCAGGCAAGGTATACAAATTACGAACTCCTAGTGTCAAATACTTGGAAACTTTACTAACATATGATGCAGCCGACCCAACTAAAGACTGGGGTTTTCCCAATTTATCTACCTACATCCAAAGACATACATCTGATACCACAAACATCCCCAAAAGTCGAAATTCATCTGGTAGTGCCTGTCCATTAACCAGAAAGGTGAATCATGCACTCTATTTGCCTTGAATCATTGTTTACTGATTGCCCATTGTTTACCATGTACTCTTGAGTTTTGACTGTAGTTGTCTTTATTTTTCTTGCAGGATGATGATACTAAATATATTGATAGAGCAGCTCAAAGAAGGGCCTTACATGGTGGTTTTGGTGTAGGACCTGGGCAGAAATTGCTGAATAAGGAGGAGGAAGAAATGGTGCTTTCCGAAGCTGAGGCTGCCATCATGTCCTTTGGGCCTGGGAGCTATTCCCGGCGAATTTTAGAGAGTATGGGATGGAAAGAGGTAAGTTTACAACTTAACTAATATTTCTACATCCAAGTTCAAAAATCCAAAATGTAGAACGAGAAGCCCAAAATTGCTCTTGTTGCCTGAAATATTTATCAATTCGATTATTGATTGATATTTTTAATTTTTTAGGGAGATGCTTTGGGAAAGACAAACCAGGGTATGCTAGAACCTCTTCAAGCTATTGGTAACAAGGGTAATGCTGGTTTGGGATGGAACAAATCTATGTATTGAATGTTTTCAATTCTTGTATAAGTGTATAAACAATAACATCCGCAACCCGTTCCATTTTCATCCCTAATTTTAACTTAATTCAATTCGATTTTTTTTCTTCTCAAAAATAAAATATTGCTTATTGTTATTAATTAGAATATATTTACTATTTAGAATGAGTGAATTTCTGGTGAAAATGAAATGCTGAGATTAAATCATGAAATTTAATAAAAGGTTGAGGTTGACATTTTCACACAATCTTTTACTTAATAGCTAAATAAAAAGCAAATAACAAGTCTACTATTCTACATATCTTACTTATCTATTTACCTAGCTATCTATTAATCTACTTCGTCTAGTCATGTTAGTTAAATTTGCCTATTTAAGTGAACCCATTTCATCCTACTTTAACAATCAAACCAAGACCACATTTTTACCGTCTTCCACCTTCTACTGCCTTGTACCGTCTTCTAAAAACACCAAAGTTTTTTACTCATTACCACCTTAAACCCCCTTCCATAACCTCCTACAACCCAAACGTTCTTACACTCCTCTTCCTTCTTAGTTACTGTAAGTTGGTTTACTTGTTTTCTGGTGTTCCGATGTTCTGACATTTTCGTTCCGGTGTTCTGGTGGGTTCTGTAGTCTGGTTTTCTTTTATTCTGCGTTCCGGTGATCTGGTTTTCCGGTGTTCTGACTTTTTCGGTCTGGTGTTCCGGTGTTGAGATCGATTGATAGTTATGGGTTTCTCGTTCTGTTGAAGACCACACTAGTCGAGGTTTATCTGCGTTTTCTTCTGCGTTCTGGTTTGAGTTATTCGCACACCCCGTTCTGGTTAGTTTCGTTTTATTCTGCGATTTCAGGAAAATTTCTTCTGCGTTCTCGGTATTTCGCACATCTCGTTGTCCTCCTCTGTAGGGGATCACAATGTCTTTCTGTTGTGCCAGAAATTTTTAAAATTTTGTCTTTCTATCATCCTGTCAAGGATCAACATTGTTCTTCAACGATTCCTATTTTTTTAAAACACTCTAATCCAAGATTAATCTACTCGTCTACCTATTTTTGCCCCTTATTTCCAATATTTTTTTATTTGTTTTTAATTTAAATTTATGCAGCGTTTTGAACAAGATTTCTCATTGTCGACATTGTTATTTCTCATTGAATTTATGTAGTGAACTTTTCTAGATATTTCATATGTCAACTTTTCCATTATTCCATATGTCAACTCCAAGTTTTCTTACCAAAGACACATATTCATTGTTCTCAGTTTGGCCATATGTGTATCTAAATTCACTGGTCCTTCATCCCAAAACTCTCACCGAGAAGCTACTGGCTAGGCGGCGGTGAGCAAAGAAGTACGGAAGAAGGCAAGCTCTCCAGGTTTGGTGGATGCATTATTTGATTTCCTCATCTGTTATTTTATGACTGTCATTCCTATTTGTTTTTTTATGCATTTATATCATCATGGAGTTTTGTTTTTATACTTTTTTCACTTATGTAAATTTATAGGAGTGGTGAAAAAAATTCAGATTTCAATATTTTTTCCGTGTAAATTTACTAGCATGATGATATAAATTTATTTAGTGATTACTGATGTTTATGTCCAAGTTCTTTCTTTTATTTTTTTTCCTGTGTTTTTGACTTGTGTGTTTTTGGGTGAGATCTATGATCTCCCTCTCCCGCAGAAAACGCCTTTTTACAATCGACAGAAGCCATCACCATTTGTTGATAAACCTCCGGTTACAAATCTTCGCACCATCGTCGAACGCAGAGAAAGAAGGATGAGCTTACTTCGGAAGAAGAACTAGCGCGGTGATGAGAAGGATGTTCAACCCTCTCGAACGGCCAACTTATTTATAAGCTTGGCCGAGGATAATATGCACTCATGTTGAAAGGCTAAATATCCACAGGTTAATTAGTTACACTAGCTTTTATTTCTATCTAAATTTAAATTTCACATACCTTTTCTCCCATGCAATCGAGGTAAGCACTACCTCTACTAATGGTAAGGATTTGGACACCACAATCCGTGGTTTAGTGTTGCAATCCGTGGCATAAGATGCCACAATAAAATAATGATCGTAAAATAGGATTAATTGGTAATTTCTTTTAATAAGTGGGTCGAATACAAAATAGTATGAATCGAAAGTCGTGATAACCGAATTCGATTCCTATAGTATTTATAGGATAACCGAATCCAATTAAAATTTCGTTATAACTATCCAGATAGTTATTCGGTTATTATCGAACAAATCCCTCCCGCCGAATCCGGACTCCGCAACCGAGAGGATTTACAGAAAAAGTCGTTGAACGATCCCTCCCGCCGTCGTCGATAATCACTAAATTGATAAATACCGGTGTCGATAATAATTACTTTAGAAACTGGAGAGCAGCTGAGATGATTTTAAAAAAAATTCGACGAATAAACACCCGTCAACAGAAATGGAAGAAAAAACCCAATAGCAACTAGAAATCGAGATCTACCTACAGCTGTGGGATTAAAGAAACTGCTGCCGGAACCCAGAACGAAAAACTGGAGAACGATAAACCCAAAACAATCGCCTTACCTCCTCTTGAAAACCGAAATGTGATGGACCTACGCCGACAAGACAAGACAAAAAAACAACTATAATAAATAGATATAAAACACCTATAATCCTAACCTATAATAAAACTTATAAACGTTACCTATAAAAAAATTACTAAAACCTAACTAATGACAACACTTAACTAAAATCTATAAAATGAAAATCTGATCGTCGACTTGACATCCTACGGACCAGCAGAGGTGTGCACATCTGATACAAATTGATCTTTTATAATCATTGTCACCGATCTTTTAAAGAAACTTTTCGAAGTATTCTTTAAAGAGGTTATTAATGACATCAATCTCTTTTTTGATCCGGAGTGTTATAAGAAAAAGCATTGTCATCTTTTGGAGACTTTTATAATAAAAATATAAGAGACCAACATTTTGAGACAGCATATCTAGTTATTTTATAACCAAGCTTTTGCAGACGACCAGACGATGCCTGGGTGCACATATTGTATATGCGAGGTTTTTTTTATGAAAAAAATATGGGAAAAAATAAAATACCAGTCCGGAAATCTGGATGTTTCGACGAGATGAACGGAGAGGTCAGACGACTGGATTAAAACCTCCGGCGAGGTGACAGGAAGTCCGATGAGGATGAGAGGAAAGGAGGAAGATCTAGATTGGGGAGGTGGTGGGAGGGAGGCAACGGTTTGGATATTTGAGTTAGGGTTTAAAAATTTTAGATTTTTATTATTGTTATTTAATTGGGTTTTTTTTTAAGGTCTTTAAGTTTTTAAAGTATTATAATTTTTATTATAAAACTTTTATTTTTCAAATGTTTATTGTGTATATGAGTCGGGCTTAGCCAGATCCGATAAGACCTTAAAATAGGCGACCCCCAAATATGCGATGGGGGAATGCGTCTGGTGAGACATATTTGAGTACGTCAATGATTCCCAACAACGTCTTTCAACAATGACTAAGGTTCCGTCGTTATATGCCGGACTCCCGGAAGGCTTCCACGGTGCGGAACAAAGGTCATCGTCAAATCGTCGAGTTAATCCGTAAATCGCCGAGTTTAGTGGTAAATCGCCGAGTTGAGGCCGAGATAGTCAGTATTGGTAGACTGCAGATCTCGTCCTTTAGAGCTCGCCGAGTTTGCCACTAAATCGTCGATTTCCTACCTGAATCGCCGATTTACAGCCGTTACTCGCCGTCTGCCTGTGACATAATGACCCATTAATGCGTCCCGTTATGGCAATAGGCGCGATCCTCGCCGCGGATTGCGCCCCCACGTACTCTATAAAAGGGGTCCCAAAAGGTCATTCCAAGGCACCAGACAAGTTCTACCATAACTAGAGCAATACAGAGAGAATCGCCTATTCTCTTCTGACATGATTTAACGTAGAACGCGCGTCGTAGACTTCAGAGCCTCCGGCCCTCCTCGCACTACCGTGAGCCCCTGGTAGCAGATTTCGTGCTTCATCAACGACAATATACAAAATCTTGTTAATAACTAGACTAAATAGCTAATAAAAAAGAGTCATTCTTATTCATTTTTTTTTTACTTCTATTTATATTTATATTTTTATTCTCTATTTTATAATTTAGACATTGTTATTTTTTTTAATAATTACTTTAAAAAAATAAGTTTACTCGTTTGTATTTGTCAAACGGATCTTGAGTGATCCATTTATCAAAATCGAAGTAGAATTTAAGTTCTTTCAACTTTTTTTTCTGACCTGAATCCGGATCGGAAGGATGTGTCAAGGGAAGTTGGGACCCGACCCGTTTTTTCTGGAATAAGTATAAGACAATCTCGAGCCCTAACACCGTCGTCACTTCCGCTCATTCTTTTCTAGCTGCCGACTTTCCTCAATACCCGAGATCTGTTCTGGTTCCAGCTTCTCAATCCATCTAGGAGTCATCTATCCAGCAATGGCAGTTTCGTTCCCAAATCTTTCCTCAAGCACTGGGCTTAAGAAACTCGATGATTTTCTTCTTACAAGGAGCTACGTAACTGGGTATTTCTTCTTCTGATCAAAAAATGTCGTATGTTTGATATAAAGCTGTTAGGTGTTCGAGATCCTAACCCAATTCGATTGAAATATGTTATCTTTTACCCTGTCAGATACCAAGCTTCAAAGGACGATCTTACTGTTTATTCGTCAATCTCATCGGTTCCATCTGATGTCTATGTCAATATTTCTCGCTGGTACAACCATATAACCGCTCTTTTGAGCCTGGGGTAGGTGATCTATTTTATTGTGAATTTTTGGTTGCTTTCATTGTATAAAAATCTATTTTTTTTGTTTTAACAGTGGTGTGTCCAGTGAGAGTGCTGGTGTCACAGTTTCTTCATCTGCTGCTCCAATTGAGGAAGCAAAGGTATGGCATAATTTCTTTTTAATACCTCATATGTATTAATATGGAGTAGGGTCAAGTATGTTATATTATAGGACTTTGTAGTATTAACATTTTTTGTTACTCGTTGGATGCATTTGCTAATGCAATGCATATTTTATCAATCAATCAAGATAATAGGACATGTAAATATCTGGATGCATTTATATAGTTGCAATATGTTTTCCCCGTCATATTTTGTTAAAATTGTTTTGATAGTTTTTCAATTACATTCTTGCCGTCATATTTTTATTCATAGTTGGTATTGTTGTCAGTGCTTTTAATAACTCGATGTTCATTGAATTCTTTTTTAGGCCTCGGTAGATGATGATGATGATGTGGATCTTTTTGGCGAGGAGACAGAAGAGGAGAAGAAGGCAGCAGATGATCGTGCTGCAGCCATGAAGGCTTCTGTAAAGAAGAAAGAATGTAATTTATGTCTCATTTTTAAATAAAAATTTCCGTGCATTGAAGTATTTTTTAATCATCATTAGTTCATCATGTTATGTGTCTTTATATTTGCAATTTCTGTCGCTACTTAAATCAGCTGGCAAATCTTCTGTACTGTTGGATGTGAAGCCATGGGATGATGAAACAGACATGAAGAAACTTGAAGAAGCAGTAAGGAGTGTCCACCTGGATGGGCTTCTTTGGGGAGCTTGTGAGTTTTTAGATATAATGAATTTAACCTGTTGTTTCCAAATTCCAAAGCATTTGATTGTGTTTTAATAAACAATATGGTTTTGGAATCCTGTAGCAAAGCTTGTTCCAGTAGGCTATGGCATTAAGAAGTTGACCATCATGATGACTATTGTTGACGATTTAGTATCAGTTGATGACCTTATTGATGAGCGTCTCACTGTTGAACCGATAAACGAATATGTTCAAAGTTGTGACATTGTGGCATTCAACAAGATCTGTGAGTTTTTTTACATAGGATCATTTTTTCTAGTTCTTTATTTTATGTTTAGCTCATCAACTGAACGATTAAAAACGATGAATATAACATTTAATTGTCAGTTTTGTTATTATCACATAAAATAGACTTGCTTAAAAACTGGACTGAAACTTGATTTAGATTTTTTTTTGATGAATTGAAGCTTTCATTGCTGAAAGTAGGGTAGGGCAGAGCTCAAGATTAAATATGTAAGGAAATGCAGACATATAGGATATAAATATATAAGTAAAAAGCATTGTCGCTCTCTTATATAGCTGTGACCATGACTAACTAACCAGGGGCTGGTGTCTCAAGAGGTTGAACTCCCATAGAGTTATGGCTTGCGCTTCAATCTGAGTAAGATTGAGCTTCTTATAGGTTGTGGCATCATAAACGATGCTCACGTCCCAAATGATTTAGATTTTATCCATTCTTAAACAGTCCACAATTGTTCAAAGCCTATCATTTAATATAAGCACAGAACGCATAGAAAGTATTTTTTAAGTTCAATCAATATTTTTACCATCTGTAAATTGATAAAATATCTTAGCTTAATTTCAATTTATTGAAATCCGATAAGGAATATATATATATTCAATTTACTTATCATATGCTAGTTTGCTACCATCATTTTACATTTAAATCATTCTGCTATAAATTCACTACCTGTATTTTCTTCTTATGCATGTAAAAATAGGACTCTCTACATTTTATTTTTGTTGGAATTGTTATCTTATGTTCTTACTGTCTGTCTGTCTTTTTACAGAAATGATGAAGCGTTGAGTAACATGGATGTGTCCTCTACATGAGGAGGGTAGGATATTACTATTGTTTGTGTTTTTGTCTAGTTCAAGCACCCCTTGTCAGTTGGGTTTTTGCCATCCTTGTTTCTGAATAAAACCTTTTTTACCTTACTACTTGCTTAATTAAAAGACTTATTTAAAGTATTCACGTTATATTTTTTACTATACAAATCTATTTTTCAATTTTAAAAATCAGTAATTATCAGCAACACACTGACAAGTTGGTGAAGAGTTCACTCAACAGCAAATTTTAATGTTCATCTCTTAATTAAAAGATCTATTTATAAAGTATTCACTATATTTTTTTACTATACAAATCTATTTTTCAATTTTAAAAATCAGTAATTATCAGCAACACACTAACAAGTTGGTGAAGAGGTCATTCAACAGCAAATTTTAATGTTCATCTCTTAAATTTTTTCTTGTTTGTAAGTTTCAGATGATAAAAGATGCCCAACACAAGTGCATAACAAAAGTTCAACTATAAAAAAAACAAAATAACCAAGAATTTTCTAGCAGATTCATAAACAAAGCTTTGAAAGTGAAAACCCTAGTCTCTAAAAAACAAGAGTGAAGGGTGAAAGGATGGGGGAGAATTACACAGAAGATTAATAACACCCAAGAAAGCCACAACCAAAGCTATACACCTGATCCAACAAACATAGTTCTAATCACAACCATCCAAACCGCTATCTACCGAAGACGACACATTCAAGATAGTTGATGATTTAATAAGAATACATCTTCAACAACACCATTAAGTAACTAAAGCAGATGTTGATGGCAGCGGTTCAGCTATCGTTCATAACGTTCTACACAGGAATGACGTCAATCTTTGAAATATCTTCGCATCGTAATACTACGCCATCAAGGTTGGCTGGGAGAGTGCAATTCTCCCACTGACATCCTGTGGAAAATGGCTCTGATGGAGGGACAATCATCAGCACATTGTCATTTCTCTGGACGACTCCCATCACACTCACCGTGCTTCCCTCTTTGATGTATCTGTTTTTTTCCCGTGAGAAAGAATGAAATGCCAATTTAGGGCACAATCACAATAAAATTCAATAGATTGGTCAAGCGCATCACACTAACCCTTCGTTCAAGCGCATCACACGATCATCGCTAGAAAGATTCCTCTCGCGAAGCCACCGAAGGAATTGTGGAGACATATCTTTATTGTCTGGGTTGATGTCAACAACCACGGATTCGTCCACATATGGTGTAACTCTTGCGCCGTATCCTGTCTTAACCAATGCTCGAAGACCTGACTGAAAATCCGAGATGTAGAAGTCCACAACATGTCTCTGTCAATTTTTAGAATTTCAAACAATCAGTCGATCATAAAATAGAATCGCGAAAAGGGGAAGAAACATAAAAGTGTGTATGCATCAAATCAAAATCTTAATTCTTAACCAAAGACAACTTACCTCCATGGATCTAAGACCCCAAGTGAAGCGACGGTGTTTGGGATTGGCTGCCTTGGATTCCCATCCTCTATGCTCATACAAACTCGTCGATATATACACACATCTTGGTATTTTTTGGAACGACGATTCGAGCGGTACATTTCCGCAGGTTACCACCTGAACCACATCAACAATAAATAAGGTTCAAAACAATTGTAGAGAAGGTAAAGGGGGAAGAGGAGAGGACATACACCGGATACTTTGACATATTGTCCATCTTTAGCAGTTCTAAGCTCGGCATCGGGGTACTGTGCAATAAATCTGGTTATAGATCTCCTACCCCAGCAAGTATTCCATGTGAAAAGTGCCGCGACAGCACCAAAGAGAACAACCACGACAATGAGAAGAATTGCATTGTGAACGGCACCTAGAATAAAACCACCTGCAATGAACCCCATCACAAACAGAAGTATCACGGCCCAGAATATCGGTTTTGGGAAGCTTCTCCTGAATGAATATTCATCCTCCTGACTGAGATTGGTAACCGCCTGGTTATGAACGATAGAGGCGCTGTGTAGTTTGAGTGACCCAGTAGAGTCAAGAGGACCAGATACTTTCCGAGGAGCACCCGATGAGTTAAGTGGTCCGGATGAAATAGGACCAGATGTGATAAGTCCGGTGGTGGGGAGCATTGGTGCAAGTGGGCCAGAATTTTGGCGTGCCATTGGAGTCACACAACCAGATTGAGGACCAGACAATTTTTTGATTGATTCGCCATGTCTGTTTAACGGTCCTGAATTGGACTTCTGACGGATCGAACCTCCACCAGTACCAGATCCTGGTACACCGGAACCGACCGGTCCAGACGAATAGCTAGCACGTCCAGTGTTGTTAGAAGTTGCTCCCCCAAATGAACCGGTTCGAGAAGGGGCATTGGTGATAGGTCCAGATTTCCTTGATTTGGAGTATTCACCATGAATGTCAAACATTTTCCCTAGTTCTCCAGATTTTTTTATATCACCACCTGTGTAAGGCATCGCTGTGGAGCTCATGGTGACAGGTTTTTCTTTGGGCTGCTCTGGGCGGCCTGATACGTAGAGGCCATTGCTAAGTTGATGGGAAGGGAATCGCGAACCCATTGCACTTGTTCACTCCACTAGCTCCTTTTTGAGTTTTTTTCCTACTCCAAAATTGTTCTCAACAGGTGCCAATTATAATCATTGTGGTTCGAATGAAGTTAATTAGAACCGAAAACCTGAAAATAACATCACAGTAAAGAACAAATCTCACAAGGAAATCCCATTTAGAAGAATTAGGGATCAGAAGTACCAAAGAATTAAGCATTCGATAGCAAGGAAAGACAGAATTGGCGTTCTTAGTTCTTTGTTCACACAGAGACATTCAATCAAACATATCTCAGGCAACTGAATTGAAATGTCATGGGAGAAAACTGAGGTTTCCAGAAGTTCTTAGAGCATGAAGAACACAGCCAGAAGCGAAAACAGGAAGAACCCAAAAAGATCCAAGTAAATCAACCAGAGATCTCAACCAAAATTCTACCTAAAAAAGAGAACAAGCTTCCCTGATCTCAAACACTCACTCAAAGCAGTAAAATACACCCACATTCACCATTTCCATCAACCCACACACTAAGAATCTTAAAAAAAAAACCTAAATCTCCTCTTCAAAAAACATAGAATACAAAAGCCGAAATCCACTTCCGCCAGCCATCACCAGCCACAACCCATACCCCCAAATCACTGAAAAAAGCAGACCCAATTTCCCCTTTCGACTTAAACAACGCAGATCTAAGAAACCCAACATGAGATCCAGAGCCTCTATGGGCCAAAAAGAGTGAGCTTTCCAGCAAAAGTTTTCAGCGAAATAAAAAAATATCTACATTTATTTGTTTTCGCCCCTTCAACATACATACCTTAGACAGAGAGATCGAGTCTGAAGATTGAAGAGAAATCCACACTCTTTTTGGTAGTCACGAGAGATTAATGCTAGAATAGAGCAGCAAAATGAACCCAATACCACAATCGCTAGCTAAAGCCACTCTGAAGAGAGGCAGAGTTTTAGAGAGAGATATTGAAAGTTGAAATAGGAGTGTGTTTGTGTGAGGAGTTTCTATTTCTTTAACTCTCAAAAAAACATCAAACAAACAAAAAAAAAACACAGAGAGAGAAAAAAAAAACATTGCTATTTTTAAGAGTTAAACACTCTTAACACTTAAGTTTTAAGCGTTAAACACTTAAATTTAATTGATTGATAATAGATTTAATCTAGACCGTTCGTTTGAAATAAATTAAGATACGACGATATTTAAAATAAATGAACGATAAGATATCTCGTTTTTGATATCTCACATTCCCACCTGAAAGTTTGAAACGTTTTAAAGACGGTCTAGATTAATTTAGATTTATTTTTAAGGGCTAGTTTTTTTTGTGAAAACTCTTATAAAAGATTTTTCATATTTCACGATCGCAATAACTATTAAGATTTCTGAAAATTTAAGATTCGACAAATACATGAAAATACAATATAAGATAATTTACAAACATTTAATAATTTACACAACTCGATTAGTTCAGTTAATCATAGGTTCGAAATTTCAATCTCAGTATATGCATTTTAATTTACTTATGCACAATGTGAGTTATCAAAAAAAAAAAATACAAGATGGTTTTAAATTTTAAATATATATATTTGTATTTTGTTGGATCTCAAAGGACTGTTTTTTTTGTTGGTCTTTTGTTTCCAATTTAATTAATCTTGAAAATTGCAATGAAAGTTATTATAATGACCAAAATACCCCTCAGTTATTTTCAAGGTTGTGGGTCCCATGATGTTTGGTGTTGTGACTGTGTATGATTTGTGTTTCACTCTAACCTACTTTTAGCTGTCTGGTCTTAATCAATGTAGTTAAAGGTTAAGAGTTAAACAACACCCAATCATTTAAAATCAATGAATTTTATACTATGTAACTTAGGGTGTAAGTTCGAGCTCGAAACTCGGGTTCCGTTCCTTAAGCTCGAGCTCGCAAACCATGTTTCAATTTTTCAAGATCGGCTCGATTAGCTTGTATAAAGCTCAATAAGGGTTTAATAATAATTAAATTTGGCAATTGGTAATACGAAGTTCTGTACAAGGAGTACATGTCATCATGTGTTTGAGAAAGATATCGCAAACATGTTTTGGGCTTTGAATATATGTAGATGATATCATACTGATATGGAGCAACGAAACAATTCTTTCATATTCTCTCCATTTCTCCAAAATGTATATTAGAAATTAAAGTATACATTGGAAATTTCAGAGAATAATGGGCTTTCAGAAACAAAACCATCTAAAAACCCAATTGAAAGACAATATAGACTTGAAAAATGACAAGGTCAGATTTTCCAATCAAATATCCAATTTTCTATAAAAAGATGGTTGGGACTTGGGAAACTAATCTACCTAAACATCACAAGGCCAGATTTAAGTTTCCCAGTAAACGGGCTCAGCTAGTTCACGAATGAACCAAGAGAGGTACATCTTCAAGTCTTGTTTAAACTAATAAGGTACATTAAAAACGCATCAGGACAATGATTCGTATACAATACATCTGGTCTAACGATATTGTGATGCTGATTTAATTTGGGCATCATGCCAATTCAGCACGAGGTCTCTAACAAGTTTTTGTATTATGCTAGAAGACTCAATAATCTCATGAAAATCTAAGAAACAAAATACAATAACCCACTACAAAAAAACAGTATTTTTCTGACGGATCCCTACTGACGGGCTGACCATCGATAGGCTTCACGAGTCCGCCTGACCGTCAGTCTTATTACATCAGTAATCGAAATCAACAACTTTTTACTAGTGGTCTGGCCGTCAGTATAATATATATTTGGCACAACACTACTGGCGCTGATATATTGGCGGCCAAGCCGTCAGGATACCTAATATTGATGGCTAGGCCGTCAGGATACCTAATATTGACGGCTAGGCCGCCAGTATTATATTAGCCGCCATAGTGATTAGATCATTATGTGAGGCATGATATAGAGCCACAACTTAAATAAATTAATTGTTAAAATCATCTGATGATTATTATGTGATGAATGAAATTAAAATAAAACACCAATGCCCACAATTCTTTCATGTGATAATAGATTAGCTATATATGTACCTAGCAAATAATCTGATCTTTCATAAAAGAAGCAAACATATAAAAATAGACTGTTATTTCATAAAAGAAAACCAAAATAAATTTTCCTTAAAATAAATTAGAACTAAGTTTCAACTTGCTGATTTTTTAACTAAGACACTTGGCGAAAAAGAAATTACCTTAATCTAGTCCAAGTTTGGAATAATAAATATATAATTAAAACAAGTGATGGGCCAAACCAATTTGTCATGGACCAAATGCAACAAGCTCAATCAACAAATAATGTTGTAAATAGTTGGCTGGTTGTAAATGTGATTGTAATTAGTGAAATGTGAGTGTGCAATTACTAGGGGTGACAATAACATACACGATTCGTAAAAAAACACGACACGATTTTAACACGACACGTTCATAATAATGTCGGGTTAGTGTCGAAAATTTTAATACGATTAATAATAGTATCGGTTTAGTGTTTGTCTCTAAAAACACTATCAAACTATACTCAATTACTTGAAAGGATAAAATAACCCAAAAGTAGAAAAAGTAATCAACAAAATAATGTGGTTTAATAACTGTTAAATCTAAAAATCGCCGGCTCTTCACAATGCTGCTTTAGTAGTAGGTGTCGACTGCCACCGGAGATTGCGCCGACGGAGAGAATATGGAGGAAGAGGGGGAAATCTAGGGCAACATCAATAACTCTCAATAGGACAGATAGTGTGAGAGAAGAGTGGTGTTAATTACAATTAGTTTTATTACAATTTTATTAACTAACCTCAACTAACTTTTAATTACTAGATTTTTGACCATAAAAATAGCTGAAATGTTATCCGTGTATAGAAGAGGAACCAAAATTAATTTATGACAAAGATCTCTACAGATAAAATGAGTTCATCTTAAATATGTAGTGAGACTTGCTAAGGCTCTATATTCAGCCTCAACACATGATCTTCAAACAGTATTTTATTTCTTTGATGACCAAGTTACTAAGTTTCCCCCGATAACAGTTGTTTTGTATCTTCGAACAATATTTTCTTTCTAGAGATTTCGATCTCTAGAAAAATTCTTTGTATCCTTGTTATCACAGTTTCTGTCTCTGTTGTTTCGATTATCTTTATTCCGATAAAAATTAAATTTTGCAGCCAAGGCAGAATCGGACGATGCTGCATTTTGAGAAGTGTTAAACCAGCGAAGATATTGATCTTCCCTAATGGCGACATGAATAAAATCCTCAAATGGGAGACTCAGTTGAGAGTGTCTGCAAGTAATAAATTAAAAGATCGAAATTCAAACCCAAGACCATCGATTACAAAATCAACATTGTCACTATCGGTCAATTTCTCACCGCTAGCAGACAAACTATCGAAGATCGCACAGACCTTGATAACAAACTCACCCATGGTTCCCGTTTCTACTTTCTTTAAACTCCTTAACTGATCGCGCAAGGTCTGAGTATAAATAGTCTTTCGTGTAGATAGATGAAAATGTTAGCAATTTCTCTTGTTATCTTATCAAGTAAATGATCTACACGTTCATATTAACAACGACAAGTTTTAAGTTATTTAAGTGATGATACATTCATGTGGATACATTAGTGTAGGTCACGATAAGACAAGATGATTTATGATGATAGTGATCTCTTGACCTAAGTCATAAAGAGTAAAGAAGACTAAGTCCCTATTGGAGCCTAAACAGGACCTCTTCATATTAAAGTATCAATATATTGATCAATGTGTAAATAACCCATTGTTTTTATATAAACAAGATATGAGGGTTAAAGAAACATCATTTATTCTATTTAGTCCAAAAGAAGACATCCAATAGAGAAGAGTCTCAGGAATCCCAAAAGGGAGGAAATCTCAGAAGAAAGGCAAAAGAAATATACAGAGATCAAGTTTGTATTTCCGCTGTAATGGATTCAACACAAAGTACGTTCGAATCTGTAAACATTACATTCTTGATATAAAAATCTTAGATCATAAAGAATGATAATTTCTATCAGAAGATCCAATGTATGCTAACAATCATATGCATTAGAGTGACCCATCATCAAGTAGGATCACTACAAAAAAAAGTAGGCAGTTAGGACGAGCAAAGTTAACGGAATTTCCGTTACAAATACTATTTTTAACGGAAATTCCGTTAACTTTGGTCCGAGACAAAATTTTCGTTAAAAATACCAAAATCCGTTACAAAAATCCGTTACAAATACTCTGAAGTTAAAGTTAACGGAAAGAAAAATCCGTTACAAAATTTTTAGGTATTTGTAACGGAAATTCCGTTACAAATAAGGAAAAAAAATTCCAGAATTCCAGTGCCACTGGAATTCCAGAATTCCTGTAAAATCATTGCAAATTCCTGTAAATTCATGTAATTAATTCCTGTAAATTCATTCAATTAATATTAATTTCTGTAAATTCATTCAATATTCAACAAATATTCAATACATAAACAACATTCAACATTCAAGAAAAGTAACATTTAACAAAATTAACATTCAACAAAACTAACATTCAAGAAAACTAACATTCGACAAAAATAACATGAAAGACCTATTTCGATGGAGGAGTTTGATATCTTTGATCGCTCTGACCTGCATTAATACTTCTATTTTGCAACGATCCACGATCTGAAGGTTGTGGAGTTGTATTTGATTGAGATAAAACTGTTTTCTTCAGGTCTTCAAACATATCAAACATTTCATCATATTTCCTTTTTAAAATTTGATTATCCTGTAAAACATTTAAGATTCATTTATATTTATGTATTACTTTAAAATTTTATTGACTTTCATACACATACCTCCATTAGCTTTTCCATTTGATCGTTCATTTTTTCTTTTTCTTTTTCTTTTTCTTTCTCGATAGATCTTGCATTCATTTCAATTGAAAATCTGGTAGAAGCAGTGCTCGACTCAGCAAATGATCCTCCACCAAGTCCAATGTGCCTCCCTTTTTTTCTTTGAATAAACTTAGAAATGCATTTTTGTTGAATCACCTACGTGCGAAAAATAATATATAAGAAAATAAAACATTTGAATAATTTAAAATAGTCAAATAATTTAAAACATACATCTTCATCCGTTGTTGGACGTAATTTTTGAATTTCATCACTTTTGTAATATTCAGACAAGTTTCTCTATAAAATAAGTAATAAGCTATGAGTAGATCAATAAACTACTATTTATGAACATTATAAAATAAACTAAGACTTACAACGACTTCGTTGTCAGTACCAGAAGAACGAATCAATACATTGATTCGTGATGCCTCAATGCCTTCGCTTTGCAGATTTTCTCTTATTGCACTGAAAGGAATTGACTCTGTTTTATGGTTTAGTATCTTCTTACTCCGGTTTGTTTTGTTTATTTTTGATTTTCTCTGTGAATTCATATATAATGTTAAACAACTTACAATATAAAATAGTAAATTATTGAAGTATGGATGTATAAAAAACAATACCTTAAATTCTTCTGTAGTCCATAATTCTTCCACACACTTTTCGAAAGTGAATCGATCAATGTATGGAGGAAGACTAGCATACATCCTTTCAGTTGATTCATCATCAACAAATGGGTCAAAGTATTTTTCCTTTATGTAGTTTCGATAACGCCTCCAAGTATTGTTGAGTTTGAATTTGATGTATTGATGAGCATTTGGGTAACCGTCTAAATCAAAATCAATCTATATAATAAAAATTGAAAAATTATTCGACTAAAAAAAATCTAAATCAGAAAATAAATAAAAACATACCTCAATGTACTCGAATGCTTGTCGAAAGCTCTGAGATGTTTGTTTCGGCCAGTTCACATTCAATGGAAAAATTGTATGCATTTTTGCGACTCTATTGATCATAGCATTAAATTTCTTACGCAGATGTCCAGTTGGTTGCATGTGTGTTGGCTCCCATTCTATTTTATATCTTTCACCTTGTTTGGGGTGATCTTCCGGATGATCTAAGTTTCTACCTCTTCTGTTTGGTAGACTCAATTCTGAAATAAAAAATAATGAGTTAATAAATACACATAAATCAATCAATTATATAATATACACATCGATTATAATTAGTTAGTTACCATCATTATCTCTGACGTCCGAGTCGGAGTCGGAATTAGATTCACTCATTGCTGTTGGTACTTGAGTAGTTGGAGTACTCGTACCTTGAAGAGTTGGAGTTGTAATTTGATTTGGAGTTGGAGTTGGAGTACTCGAACCTTGAGGAGTTGGAGTTGGAATTTGAGGAGTTGAAGTACTTGGAGTCGAAGTTGCAGTCGGAACATGAGTACTTGCAGAAGGTTCTTCATGGTCGACAGAACTTCGTGTAAATCGTTGTTTTTTACTAACCAATGCTTTTTTGGGTGTCATTTATAATCTGTGAACACAACAAAATATTCAGTACTTAAAATCAATAAAAACAGAAAAATAAATAAATTACAAAATTACTCCCAACTAATCTCAAATAAT
>LFYR01000113.1:1028738-1256963 GCA_001185155.1 Zostera marina
GCAGTATCATAGGTGAAATCCAGCTAGTTTTTATCTTTAAATTCCACAATCTGCAAAACAAAACAAAAATACAGATTATTAATAATTAAAACAAACTTAAACTTCCCTTTAAAGACCGAACTTCATCTTAATGGTACTGCATAATTTGATAAAAATATCTTAAGATACAGCTTTGGTAAACATGTCAGCAAGTTGATCAGATGAGCGCACATGTTTTATATTTATTGATCCATTTAAAATTAATTCTCTAATGAAATGTATATCTGTTTCTAGGTATTTCGACATTTTGCTAATTACTGGATTTTTGGCCATAAAAATAGATGAAATATTATCCGTGTATAGAAGAGGAACCTGAATTAATTTATGACAAAGATCTCTACAGATAAAATGAGTCCATCTTAAATTTATAGTGGGACTTGCTAGGGCTCTATATATATAAAGGAATATAAACCCTAAAAGTAGATTTATTAACATTAGTTTAATTAATAACATGATAACTATTTTCTCTAACATTATTTGGTCATGTAAAATATTGTATTTAACAGGGTTATGCTAGCAATTATTTCAATGAAAGCTTACTGGATTAATGAGGGTCAACAAGATGATGGTGGCCAGTTAAATGAAATCTATTAGTCTAATAAATAGTTAAATACAATGTAATAAAAACAGATGAGCAGTTAAATCAGTTAAGGCCCAAGTATAAATATTATAAATACTTAAAGAAAACAGTGTAATAATGATTCAGTTAATGAGATTTCCCAATTTAACTGATTTACCTTCTTCCTCTTTTAAAATCTTCCAAAGACATTCCGACAGTATCTCCGGCCATTGTCGGTCTTCCACACGAGGAAGACAATAGGGTTATCTTTTTTCCCAATCAATTCTTTTACTATATTCAGCCTCAACACTTGATCTTGAAACAATATTTTATTTCTTTGATGACCAAGTTACTAAGTTTCCTCCGATAACAGTTGTTTTGTATCTTCGATCAAACAATATTTTCTTTCTAGAGATTTCGATCTCTAGAAAAATTCTTTGTATCATTGTTATCATGGTTTCTATCTTTGTTGTTTCGATTATCTTTATTCTGATAAAAATTAAATTTTGTAGCCAAGGTAGAATCGGACGGTATTGCATTTTAAGAAGTGTTAAATCGGCGAAGATATTGATCTTCCCTAATGGCGACATGAATAAAATCTTCAAATGGGAGATTCGGTTGAGAATGTATGCAAGTAACAAAAGATCGAAATTAAAACGTAAGACCATCGATTATGTACAAAATCAACCTTGTCACTATCGGTCAATTTCTCACCGCCAGCAGACAAACTATCGAAAATCGCACGGATCTTGATAACAAACTCACCCATGGTTTCCGTTTCCAATTTCTTTAAACTCCTTAACTGATCGCGCAATATTTGAGTATGAATAGTCCTTCGCGTAGATAGATGAAGATCCAATACAAACCAACAATAATATGCATTGGAGTGACCCATCACCAAAGAAAACATCGGTGGAGAAACAACAGATAATTGAATTCAACCTAAAACAATCATATGCATTGGATTGACCCAAATTCTGTAAAGGGGGTTGATTGATCCATTTGATTTCTTCTGTAAAGGGTATGTCTCACACTTTTCCAAGGGGCATCTGATCAACTGAGATACTTGACACTTATATAAGTCATCTGAAATTCCGAAATTAGAAAATCCACCTGACTCACCTGTAGGAGGCGACATAATCTTCTGGAAAAAAAACACCAGCTGAAAAGATACCAACAAAAACAAAAGATACGTAGGATAGAAGATAAATGCAATGAAATCAACAAAGAAATCAACAAAAGATACCAACTAATTAGTTATATAGAAGCAAAAACACCAATAGTACTTTTCAGAAAAGAAAAGAAATAAAATAAAAATAAATCTTGATACCAACAATGATTTATTTAATCAACATGCACACAATTCAAGAAGTTTGTACAAAGACCATTGGACATATTGGAGCTACGTACACATTCAGAAATTTGTACCTAATTCAACTATAAATTGATGGAGATTGTAGAGTGTTCTTCACCATCAATTGCAAAAACTTAATTTCCAATTGTTGAGACGCAATTAGGTAGCACTATATACTTAAGCAACCTAATCACACCTTGACATATATCAATAGCAAAACCATGTGTACGTGTCCATCTTCTCCCAACGAAGCAACACCTGGCCAGCTACGTGTTGAAGAACCATGAATGCAACAACCATACCTATAAAAGGGAGCAATTATACGAAGGAAAGGCACGGAAAAATCATACCTCAACACCAATGGAGAAAGAAGAAGCGAGACTTGTGGGTTTTTTGGCAAGTCCATTTGTGTTAAGAGCAAGAATAGCCTTGAAGATCAAAGGAATTCCATATGAGTTTGTTGACGAAGACAAGAGAAATGAGTTTCCAACACTTCTTCACGATGGTAATGTCGTATCAGAGTCTTTCAAAATAGTTGAGTACCTTGATGCAACATGGAAGGCCGTGGATTCCCCTTTCATCTTGCCGGTCGATCCTTACGACCGTACTATTGTACGATTTTGGGCTACATATATTGATGATAAGGTATGTAATTATGTAAGCAAACAGACAAAAAACATCAATGTTTTAGATTTTATAATTATTTATTTATTATAAATCAATTCTACCCAGAATTCCATGATTATTTATTTATTGATTGATTGATTTTGCTTGCAGATTTTATCGGCCATGAAATTGATAATAAAAGGATCGACAAACAAGATTGAAGAAGAATTTCATGAGGCAATGCAGGTTTTGGAAAGTATTTTCAAAAATGAAAGTCAAGGTCAAAGCTTCTTTGCAAAGGGAAATATCGGATATATTGACATATCTTTGGGGTCAATATTGGGTTGGATGAAAGTTGTTGAGAAATCAAAGAATATTAGGTTACTGGATGAGAGGAAGACGCCTATGTTGGTGAATTGGGCTGAACAATTCCAAGCTCACGAAGTTGTCAAGGGAATGATACCCGAACCAGACAAGTTGTCTAAGACAATTGATGAAAAAACAATAGACGATTCCAAACAACAAGATGAAATTGATCGAGCATTTATCTATGCTAGGCAATTGACGTTCAATCATGCTCTCTCAATGACCTTGAAAGTTGTCATTGAACTGGGTGTGCTTGATGTTATTGCGAATGCTGGTTTCGACAAATTCCTCTCCCCAAAAGAGATAGCAAGTGAATTATCGATTGTCAACCCTGATGCTCCCATCATGCTCAATCGCATGCTTAGACTACTTGCCAGCCACAATATCGTCATCTGCAAATCAAAATCATATAGTAATTGTGATGAAAACACCATAGTTGGTACTACGTTATATGGTATTGGCCCTATATCTAAGTATTTTGTCAAAAATGAGGATGGTGTTTCACTAGCTCCCATGCTTGCCGCAATCCAAGATAAGGTTTACATGAAAAGTTGGTAAGCTATTTTTTTATCATCTTTAATTCCAACTTTAAGAAATCAATCATAACATGTTATATTTATAGGAAAACATAAGATAGTTTGAGACATTTGAAACTAGGCCGTCCATTTGAGATATGTATCATATTATACTTATATTTAATCATATTATACTTATATTTAATCATATTAAAGAAACCATTAGATTTAAAATTAACGACATAAATATTGAAGATATCTCTTATAATATCTCAAGATTTTTTTTATAGGTACTACTTGAAAGAAGCAGTGATGACAGGTGGTATTCCATTCAACATGGCGTACGGAATGTCAGCTTTTGAGTATCATAGTATAGATGTGAGGTTCAATAATCTATTTAATAAAGCATTTTTTAATATGACAATCCTTATGAAGAAAATTCTTCATTTATATAATGGATTTGAGAGTATCAACAAATTGGTTGATGTTGGTGGGGGCACTGGAGCCAATCTAAACATCATAATCTCGCAACATCCAACCATAAAGGGTGTCAACTTCGACCTTCCTCATGTCATCAAAAATGCCCCCTTATTTAAAGGTAACATAATATATCCAGAATCAGTATATAATTGAATGTTTTGCGGAAACTAATTATGTATGATTGTGTTCTGTTTTACAGGAGTGAAACATGTTGGCGGAGACATGTTTGAGAAGGTTCCTAGTGGTGATGCCATTTTTATGAAGGTATATATCTTAAACTGGCCTTTAATTTTCCATATATTGATTCTAACCCAGATAAGTACATCACTGTTTTGTTTTATGCAGTTTATCCTACATGATTGGAGCGACGATCATTGTGTGAAGTTATTGAAGAATTGTTGGAAACAACTTCCAAAAAATGGAATGGTTATCGTCTGTGAATTTACTATTCCCGTTGAACCACAAGAAGATAATTCAGCTTTCTATAGTGATATGTCGATGTTGACACTAAATCCGGGAGGTAAGGAGAGGACTGAAAGTGAATATAGTTTACTGGCGAAGAAAGCAGGATTTGTCGATTTCAAAGTTGCATGTGATGTATATGGAATGTACATCATGGAATTCAGTAAGTAGTTGCACGCCCAAATTTCTTCCTTATGTGGAAATACTAAATAAAATTAAAGCTTATATACACAACTTGATTAGTCCAGTTGGTAACTATCACTATTAAGGTGGACGAACTGTTAAAGGTCCAGGGTTTGAGTCTCAATGTATGTATTTTAATTTATATTTACTTTTGTATCAGTTTATCAAAAAATAAAAATGTTTGCAATATATATATATAGAGAAAAAATCAGGAACGACCCTGATCGCACGGTGCCCTAAAACGGTACCTGCCCCCTCCGCCTTGCGATTCCACATCCACGGTCGTCTCCTCTCCAAGCCAACGTATCTACCGATGGCCAATCTACCTCTAACAGAGTAATGTGAGATACTGTCAGTAACTGCGATTTCGGTCCCGCAACAGAGTAACTGCGATTTCGGTTCCGCGGAACCCATCGCGAGTTCCGCGGAACTCGATCGCGGTTCTGCGGAACTCGATTTCGCAGAACCGGAACCGAAATCGCGATAGTGAGGGCCTCTGACACTGGCAGTGTGCCGGAAACGAATCTTGCTGCGAAGAAGCCAAAGATCTTAGTTGCCGGAGGCGGAATCGATTTGAGTACCAACTGCACAAACATCGGTTGGTGTTCTTTTCCACCACTGGAAGCCTCAATTGCTTTTTTCCCAACAATCATCTTGGTTTTGTGGTTGAAATAACGCAGACCCCAAAGACCTTTATTCAGAGCAGTTGAACTCGCACCCAATTTTGATGCATACATCTCTGCAAACTGAGCAATGCCGAATCCCCAACCATCTAGCGCACAGACGAAGACCACATTTCCTTTCTGTGGCTGGAACGTATCTGCCTCATTGTCTTCCTCCTCTACGAATTCTTCTCCTACAGTGCTGGATCCAGTGATGAAGAGATCCACATCAGAGAGGTACTTGACAGATTTAAACCCACTGATAATTCCATTGACATCGTGAATAATCCTTTGCAATTTCGTATAGGCTTCCATCGGACTCAACTTTAACTCTGTGATCAATCGATCGATCTTGTTGAGGACGAGACAAGGAGTCAACTTCTCAATCCATGCCTGACGGAGAGCAGCATGGGTTTGGATATGAACACCTTCGACGGAAACAACCAGAACCAAAGCCCCATCACTTAATCTGGCGGCAGTGGACACCTCGCTGCAGAAGTCGATGTGTCCAGGGGAATCAATAAGGTTTATGGAATGTTCACCGTATTTCAATAAAATAGAAGAGCTTTTCATTGTGATGGCTCGCCGTTGTTCCGCGGAACTCGATCGCGGTTCCGCGGAACTCGATCGCGGTTCCGCGGAACTCGATCGCGGTTCCGCGGAATCGGAATCGGACCGCCGTGGAATCGGAATCGGAACGACGCGGAATCGGAACGTCGTGGAATCGGAATCGGAACGACGCGAAATCGGAATCGGAACCGGAACCGTACGGATCGAGGAGGGGAACGCACGGTGCGGACGGGCCGTGCCAGATGTTTTTCCTATATATATATACGTGTCTATATTTATATTTGTTTAAGATGAATGTCTATATACAATTTCCATTCTCATATATACGTGTATTAGGTCGTGGTAGGGGTGAGAATGGTCCCGGGTCACCCCTTAGACCCGTCTCGTACGTTCCGTGTCTTGGTGGGAACAGGATCGAGGTAGGATTTTGCCCCGAATTTTTTTTCCCGCCTTGTTGCTCCGGTCATTTTATGGAGCAGGTGTTAGGGCAGGGAAAACTATAATTTTCCTTTTATTTTTAGCCTCGATCATATTTTCGAGGGCGGGTCTCAGAGCTTGTAAATGGTACATCAAAATTTGAATTCGAGTTTGAATTTTTTTAAAACTATTTGAATTTGGTTATTCAAATTTCAAATGCGAATTCAGTTTTCAATTTTTGAATCCGTGAAATATTTGGTCGAATATACGAATTCAATTCAACAATTTGAGGTATTAGACATCTCAACTAATGATCATATAATACAAAACACACCAAAAAAAGAGAAACAGTCCTCAATCAACAATGACCCAATAACATCATTGGTGACTAAGATAAGTATCTCAGACAAACAAAAACATTATGAAAAATCTACTAGTCCAAAATAGCAAACAAAAACACTCTTCTGGACTAATTAGAGAATGAGAAGAACATATCCAAATCTGAATTGGGAGAGAAAATTAAAAGCACAAAGATGTCAAAAACATTAAAATCAAAAAGGTGAGAAGACCCTTCAAAAAGACCAACTAAATATGATGATATCTATTGTCCTAGTTTCAAAGAAACCAGAAAATGAAAGTATATCAAATCACAGGTTTAATGAAAAACATAAAGATTTTGTGAAAACAATCACAAAAGAAACAAAATCAAAACATTACCATCATGCCAAGTGTTACCCAAAATGGCGTCAGACTATGAATGAGGAAATGTTGGCTCTTAAAAAGAACAACATATGTTCCATATATAGTACCGTTACCATCTAACAAAAAGCCCATAGGCTCAAGATGGATAAAATAAAATACAAATCTGATGAGACCATTGAGAGATACAAAGCTCGACTACTAACCAACTCAATACCCAAACTAGTATCATTCAAAACACTATTAACCATAGTGGAAGACTTAAATGAAGCTCCATCAAATGGATGTATACAATGCATTCTTGCGCACATGAAGACCCAAATGAGGAAATATATATGATTATAGCCCAAATGCATGTTCTGGATTTTTATGGCCAAAAGATTTTTCATTTTTCACAACACACCATAAGACCAAAAACTGATTCTTTCAACATGCAAGGAGTAGCTCTTAAATGATTTTTATGGATGGAGTCCAGCAACTATCTGACTACATGGCTTGCATTTGTCAAGTCTATATTAAAGAAATTTAATCCAACTACATGCACCACTCCAGGTGGAAAACTCAGTAAATTTGTTTCAAACATCAACAGTTGCTGATTTCATGGAGAAATTTGAAGATTACTCATCAAAAGTAATAGGAATCCCTGATTAGCTATTATTAAAATGTTCCTATCATGCCCAAAGGATGATATTCAAAAAGATGTAGTGACACAGCAAAACTTGAAGATTTACCAGAGGCTATGATCAAGGTGGCTATTCATCTTGAAAAACAGGGAACAAGAAGCACTTCAACCTTCAAACAAGGAGGATACAAATCCATCCATGAAAGGCAATATATACTACACCAAGAATAATATTAAGTGAGTATATAACTCTAATATGGCCAGCAACACAATCACCAACACTCCCAAAACAGAAAATCTAAACCCAAATTTCAAGAGCCTCACATTTGCTGAGAGAAAAAAAAGAACTTCCAAAGGGTTATGCTTTAATTATGATGAAAAATTCTCACCGAGACACAAATGTAGAGGAAAATTATTCAGATTTTCAGATAAAAACAACACCTTCTGAGAACTAGCAGATACAGATGAAGGAGAAGAAGAAGCTGGAATTAAAATTCTGAAGATCGAGGAAGAGTCTGAAATCAGCCTTCAAGCATTACAGGGAAGAATTGGCATAATAAACATCAGACTGGAAGGCTTCATCAAAAGCTTTAAGACAGACCTTTCAATCAAAATGGAACATACACAAGAATGGTGGTAGGATATTGGAATATTAAAATACAAATCACTTCTTACTTTCTTTGTAGATCTTAGAAGATTAGAAGTACAAGTGTTGAACCGTAGATCTCGATCTTTTTGAAAGCTTTTTGGTGCTAGACCACAACTTGAGGGATGAATGATTGAACTCAAAGATTGAAGATTTGAAGAGAGTTTGGAAGCTCAAAAACGTTGTAGTGTGTTGGCTTCAAATGATGAAAGTTTCCCTCTATTTATAGAAAAATAAATTCTTCAAATGATGTAGTGTGTCACTTGATTGAAGTTTGGTTTGAGCAGTCTTGACTTTTAGATTTTTGAACAACGGTTTTATGTTTTCTCGCTACAGTCCAAAAACAATTGACTTTTGAGATTTCTTTTTTTAATTGCCTAGGAAATTGATTCCTTTTGAATAAGAGAATGTCGGTTGACCGCATATTGGATTTTGACTTTTGGCGAATCGAATACCTAAGTTTTTGGTTCGGTTCGTATAAATAAACAAGCCTACTCTTAGATTTGAGTTCGTTTCCGAACCTAATTCGAACTGAATTCGAACTGAATCCGAAACGAACCGAATAGTTCGTCGAATACCGAACTTTTGTTGCAATTATGGTAAATTAAATACAATATCAATTTCTGCATCTTGTAGAGAGAGATTCCCCCTCTTTTCTCTATAACATATTATTCACTATTAATGATCCAATAATAGTACTATATAATCCAAGCTATCTTAATCATAATGATCAAAAAATCCCAGAGGCCCACTCCTTTTTTTTTCCACCTACTCTACTAAGGGTGAGAATAGATCCCGATCCGTCCCGTTTCACGTCCCGATCGTCAAGACAGAAAAGTAGGGTACCTGACCGGTCCGTTTTGGAAAAACGGGACGGGACCACCCCACCCCACCCGCGATTCGTCCCATTCTCATCTCTACCTACTACGTACTCAATAATTGGATCAATGCTTCTTCAATCTCGATAAAATATATTATTTATGATTCAAATGATAGAGATATTTTAAAAACTTTACAAAATTTAGATTTTTTATTCAATTTGTGTAAGTTAAAATTCAAGTTCGAACCCAAGCTTGTCGATTTTGCTAATGAAACGAGTGGTTGAGGAATTGTCCAGGAAGATAAAACCTTATGGTTTTACTAGTTTTTCATTTCTTCTTTCCTCTTCAATTATTCAGACCACTTGGACATATTCCGAGCCACATACAAATTCAGAAATTTGTACCTAATTCAACTATAAATAGATGAAGATTGTAGTGTTCTTCACCATCAATTGCGAAAACTTAAATTCTATGGAGAAAGAAGAAGCAAGGCTTGTGGGTTTTTCGGCAAGTCCATTTGTGTTAAGAACAATAATAGCCTTGAAGATCAAAGGAATTCCATATGAGTTTGTTGACGGAGATAAGAGAAACGAGTTTCCAACACTTCTTCACGCTGGTAATGTCGTATCAAAGTCTTTCAAAATAGTTGAGTACCTTGATGCAACATGGAAGGCCGAGGATCGCCCTCTCATCTTGCCGGTCGATCCTTACGACCGTACTATTGTGCGATTTTGGGCTACATATATTGATGACAAGGTATATAATTATGTAAGCATTTATATTTTAGTTAGATATGCAAACATGTTTGTAAGTCTTTTTTACCCATCTAGTTAATTAAGGTAGATAAAAACCCGAACCAAGACTTTTAGTTTCGATTTGGTTCAACGATCTTATAATTAAATTTTTAGACCCAAAATCTTATAATTAAATCATAATTAAATTAAGTTTAAAAAGTAATAATCTATTAAATGTTATTAATTTAAATCAGTGACATGATTTTTTACCGGTTAAAAGATAAGAAAGACCGACCGAGGTTTTTCACCCCAACTCATATCTTAAAAGTACATCCTCTAAAGATACGTATGATCAATATGGGATAGGTAGAGTAGAAAATATAAAATGAAAATAATGTAGGTAAACTAGCTTTAGGACTGGGGGCAAATGCACATCACCAAAATTTAAGGTTTAGAGGGGAGTAGTATATATGTTCAATCTACCTTCTTTTTGAAAATCAATAAATTTACAACTGATTTCAAATTAAAAAAAATACTAATTTCAATTAGTGGGATCCACCTGCGGAATTGGTCCTAGCTAGATTAACAATTTAATGGTTATGGGCTTGGTCTGTTTTAGAAACAAACTAGTTCTAATTAAAACCAGCAAACCATGCCCATTATGCAAATTCACCTATATCTATTATAAATCAATTCTACCCAGAATTCCATGATTATTTATTTATTTACTTATTTTTCTTGCAGATTTTATCGGCCATGAAATTGATAATAAAAGGATCGACAAAGAAGATTGAAGAAGAATTTCATGAGGCAATGCAGGTTTTGGAAAGTGTTTTCAAAAATGAAAGTCAAGGTCAAAGCTTCTTTGCAAAGGGAAATATCGGATATATTGACATATCTTTGGGGTCAATATTGGGTTGGATGAAAGTTGTTGAGAAATCAAAGAATATTAGGTTACTGGATGAGAGGAAGACGCCTATGTTGGTGAATTGGGCTGAACAATTCCAAGCTCACGAAGTTGTCAAGGGAATGATACCCGAACCAGACAAGTTGTCTAAGACAATTGATGAAAAAACAATAGACGATTCCAAACAACAAGATGAAATTGATCGAGCATTTATCTATGCTAGGCAATTGACGTTCAATCATGCTCTCTCAATGACCTTGAAAGTTGTCATTGAACTGGGTGTGCTTGATGTTATTGCGAATGCTGGTTTCGACAAATTCCTCTCCCCAAAAGAGATAGCAAGTGAATTATCGATTGTCAACCCTGATGCTCCCATCATGCTCAATCGCATGCTTAGACTACTTGCCAGCCACAATATCGTCATCTGCAAATCAAAATCATATAGTAATTGTGATGAAAACACCATAGTTGGTACTACGTTATATGGTATTGGCCCTATATCTAAGTATTTTGTCAAAAATGAGGATGGTGTTTCACTAGCTCCCATGCTTGCCGCAATCCAAGATAAGGTTTACATGAAAAGTTGGTAAGCTATTTTTTTATCATCTTTAATTCAACTTTAAGAAATCAATCATAACATGTTATATTTATAGGAAAACATAAGATAGTTTGAGACATTTGAAACTAGGCCGTCCATTTGAGATATGTATCATATTATACTTATATTTAATCATATTATACTTATATTTAATCATATTAAAGAAACCATTAGATTTAAAATTAACGACAGAAATATTGAAGATATCTCTTATAATATCTCAAGATTTTTTTTATAGGTACTACTTGAAAGAAGCAGTGATGACAGGTGGTATTCCATTCAACATGGCGTACGGAATGTCAGCTTTTGAGTATCATAGTATAGATGTGAGGTTCAATAATCTATTTAATAAAGCATTTTTTAATATGACAATCCTTATGAAGAAAATTCTTCATTTATATAATGGATTTGAGAGTATCAACAAATTGGTTGATGTTGGTGGGGGCACTGGAGCCAATCTAAACATCATAATCTCGCAACATCCAACCATAAAGGGTGTCAACTTCGACCTTCCTCATGTCATCAAAAATGCCCCCTTATTTAAAGGTAACATAATATATCCAGAATCAGTATATAATTGAATGTTTTGCGGAAACTAATTATGTATGATTGTGTTCTGTTTTACAGGAGTGAAACATGTTGGCGGAGACATGTTTGAGAAGGTTCCTAGTGGTGATGCCATTTTTATGAAGGTATATATCTTAAACTGGCCTTTAATTTTCCATATATTGATTCTAACCCAGATAAGTACATCACTGTTTTGTTTTATGCAGTTTATCCTACATGATTGGAGCGACGATCATTGTGTGAAGTTATTGAAGAATTGTTGGAAACAACTTCCAAAAAATGGAATGGTTATCGTCTGTGAATTTACTATTCCCGTTGAACCACAAGAAGATAATTCAGCTTTCTATAGTGATATGTCGATGTTGACACTAAATCCGGGAGGTAAGGAGAGGACTGAAAGTGAATATAGTTTACTGGCGAAGAAAGCAGGATTTGTCGATTTCAAAGTTGCATGTGATGTATATGGAATGTACATCATGGAATTCAGTAAGTAGTTGCACGCCCAAATTTCTTCCTTATGTGGAAATACTAAATAAAATTAAAGCTTATATACACAACTTGATTAGTCCAGTTGGTAACTATCACTATTAAGGTGGACGAACTGTTAAAGGTCCAGGGTTTGAGTCTCAATGTATGTATTTTAATTTATATTTACTTTTGTATCAGTTTATCAAAAAATAAAAATGTTTGCAATATATATATATAGAGAAAAAATCAGGAACGACCCTGATCGCACGGTGCCCTAAAACGGTACCTGCCCCCTCCGCCTTGCGATTCCACATCCACGGTCGTCTCCTCTCCAAGCCAACGTATCTACCGATGGCCAATCTACCTCTAACAGAGTAATGTGAGATACTGTCAGTAACTGCGATTTCGGTCCCGCAACAGAGTAACTGCGATTTCGGTTCCGCGGAACCCATCGCGAGTTCCGCGGAACTCGATCGCGGTTCTGCGGAACTCGATTTCGCAGAACCGGAACCGAAATCGCGATAGTGAGGGCCTCTGACACTGGCAGTGTGCCGGAAACGAATCTTGCTGCGAAGAAGCCAAAGATCTTAGTTGCCGGAGGCGGAATCGGTGGGTTGGTTTTCGGTTTGAGTACCAACTGCACAAACATCGGTTGGTGTTCTTTTCCACCACTGGAAGCCTCAATTGCTTTTTTCCCAACAATCATCTTGGTTTTGTGGTTGAAATAACGCAGACCCCAAAGACCTTTATTCAGAGCAGTTGAACTCGCACCCAATTTTGATGCATACATCTCTGCAAACTGAGCAATGCCGAATCCCCAACCATCTAGCGCACAGACGAAGACCACATTTCCTTTCTGTGGCTGGAACGTATCTGCCTCATTGTCTTCCTCCTCTACGAATTCTTCTCCTACAGTGCTGGATCCAGTGATGAAGAGATCCACATCAGAGAGGTACTTGACAGATTTAAACCCACTGATAATTCCATTGACATCGTGAATAATCCTTTGCAATTTCATATAGGCTTCCATCGGACTCAACTTTAACTCTGTGATCAATCGATCGATCTTGTTGAGGACGAGACAAGGAGTCAACTTCTCAATCCATGCCTGACGGAGAGCAGCATGGGTTTGGATATGAACACCTTCGACGGAAACAACCAGAACCAAAGCCCCATCACTTAATCTGGCGGCAGTGGACACCTCGCTGCAGAAGTCGATGTGTCCAGGGGAATCAATAAGGTTTATGGAATGTTCACCGTATTTCAACAAAATAGAAGAGCTTTTCATTGTGATGGCTCGCCGTTGTTCCTCGGAACTAATCGCGAGTTCCGCGGAACTCGATCGCGGTTCCGCGGAACTCGATCGCGGTTCCGCGGAATCGGAATCGGACCGCCGTGGAATCGGAATCGGAACGACGCGGAATCGGAACGTCGCGGAATCGGAATCGGAACGACGCGAAATCGGAATCGGAACCGTACGGATCGAGGAGGGGAACGCACGGTGCGGACGGGCCGTGCCAGATGTTTTTCAAATATTATTGAAGTAATAATATTTAAGATGCAAGTTATATTATTTACAAAACTGTAATTAGTAATTACTTACGTAGAAAGTAGTTACCAATCCGGCAGCATCACCAGGAACTACTTTGATCTCCATATCAAATCTTCCAAACATGTACTCTTTTTTTGATTGAAAGCCTGAACCTGAGTTTTTATCAAGATTGAGTTTGATTTCACTGCCGCCGTCTAGAATCATGGCTCGTCCATCGCCACCCCATGTTATCGCCACATCATTCAAGAAGTTAGCTGCGTTTACCGAGGCCAGCACCGCTGCGGCTAGAAGAGCCCGAAGAGGCAGTAGTGTTATCCTCATCCCAATTCAATTATTCCCAGGTAGGTAGGTAGGTAGGTAGACGCAGTTTGTGCGTGTAATGGATATTAAAATGATAGCGGGAAGATGATTTTAATTTATAGGGACGCGGCATGGATGATCGAAGGGCATGCATGTCCGGTAGAAATAAAATAATATTGGCTGGATGACAGAGATGGCCGGTTGGTTCGATTATCGCTAGAAATAAAGAATAAATTAATGTGTTGGCCTTAATAATTGATTTATATAAAGAAACAAGATAGAGTTTGAGTAAGAATTCGATTCCGTCGTATATGAGAATTGAATATTCCAGTTGTGATCGATGGATAGTACCATCGAACATTTAATTATGCATGGATTTCCGCATGCATGCATTGGCCTCTTTGCTGGTGTGCTGTAGCTTTCTTGTTATAACGTTGGTCCCAGAAATAACACGCATTCAACAGCCAGGCTAGCGATTGAATATCCTAATTTTGGTAAAGTGGTGATTAGTCGATTGAAAGATACATATATATATTTATTCTCCTTGATTTGCACTAATCAACCACCAGGATCGATGGCAGCATATTTATCTAACGATCTAGAATAAAGTAGTTCGCAATTAATTAATTAATTAATGATAATTATTACGGAGATTAGAATGAGGTACCCCAATTTTCCATAGCAGGTCATCTATATCTAAGATTTAGAAATTTTATTTTTTCTTCCTCTTTCTCTCTCTTTATCCTTTTTTTTTTTTTTTTTTTCTTTCTTTTTGACTCCACTCTCTACAACTCTACACCTTTATTCATTTAATTTTTCACTTTTTTTTTCTCCACTTCAAATGAATTCGTGACCATAACTCCACACAAAGAAAAAGAATAAATGTATTTTTTACCCACATTCTTTATTGTTAAATTTGTTATTAATTTAGATCTATTTTTTTACATAAATAATCAATGGATAAATTTTTAATCAAAAGATCTAGAATAAATCAATCAATTTCAACTCCATCGTCCAATACACAAACATCTCGAGAGCCACTCGATGAAAGTAAATTACCTTCCCATTCGAAATTACGAAAAAAATAAATAACTACCATCCAAATGATTGAGATCAAATAAGTCAAATGTACGTACTGAATTTAATGAAATTTTATCCTATGTATTTTTCTACTATTGACATTAGAGATCTTGAAGATGAACTGTCAGAATACATTTTTCATATACGTAATAACGAAGAATTTTCGAATTTAAATGAAATTGAAAAGTTGACTGTAAAGTTGATTGAAAAAAGAAAAAATATCGTATTTACTTTGGTGTTTCGTTTGTTAAAATTAGCACTCACATTACCAATTGCGACTGTTTCAGTGGAACGATTTTTTCTAACAATAAGTCTTGTGAAATTAAGTTATCGCAATCGTATGGATGATGTTTCATAGTTGAATGATATTTTAGTAACACATGTTGAAAAAAATTTATTTTTTAATATTAGTAATGATGAAATTATGTATCGTTACCAAAATATGACACCTCGTCCGGAATGATTGAATTGGAAGAAAAAAATTATTTTTGAATTTGGTTAAATGATTTAAAATTAGCACATAGAGAAAAAAATTTGTGGTGGTGAGTTACACACAAAAGATCAAAAGAGAAGACGATTGATTTGATGTTTCTCCCGTTCTCCGCCCACTGTCTAAATAATAATTAAAATGATTTTGTTTTTTAGGTTAACGTGAAGTACGTAAATACTATATAAATATCTATGATTCTATATGCATGTCGTATTCCTCTAGCTATATGATATCCGGTAGATATGCAAATTATTTCGAATTTACTGATGATTTATTAAATAAACTAGTTCTAAGCGACTGAGAGTCCATCGATCTAACTCAAAGTTGGAATGTTTTTTTAAAAAATTTATCATGATGTTTATAATTTAAACATTAATTAATTTTGTGTTCGGTATGAACTGAAAATAAGTTGCATTGAAGACTTGAATTGACTAATCACATGCATTGTCGTTCACCATTCAAAACATCAATAAAACTTGTCTTCTTTGTTGACGATAAGTAATATTTAATTAATTTGGGATATTTAATTAAGACGTGTGTACTTTAAATGCGTCATTAAATCTTATAATAAAGTGAAAGAAGAATGACTTTGTCGGAGAATGATTTAGGTGAATGTGTATTAAATTCGATTGAAGTTTGATTGTGTTATTACAAGTGGTTTTATAACCATTAAGATAACTACTATTACAAGAACTATAACTAATCTTTATGGTGGTACGGTGACATGTGACTTGTACTAGTTGATGCACTAACTCAACTTTAACCAACTGGTCCAACATACCCCCCCTTTGTTCCAAACCAAGAGATCCAACGAGATTGGCACTAAATGAAGCAAAACTCCTTGGGGGTAAAGGCTTTGTAAGAAGGTCAACCCAATGTGCAGAGCCTGGAACATGTTCAACGAGCAACTCCCCTTTTTCTGTTCGTTCCCGGACGAAATAAAGATCGAGAGCAACGTGCTTTAAACGAGTATGCGCAATTGGATTGCGGTCAATGAACGACGCTCCTAGATTGTCCGTATATATCTCCATTGGAAAAGGCACCTCGAAACCTAACTCAACAAGTGAAACACGAACTGCCTCGATTTCTTGTCTTGTGGTTGCAATGGCCCTATACTCCGCCTCCATGCTTGAGCGTGCCACGGTACCTTGCTTCTTTGAACTACATGAGACAAGCGATCCTCCAACATAAACTAGGAAACCGGTTCTGCTCCTCCTATCACTTGTATCACCACCCCAATCGGCGTCACAATATGCTGTGATTCCCTTTCCAATCATTGGTCGTCGCAAGAGAATTCCATGTATCAATGTACCTGCAAAAAAACGTAGCACACGTTTAACAGCAATCCAATGTAATGTACGTAGTAGGCTTACTCGTGTATTGAGAGAGCCGATTCACAGCAAATTGCACATCCGCTCTAGTGAGAGTGACATATTGCAAAGAGCCAACAACTCGTCTAAAATCCGTTGGTACTTTAAGTAATTCACACTGATCATTCAGATCAATATTTGCAATCATTGGAGTAGGAGCGAGTTTGACATTAGCAAGATTACAATTTTGCAATAGATTAGCAACATATTAGCTTTGTGATATAGATGAAGACCATCATTAACCCTGTTTACTTCTATTCCCAAAAAGAACTTTAGATCTCCCAAATCTTTAATTAGAAAATCTGTACCTAGCAAATTGAGTAAACGAGTAATTTCATTAGAATCGGAAGATGTGATGATGATATCATCAATATAAACACACAGAATTAATTTATAACTTCCCTGTTTATTTAAAAAAATTGAAGGATCGGTGCGTGATTCGAACAAACCCAGTCTGTTTAATACTTTTCGTAATCTTCGAAACCAGCATCTTGGACTCTGTTTTAGACCGTAAAGTGATTTATTAAGAAGACAACACATGAGATGGGTTAGTCTGATCAATAAAACCTGGAGGTTGCATAACAGTAATTTTCTCGTCAAAATTCCCGTGAAGGAATGCGTTTGACACATCAATTTGATGAATTGGCCAATAATTTGTAATTGCCAATGTTAACACTAACCGAATTGAAAGAGGATGAACGACAGGACTAAAAGTATCTAAATAATTCAAACCATAAATTTGTCGCATCCCATTTGCGACAAGTCGAGCCTTATATCGCTCGATTGTGCCATCCTGATTGTGCTTAATCCGAAATACCCATTTTGTAGAGATGATATATTATCGCCAGGCCGTCGTGGTATGAGAGTCCAAGTCTTGTTTCGTTGTAACGACCAAACTTCATCTTCCATCGCGCCTTTCCACTCAGGAATTGAGAGTGCAAGTTTGTATGAACGAGGAACAGATGCTACTTCAGTCGCGACCACCATTGCATACTCCGGGTTAGGTTTTATATTTCCACGAGAAGCCCTCGTAATTCGTTGTGGAATAACTTCATCCTCTTGATCGTAAACTGATATATCAGTAGAAACGTTATCTGAAAATTCTTCTGCCAAAGAACCGAGAATAGGCGGAGATTCTTCCTCGTTCCCTGATAGACCAAGAATTGAAGAATCGGGTAGAACCGCCGGATCCACATTTTGAGCATCGGGTAGAACGGAGCCCGTATCCACAATTTGGGTATCGAGAAGAACAGAAGAAGTCGGGTCCAAAACTCGGGTGATGGGTACAGAGGAGTTATTAGGAGTCGGGCTTGTTAACCGGTTGCTAATTTGGGCGTTGGGTACGATAGATGGGCTCGGAATATTAACCTGATCCGAGTCCAAAAGTGAATTTTGAACCCGAGTATTGGTTAAGTTTAAATCACAATTTGGACCCAAAGTTTGACCCGAATTCGAAACCCTATTCCTAAATTTATTGCAAGCCGAGTCCCTAAAGGAATTTTGATTTAGGGAAAAATCCAACTCCTCGAAGATCATATTACGGGAAGTGTACAACCGATGGCTCGTCGGATCAAGACAGAGATAGACGTCGTGTTGAGGAGCATACCCAACTAAAACACATGGAACAGACTTTTTGTCTGGCTTACCTGACCTGTAGCTCCGTAAGCACGGAAAGGACTTGCAACCAAAAACTTTGAGCTTTGAATACTCCGGCGTTCGTGCAAACAACGCTTCTAGTGGAGAAGTATTCTTAAGCAAAGGAGTTGGGTTCCTGTTATAAAGAAAATACGCCGTGCTTACCGCGAAGTCCCACATAGATTTGGGAAGTTGAGCATGACTGAGGAATGCTAACGAAGTGTCAATGAGGTGCCGATGTCGCCGCTCAACGTGACCCATCTGTTGATGAGAATACAGAGCAGACATACGATGGTCGATGCCTAATTCTGCCAGACGAAGACCAAGTTTTCTAAATTTGAGTGCGTTATCAGTTTGAAGTGCGAGAATCTTCTTGCCAGATTGACGCTCGTCCCAGCTGTAAAAAATTTCAAAAGCTTTGTAAACGTCGCTTTTCCGAACCAACAAAAATAACTAATTGAAATTGGTGGCAGCGTTAATAAAATTAACGTAGTAGGAAAAACCCTGATGCGAAACGACCGAAGCCGGCCCCCAAATATCCGCGTATATTAAAGCTAGAGAATCATAATTGGTTTTCCGAGATGGATGAGACAAAGCGTGTGATTTCCCGGCATGACAAGCATCACAGATTTTTGTAACAAGGTTCGACTTTATTAATCCTTTATTTATTAATACAGACATTGACGTAGCATTTAGATGACCTAACCGTGAATGCAAGAGACTATGAGGCAGAGGAGAACAAGCGAGAACCGCGTCGGAACGGTTGACTTATAAAGTTAGTTCGTAAAGACCTTCATTTACTTCCCCTTCCAACATGACTTCATGTGTGACCCGATTCCGTGCTTGAGCATTCTGAGATGTAAACATAAAATACAAGTTGTTATCGGCACAAAGACAATAAACAGATAAAAGATTTCTCGTGATAGAAGGAATATACAATAAATCATTTAGTTCAAACGATTTATTTAAAGAATTACGAAAAGAACTCTGTATGATTTATTTTATCGGCAATGGACTACTGTCAGCCGTTAAAATGAAATCCTTACCAGAAAACAGACGAGGGTGCTGAATATTTCCAGGTCTAGCTAGAGGTAATGTGGGATGTCGTCCCGGAATCCGGATACCAGACCGAGGACTCCCCTGTTTCCAGTAAATTTACATTGTTGACCATAGGTGATGTGTGATTACTACCGCTTGGTCCGGTTGAAGACAACTCACGCTTGTGTGTTGGTGGAAAACGATTAATATTTAATCGATTGTAACAATTTAGGATTGAGTGCCCTTTTCAAACACAAATTTGACATTTGAGCTCGCCGGATTTAGAATCGTGCTTGACCGTAACGGCCGCAACATTCACCTTAGAAGTTGACAATAAGGGATTAAGAGATGCCTTGTGCCAAAGACGCATCTCATGATCCATAAGAAGCTCACATAAAGAAAAAAAAAGTCATACCATGATTATATCGGGTAGTTACAGAGGTCTTGAATGAGTCATAATTATCCCCCACGGCACCCAATGTAATCAGGTTAACTTCTGAATCTTTTAGGGCTTCTCCGGTAAAGGCGAGAGAATCCTTTATAACAGCAATCCTACTAATGAAATCTTCCATCGACATATTGCCCTTGCGGATGGTCTGTAACTGAAGCCGGAGATGAAGCTGACGCATCTGAGTTGAGGACGCATAAAGCTTCTGAAGACATTGCCAGACGCCTGTCGATGTGCGGAAAGAGATGACCTGAGAGGCAAAATAGTTGGGGAGATGTCGGTGAGAAGCCAACTTAGAATCAACTGATCCTGTTGACGCGCGGCCGGAGTGGATAACTCTACCGAACCTTCGACGTAAGGCATTAATTCATAGCTGCGCAACATGGCGGAGAACTGAGCTTCCCAGGAATAGTAGTTCTCCTTCTCGAGAAGAACGCACCGGGAGTGCTTCATGATGATCTTGGACGACAGAGACACTAGTGAATCGTCAGCCATGGAAGAGCCGACAACAGCAGCGGAAAACGTAGATGTCATCGGAAAAATAACGATGATTAATTAAAAATCAAATGATACCATATAACAAAGTGAAGGAAGAATGACTTTGCCGGAGAATGATTCCGGTAAGTGTATATTAAATTCGATTGAAGTTTAATTGTGTTATTACAGGTGATTTTATAACCACTAAGATAATTACTATTACAAGAACTATAACTAATCTTTATGGTAGTGACATGTGACTTGTATTAGTTGATGCATGCACCAATTCAACTTTAACCAACAAATCGTATCTATTAATATTTATTTCAATGACTAAAATAATATAATGCACAAAACACTAATAGTTTAATACATGTATGACGTAAAATAATGTATTACAAAAAACACTAAAACGTGTACAACGAAAAATCGATCTAATGACCATGATTGATTTGACAAATTTTGATTTCGGAATTATAAAGGTTATTTGTAATAATGACAACTATTGTTCGACTTAAAACCACCACGGCTAAGCAGGCATCAAAATAATTAGGTTAAATTAAAATGATCAAAGTAACTATTAAGATTTTTGATAATCTAAAATCCACATTGACATGCCAAATTATAATTCACAAGGTCTATGAGAGAAATAAATAACTTTCTCAAATTTATTATATTTTTACCTAATTCAATCATCAATTCTATTAGCTTATCACCACAAACCTCTATTAATTACATCGATATATAGTATTCTTTTCACCTTTTGTTGGTTCGATGATGCAAGACTGGGATATTGGTTGTTACAATTAATCTAGGGTTTTTCTTTCTCTCACTCTCATTTTGTAGTGTAGATTTTGTGGGTAGGGTAACGTGTCTCCTCCCTCGAGGTAGACAGTATTAATAAGACCGTCGTGGTCTCCCGACCAAACTCGGGCCTGGCTTGATGTTCTTGGGCCATCGTGGGCGGTCGGGCATGGTTGGATCCGAGATCGTTGTCGGTCCTTCACTTCAGGTACGTAACGATTCTTGGATCCTTCCTGGGTTATCGCGCTGGGCGGGGTCTATTGATGTTATTTTTAAGTCGTTCTTAGTGGGTTAAGGATATCATCACTCCTTATGCTCCTGTTCATCACAATTTACAAATGATCAATATTGTTTTTAAAGTTATTTATTTACGACTCACAATATTATATATCCAATAATGCAACTAGGATTGGGTCGGACCTGGACTTGAATTTCTGGATCTCGATTTTGACCCGCCTATTCGCCTGTTGGGTTCGGGTCCTCCTCATCCCGTATCTCATTATGGACCCGTCTTATTAATAATGTGATATATATTAGATTAGATATTAGATAATATAATTTATAAAACCCAAAAAAATAAATAATGAAGCTCATTGACCAAGGCCAAACTTCACAATATGTTAATTGATTACCTAAACCACTAAAACCTAATTTATTTAACTAACTATGCACTACATTTTGCAAAAATCCGTTGACACCGATTCTCTACATTTTGCGGGAATAAAAAATTGCAGACGGCGGATTTATAGATAAAATGACACAAACAACATTTGACATCATTTTATCTATGACAATCTAAGGTATTGGTGGAGGATTTCCGTCACTAAGATGTAGATAAATCGTGGCGGATTTCCACCACTGATATCCTGAAAGGGAGGAAATGATACACGCTTGTAGTGTATTTAATAATCTTCAGAGTTGTCTTTAAATTTCAGTCTTCAGACTTCATTTGAGTTATGATTTAGCTCATTAGTGAATTGAAACAATTACCTGAGTTTATATTAGGGGCAAAAACCCTCTTATGGCTTCAACTATTTTTTTCAGAACAATCTCAACTCATCCTCTGTAATTCATAACATTCATGTTATGAATTTGATAAAATCCAGAATATGAATGAATTTGATAAAAATTTGCAGAATAGGGTTGTTGTAAATTCTAAGATTCCTTGTTGTCTATCTCAATCTGCATTATTTAACAAGCAGTATCAGGTTTTACTTAATTAATCAGAATTTACTATCTTGTTTCTTTGAGGACTAAGAGATTAAATTTCCATCAATGAACACACAATACCCTATGCTGGTGTCGGAATCACCAGCATAGTCAGCATCACAGTATCTTATATATGATTCTATCAAATTCATTGGTTTTATTAGAGACATACCCCTAAATTAAAATAATATCACACATATAATATTATGGTAAACATTATATACAATCCCTCATATTTATTCACAACTCTTCACATTCTAAATATATCTATTAATCACATATATAAATAAATCTATATTAATAAGTCAACATATAATCCATATTAATAACCCATGATTCATTTCCATTTATTGCATTTCATTAATACCCCTTAACCAACATAGCCGTTGGGTGTTATAATCATCTATGTAAACCAACCTAAACTTCATTAGTTCTTACGTTCATATATCCTAAATCTTAAACACACACACTCATAGTTTGATCACTAAAACTAATCGTTGCAACTCTCATATCGCTTCCGCAATTCTCTTAAGTTCAATCAACAATTCAAGCTGTGGATCTTCGCTTCATCAATCTTTGATCAACCTTGATTTTACATTATCATTTTATATATATACAATACATTCATATCATTATACATTCATCCATCATCAAACATTTTCATTCATTGTATACTTTAAGCATCATATATATATATCTATATATCAAAATATATAATCTATCAGGTTTTTTAATATCGTAAACCATGACATAAGGTCTCTTTCAAGTACCTTAAAATCCTCTTGACGACATTTAAGTGTGATGTTCTGGGTTCTTGTATAAATTGTGCTACCTAGTTAATGGAATAAGTTAAGTTAGGTTTTGTCTGACACAGATATTAAAGTGATCCTACTAAAACTCTATAGTCAGTGATGTCTTTTAGTCATTCTCCTTCTAGCTTTTGTAGTTTTGAACCTCATTGAACTCCTCTTACAAGGTTTACAATTTAACATGTTTTTATTTAGGATTTCTAAGACAGATCTTCATCGATTTACTTCTAGGGAACCGTCAAACTTGTGTATGCATAACTTCCATTCCTAAAAGAAAAAATTAATAAACCTAAATCTCTATACTTAAATTTTAAACATAGATTTTCAATGAATATCTCTACCTCTTTATTCATCTTAGAAGAAAGTAACGTCTGGAGTTGAACAAACGTGATATCGGTATCCCTTGAGGTAACGTTCAGTATGAATACCTTGTAGTCCTCAATTGGACAATATTTCAAAAACTAACATATTTGTTATTTCTACCTCAAAAGAGTCGATTAGCAAAGCATTGGTAAAGATAGGGTAAAAATATCTTATTTATAGACATTTCGGATTTTATCACTTTATTAAGTTTATTTATTCAACTATTTCAGTAGTAAATTCTTAAAAAGGAAATAAACAACAAGTTGCTGTAAAAGTTGTAAACAATTTATTCATAAAAATATGGGGGATTTTAAAAGCATATGTACTTGGCCAACAATTCCTCAACCTGGTTTCTTTAAAGAAAAGATGATGCATATTTATGAGTGAAAACAGCAATGATAGATGGCATCTCCAGTGGATACCCTAAAATCGTTATCAAGCAAAGCAAGCCACATGAGAAATCTCAAGAAAAGATGATGAAGCAAGGAAAAACAACACTACACCAGCTTAATTCCCAGCAGGAGCAGAGTTGTCTATGATTTTCTTGTCTCTTCGCTCCATAGCGACGTCCCACATATCGTTCCCAATATGCTTGGGCTGAAGAAAAGAAACCTCACATTAAGATTATGGTTTAATAACATTTGCTCTAAATATAAAAATAGGAAAAGTCGGGATTTTCATGATTGAAATCATCAGAATGACTTACACGACCGTGAGCGGCTCTGTGTATGTAATACTGCGCATTCCCCATGACATTAAGCATACCGGCGATAATCCCCAGCGGTAGAATAGCTTCCAACCAGAACAATTTCCCCATTCTCAGAGGATCTGAGAGGACATTTGGTTACACATATCGAACAAAGTCATAGTTAAAAACTCAATACAACATAATTTGAAATTCAAATATACTAGATTTTGAAGAAAAAAACAAATGTTACTACAACATTTTTACTAGGGTTGATTCGCATGATCGATTCACCAGAAAACATTTGCTAAAAAAATATAATTATATTAATAAAGTGAATGATCACCAGAAAACTTGTAAAAACAACCCAACCGTAACCTTTCTATTACCTCCCACAACACCTTCATGTCCACATAAAATCCAAGCATCCAAAACCATCTTCATAAGTCTTACAAACAGTTTTCCCCTCCAGAAATATAAATGTAATCTCAATAAGAGTAAAAAATATCAAAGATTACCACTCTTTCTTTCATTGACGCAAACCACAAGCAATCAAACATCCATAAATTAAAAAAAAAATGAAATAAAATAAAATAAATCCCTCGAGGCTCCGACAAATCTAAAAAAGACAAAAAACTTATTAACATTTGACACGTCTGTAAGTGACATCATAAATACCATTATACCACTGTCACCACATTCAAGATGTACTGTAATGAAGAGATATACACATAATAACCCAATACAATCAGACAGGATTATCTGGAGTCTCATACATCGAGATGAAAATGAGATGCAAGTGCCTCAGGATTATTTCAGTGCTAATTTGTAGAAAAAATAGGATCCATGAATCAGAAACCTCGATTAAAAAAAAAACTGTGGACAGTTGTATAAACTTGATGTGGGAATCGATCAAACTAAAAACAATCTCACTCCTTTCAAACTCAAACGATGAAACAACATCTAAAACCCAAAAACTGAGAATACAGAAACAATCTGTAAACCAATCAAGAAAAATATGACATACCCGAGCTTTCGAATTTTAATGTTAAATTTCAAATGTGCAAGAACGATTGATGGAAGCATATTAACCACTGAAAGGAAATCGGAAGAATAAATGTGGAATCGAAGAGGAAATGAAAAACTTTCATTACCTCTGTAGAAGGAAAGATATGAGCTTCCTGTGTCCCTCCTAATTCAGTCGCCGGTTGAAAAATTGGAAATAGGGATTTGCGATGCGTTGAGTCGTGGAGAGATTTGGGAATAAAAGCGTGGGCAAATTTCATTTATTTCCTTTAATCTTAGTAGTTTTAGACTTTAATCTACATGGCACATTTTACGCTGCCTACAAATTTTAAACACGTATTGCGAATGCCTTGGATTAATGAATTATATGATTTATAACCCCGCTCGTACTAGTTATATTGGTATACCAGATTGTCAGTAAATCAGTATTTGACTATGTGCGAATTGGTATGTAAAAGATAACCCCAATCTAAAGCCCTAATTTTTCCGGTAATGGAGACAACCACCTCTACATCGGCTACGACTATCGCGCAACGAACCTGGGAGTTGGAGAACAACATCGCTACGATCGACGCTTCTTCCGACACCGATGCGATCTACTTCTACGATGAGGCGGGGCAGGCGCAGGTGCAGCAGGAGAAGCCTTGGGCGAACGATCCTCATTTTTTCCACAAAGTTAGGATCTCGGCGCTTGCGTTGTTGAAGATGGTGGCGCATGCTAGGTCAGGCGGAACTATTGAGATCATGGGGGTTATGCAAGGGAAGATCGACGGAGATACGTTTATTGTCATGGATGCGTATGCTCTTCCGGTGGAGGGGACTGAAACTAGAGTTAATGCTCAGGCCGATGCGTATGAGTATATGGTGGATTATTCCCAAACTAACAAGCAGGTTCGCTTTAAGTAATCACTGTGCTACTTAATTAGTTAATTATTTTCAATCACGTTATCTCTGTGCGTACCCTTTGATAGTCATTCCAAGTAATAGTAAACAACTGGACATATATTGTTTTAAAAGATAATCAATGCTTATTCTATGTCAAGATGTTAACCAATTTAACATATCGGAGATAGGTAACAGTGATATGGGGTTGCCTTTTGAGTATTAGAGAAGTTTATTAAATAAGAACGTTCGACCTAAATATATTGTAGGCTTTTAGCCTTTTCTCATTAGTTGGAATTTCTTCAGAACACTGAACAATATATTGCTGCCTTTTGTCAATCACAGTAAGTTTTATTTTTTCATTAATTTTTAAATATTGAGGTGTACTTACTGTTCAAAAAGTTTTTTCATGTTTGATTTTCAATTTATCTGATCATCTGACATTTAGAGTTCTTTATATTAAAATATTTGTAACTGTAAAACATTGCATAATTGTACAGGAATTTTTAATTGTTGATAAGTACATACTGTTGAAATTTTTTCTTATCTAAATATTTGATTGTCTTTTTTTATTACTTTGTTGAACCAAAATATTGTTTTTGCTCACCAGTCATCATCCAATATGATATTCCTGATAGTGCGTACTTCTTTTTCTTCTTTAGACTGGCAGATTGGAGAATTTGGTTGGATGGTATCATTCTCATCCAGGTTATGGGTGTTGGTTATCTGGTATTGATGTATCAACTCAGATGCTCAACCAGCAGTATCAGGATCCATTTTTTGCTCTTGTCATCGATCCTACAAGGACCGTATCTGCTGGGAAGGTAGATATCGGAGCATTTAGGACATATCGTCAGGGTTACAAGCCGCCTGATGAGCCATTGTCAGAGTACCAAACTATTCCACTCAACAAAATCGAAGACTTTGGCGTGCATTGCAAACAATATTATTCATTGGACATTACATATTTCAAATCATCGTTGGACTGCCACCTATTGGATCTACTCTGGAACAAATATTGGGTCAACACTCTTTCTTCAAATCCACTGCTTGGCAGTAGAGATTATGTTTCTGGCCAGATATCAGATTTAGGTCAGCTTTCTGTTTATTTTTTTTAATTCCCATTTAATGTTTTTGTCATATATTTTCCTTTTTTATTTTATTTTTAACAGCGGAAAAACTTGAACAAGCTGAAAATCAGATGGCACATTTACGTTTAGGATCTTTTCTCATGCCCTCACATCGAAAAAAGGACGTAAGTATTAAGTAGAGATATTCAAATATTTTTTATTCGTATAAATGTAAAGTCGAAATAGGATCTTCTAAATTGTTATATTATTATATTTGTTGGTGTTCAAAGTTGGAATTTCGTCACATTGATCACACTATGAAAGAAAAGTCAAAAAAGGTATATCATTAGTTACAATATTAACTTATTAAGTTAATTAATTAAATCTCTAGTACTTCCTCCTCAAGATTGTTAGTATTGATATGAATTAACCGTTTTCCTTTGATTTGTTTGTTCATGAATGAGATAGAAATTCATTCCCATGTTTGCTCTTGGTGTGAAATTTCAAAAGGGTATATCTAACTACAACATTAAGCTAATCAGTTAAATCTCTAGCACCTCCTAAAGATTATCGGTATTGATAGAAAAAAATCCCCACTTGTTGTAATATGTTTTATCTTGGTGTGAATTGTCAGATTTGATGCGTTTGCTGCACATATTGTATAGTTCCCAAATTGTCATGCCAAATAAACGATTTATAGATGTCCAATAATTTCAATTCTCAAGTACCCGGGGCTGAATATATCATGATTATCACCTTGTCTAACTGTTACTTTCACTTTTCAGGAGGAATCTCAACTTACTAAGATCACTCGTGATAGTTCAAAAATAGCCGTCGAACAGGTTCATGGTCTCATGTCACAGGTAACTAATAATCTCTTGACTTTTCGAGTTTAGTTCTGCCTAAATATTTGTTGTTTTCCATCCTTTCAGGTTATCAAAGATTCCCTTTTCAACTCAGTCTGTCCATCTAGAACTGACCCTGCTCTTGGAAACACTTCAGGTCCAGAACCCATGGTTGAATCCTAAGGTCAGTAATCCCCTTAATTATAGGCCTATTCTGTTCTGAAATAATTATTCAAACTGTTCCTGTCTATATCCTAATATCCCTTTTGTTTAGATTATTGAATCCTTTTTGGAAACATTTATTTTATATAATAACATTTTGTTTTTTCATCTCTAATCTTTGTTAATGCAATCCTTCCTGAGGATGTATGTATTTTTTGGTTTTATTGCTTCATCATTTTCTTGTCTAATTTGAAATATTTACGGAAAGTTGTAATTTTTTTGGATTAAATAAAATGAATGTCAAGTGATATGGATTCACTTCTTCACGGCCTCTTGGTTATGTCACCATCTTTTAAAATCCAAATATCTCTGCTCACTGGAGTACTCGACTCCACAACCACGTTTCGCCAACTCAAACAAGCACATGCTCAAATAGTCCGGCATAATCTTCATCACTGCAACGTGTTAATCACCAAACTCCTTGGTCGTCTTATCGATCAGAAAATCCCAATGTATCCCTATCCTCATCGAATCTTTTCCCAAGTTCGCCATCCTAATCACTTTCTCTGGACGTCACTAATCCGTGGCTACTCCCTCCTCCACAGCCATCATACAACGGCTTTCTCACTCTATTACCAAATGAAACTTCACCTCCATCCTTCATCCTTCACACCTCCGCTTAACTTCAACATCAACTTTATCTTCTCTACTCTGCTCAAACTTGCGGCCACCGTTTGTTCTCTCTCCGCTGGATCCCAACTGCACGGTCAGATGATTTTCACCGGTGGATGTGATTCCAATGTTTTTCTTAATGATACTTTGATAGATATGTATGTAAGTTGTTCTCAGTTGCATTGTGCACGGAAGGTATTTGACGAAATGGTTGATAGAGATGTAGTGAGTTGGACAATCATGGTTGTTGGATATTGTAGAGTGGGAGAGATGGCCATGGCAAAGGAGTTATTTCAGAAGGTTCCCGTAAAGGATTCCGTTGCATGGACGGCGATGATCACTGGGTTTGCTCAAAACGGACGACCTAAAGATGCATTGAGGTTATTTGAAAGAATGATAGAAGGTGGTAACATAAGTTGTGTCAGTGAGGTCACCCTCCCCAGTGTTATCTCGTCGTGTGGGCAATTGGGCGCGGTCGAGCCAGCCAGACGATTAGCGGAGTTGGTCGAAGCAACTGGTTTTAGTGAGAATATAATGGTTGGTTCGGCTCTGATTGATATGTTTGGAAAATGCGGTCTTGTAAATGACGCCTTACGGGTGTTCGACAAAATGCAGAATAAAAATATATACACATATAGCACGACAATTGCTGTGCTTGGTGTACACGGTCGTGTGCACGATGCGATTAGGTTATTTGAAAATATGTGTGAAATCTCAGATGCAAATCCTAACGAAGTAACCTTCGTAGGTGTTTTGACTGCATGCAGCCGCGGCGGACTGGTAGAACAAGGACGGCACTACTTCCAACAAATGACTAAGAAATACAGAATCGTGCCTAATTTAAACCACTACGGTTGCATGGTTGATCTGTTAGGGCGTGCTGGGTTGGTCGAAGAAGCTTACGAGGTTGTGAGGTCAATGCCGATGAAGCCTCATGGGGGCATCTGGGGCGCATTGTTAAGCGCATGTAAGGTCCACGATGGGTACATCGGCATTGCAGAGATTGCCGCGAGACAACTCTTTAAACTGGAGCCGTTTGGTATTGGAAATTACGTGGTACTCTCCAACATATACGCCTCTGCCGGGATGTGGGAAAAGGTTGTTAAATTGAGGAAGACGATGAGATGGAAGGATTTCAAAAAAGAGCCGGCGCGAAGCTTGATCGAAATTTGAAAGCAATACAACCATCTTTTTGTTTGTGTTTATTGACGGAATTAAATTAAACTTAAAACCAATTTAGCAAGGAAGGGAAGAAGCAGATTCAATAAACATTTTGTAAAATAGAAGAAATGTTTCAGCACTACATAATGTGGCTGCCTCGTTGGTTGATTCTGAAACGTTATTCATGAAATACATAGACTAATTAATTATGCACAGGTGATTAATTCTGGAGTGATTGACTGACTGATTTCTATTTGCTAATGATCTCACCAATTCACCAGAATGATTGTATTCTACTTTTCGAAATTACATTCTTCTTCGATTCCATCTTCGTCCTGCTCAGCATGTCCCACATCACCTGGACGTCTTCATACTCGCACGTTTGCACATCGTCGTGAAGCTTTGTCAACCCTGTTCCTGGAATAACAAAACCAGTTGAAGTGATAATAAATTATAACCAGTCTGATACCATGTGATGAAGTAAGTGGTGGTGAATTAATGAATGAGTTAAGAAGGTTTCGTTTTCAAAGGAAGAAAAAAATAAATGATAGATAATGATAGAACGAAACAACAAAGAAGCTTTCAAGATCTTAATGAATGATCTACAGTGGGCCATGTTTAACGAAAAAAGAACGGATGGCATCAACCATCAAAAGAAAGTGAGAGTGTGTGGGTTTTTTTCTTCTTTATTTATTTTCCTTCGAACAACACATGCAATGTTTCTAAATTCACACTCAATCTCGCATACTTTGATGATCGTTGGGCGATGACAATTTGGCTTTGGCATATCATTTTCGATATTTTAGTAAATTTGTAAATAAAATTAAAAAAAAAAAAAAAAAAGGTGTAAGAATTTACAAATTGGCAACTGATTTCGTACCAGATTTTCTGGACTTGACACGAACAGCAACTGAAACCAAAGCTCTCTTCAAAGGAAATACCATTTTTCGCAACCATACGCACACGACCTTCATCCCTCTCCTTCTCCTTAGCTTCCTCTTCTCTGCGTATCGGACTTTGACGATATCTCTTTTTCCGGCCAGAGCGAGTTTTCAATTAAATAACTCAATCTACTCACTGCTGGAAGCCCGGAATTACTACAACCTCCACCGACTCTTCGGCCTTCACTGAAAAAATACGAAAACCACCGGGCAAAAAAGGAAGGAGAAGAAGAAGAAGAAGAAGAAGAAAAATACAGGCGCAATCGGTCGGTCGGTCGGCTGAGGAGAGCTTTATTTCTTCCCTTCCCACCACGTTTCTATTTAATGTTGCCAAATGTGAAATGCCCAGTATTCTTCCTCTTAGTTGTTATCCAAACGCAGAACCCGATCGACACGTGTCGGTTGTGACCGGACTCGAAATCAACACCTAGATAATTAATCCATTGACCTAATAAGTAATACTTATTACTTAAGAAATAACGATGACATGAAATCAAGTTTGTTGATTTTAATTGTTAAATCCATCCACATCACCAAATTATAAACACACTTTATTTTATTTTTTGATATAAATAGAAATTAGAGTGCAGATTCGAGTCTAATCGAATTAGAGTTCAAAAGTCTATACATATTAATAATAACAGTTACTAATTGAACTAATCGTGGGTATAAAAACACTTCAATTGAATTGATTACATTAATTATTAAGAGTTTTTAAAGTCTAAATTGATAAATTATTTTGGTAAGTATTTTTATTAAATTTTCATTACCATATATTATTTAGATTTGAAATATATCATTATTAAAAAGGAATAAAATTCCAGTGAACTCATAATATGAGTTCAATAGTACTCAAGTATGTATAGAGATGTGTGCAATCAAAATATTAAAAAAAAAAATTAAAAGACGATTTATATGACTTTGCAAAATATCAAACGGTTCAATATGATGAATGTATTTGAGGTTATCTTATGCTGAGTTCACTCGAAAAAAAACTGTATTAAAAAGATACTTTCATTATCAATAATAATAAAAATCTACAAAACTTGTCGGTAGTTTACCAAACTTGCAAATTTTATACTTAAATACATTGGTCCGTCCTAACCACTCGTCCACTCCTAACCAAAAAAAATTAGGCACATGTTATATATCAATAATAATAATACAATTAAATATTTTCATTCTTTCAAAATCATTTGTTTTTTTAATTCGACAAATAAAAAAATTATACAAATACTCGTAATCGCACTTTTTGAATAAAATTTGACTTGTCTAAAAATTCCATTTAACCTCGAACGACTGAAAGACCTTTCAAATTTTATATTCATTTCAAATTAATTTAATATAAATGAAAAACTAATCTATCTCATTTTGACTATAATCTTGTACAAGGAAATTAAAATGTGGGTTTGAACCTTTAACGTGTCACGTGGCCACTAGGTTCAGTTAGTTAGTTAATCAGTCAATTAAACTATTATAAGTTGTTGGGGAGTCAATAAACTATAACAAAATAGTCGGTGGTTAATTCGATTTTTTAAGACTTGATGAAATTCAATAAGATTTTTTCTTTTCAAAATCGAATTTATTTTAGAAAAAATATATTATTGAACAAGTTATACACTTATACACAATTATATCTCATTTAACAAAATTTGTTTCAAATTTATCCTCATCTTCATCTCATAACCACCAATATCTATATACCCGATCATTGTTGAGGTGATTTTATAATGCAGCATCAGGAATCAATTTATTGAGATGTTCACATTTTGGCATATGGTTTCAACGTCTATTCTAGGACAACATCAGTCCACCCACCCATGGAGTCGAAACGACTTTATAGTCAGTGTTGGTACGTACCATGGCCCGTCACACGGGCTATGGACCGCGAGCCGAGGGTCTTTGGGCAGAGGTGACCTCGGGTATGAAACCGCCCCGGTGAATAATCCCGGGTTTTACCCTGCCCCGAGACCCACCTCGAAATATGACGGGAGCACGAGGCAAAAACTTAAAAATGGGACAGAATATCTACCCCACCCCCGATCACCTTTAGCTGTAATCTTTCTTTTTGTATTTTCTTTTAGTCTTTTAATTTGTTTCTCAATTAAATCTAATAACCTATACTAACTACTAAGTTAGAAGTTTTAACTTTATTTTATACTTGTAATTCTACTCATTCTTTAACAAAAGCAGAAATACTCAAATAAATAGAGTAATTTTGCTGGATTTGTGTTTAAAGGGTAATTTTTTAATCATATATGCTTTATCAGTTGTCGGGATTCAGGTATGCTATTATTTTCATATTTGATTGAAGATAAGTCTTAGAGGTATTTTCTATGTTGAGTATTTATAATCGATTTTATAAATAATTAATGAAAAAAAATTTATTTTTAAAATAGTGAAAAAAAAATTTGGAAACAATAAATTTTTTTTTTAAGAAGTCCACGTAAATATATTTTATTTTCCTTTTATCTATGTATGTAGGAGTTGTAAATGGGTCTAGTCTGGATTGACTGGCTTGGACTCGAAACCCATGAAGTTGGTCGGTCCAATAAATGATTTTTTTCCTAAAAAATCAATAAATAATTAAATAGTTAAAAAAATATTTAGTAAAATCAATAAAAATTTATATTTAACCTTTAAATTACTAATATATATTAAAATATTTATATTTAATATATTATGAAATATTTATTTTAAACATTTATAATATCCGGGCCCTAATCCGCCTAGGTCCAAACCCTTTAATGAGTTTAAAAGTAATCACGGACCTGGGTCCATTTACAGCTTTAATAATGTATGTTTAATTCTGTATTACGGAAAACTGTGTGTTGTGTTTGGATTCAATTGACATGTTATATTTTTCGTTTTATATCGTGGAGGCCAAAAACTTGATCGGAAGTGATGAAGAAGAAGTGGAGATATATGTTACGAAAGGTAAAGTCACATTCACATTCACAAGGATTGTCACGTACGATTGTCACGAAAGGTAAAGTCAATTTCGACATCCTTTACTCTAGCTTCCTAGAATGTTCTGAAGCGTATATATAGCGTTAAAAAATGTTCAACCATCATTAGTCCGTTAACAAAAAAATAAAAAGGAAATATCACATCTAGGCCTTACGGCCCGTTTCTCTTTGGGGCAGATTGGAAAATTAAAATGCCTTTGGGCCTGATCTTAATTAACAATCCAAATGGCAAAGATATGTCACAGTGTTACACTCATCAATGCATGCATGTTGCGGCTACGTGCAAAACTGAAAATTGTGCATCTCAACATTGCCTAACATATCTTCATGGACCATGGATAAATAAATAAATCTAGGGTCAAAGATTCTCCAAATTCGCGTTGACGCTTTATGTTTACGCCTTGTGTGTTATTACTTTTCCAAGTAACCATTTACAGTTTCCGATGATAATCACGTTCTCCTTTTTGTTTGAATGACCATTATTAATTCAATGATCGATAAGCTTGTTATCATATGAACAAGCATGGCCAAGATTCTAGATAAGTCAATATCTAAAATTCTCTTCAAAAGTTAGAAAACAGGTATGCATGTATATATATATTATATATACTACATCGATTGATCTATCGATCAAATCTTTTCAATTAAATTTATTTCCTACTACTCATTTCAGGATAAAAGGATATGTTCAATCCCAAGCCAGTAAAGAAATCATTTCATACTCTCAGAATTATTATTCTCTACTCTTCTGTGATTTACAGTATTTACATATGTTCAGTGTGTCTCCATCAAATAAATGTCAAGCGTGTTTCCAAGCTTATAATCTCATCCGACATTATATCTCTACGTAGTCACCGGAGAATTTCATCATCACAGCCTGTTCACGTCTCCGTGATTCCTTCCATTGATATTCCTTCACCATGTGATCACCGGAGAATCGAAGATTTTCGATGGACACATTTCCCGCACCCAACGACTTTCGAGAGGGGGGAATGTGAATGCACACCGGTGAGATTTTTTGCAATTCTGGCGATGCAGAGATCAGGAAGTAGGTGGTTCGAGACGCTTTTGAACAGTCATGTGAATGTTAGTTCCAATGGCGAGATCTTTATTCAAAAGAAGAATACATCAAGCCATGGGTCATCTTCTATCACCACAATATTGAATCAGGTCTACAATCTTGATTGGAACCGTACGGCTGCAAAGAAGGAATGTACAGCTGCCGTTGGATTCAAATGGATGCTTCATCAGGTGCGTACATATACTTGAACTAGTACACTCGTACTTACCTAACTTGATTCGTTTATTAATTTCATGATAAAGGGTATAATGGATCACCACGAAGAAATCACTGAGTATTTTAAGAAAAGAGGGGTGTATGTCATATTCCTCTTTCGAAGAAATTTATTACGCCGTCATATCTCGTTTCTTGCAAATTTACACGACGAGAGATTCAAACCCCTGAACGGAACACATATGGCCCACGTCAATTCCCCAAAAGAGGTTAATTTCACTTCATTATAATATATTAAGCCCATCTTAATAAATAATAACTACCTAATTAACTAATTACATCGACGGTGCATAATTTTTAATCCTAAATAATATATATTTAGGCAAGGCTACTTGCTCGCTTCAAGCCTTGGATCGACACTACGTCATTAATTTCGGAATTGGAAAAAATGCAAAAATTAAGTGTCCAAGTCGTGAAGCTTTTTAAAGACACCAATTACATCAAGCTGTTCTACGAAGATCTCGTTAAGAACACTTCGGTAAGGTTTGCTTTAATTGACTGCATTTAATTGCAGTATTTTATAACAATCATAAAACAATCTTAGCTTAATATATATTCTTAATTACAGAAATTACAAGACGTGATGACGTTCCTCAAACTGCCGGAGAAAAATCTGAAAAGCCAGCAAGTTAAAATCCATACACAGGTATTAACTGAACAGGTTAAGAACTGGGAAGAAGTGCGCAGGACACTTAAAGGATCACGCTTCGAAACTTTCCTTCATTCTAATTAACTTGTAGATCTATCGCAAGTTCAATCTATGTTTTCCTCTTTCAATTCTTCTAGTCAAGTTTTTTGTTAATTTCCAAGCATTATTTATCACGTCCGACAACGTCTGGGTTTGTAAGTGATGATTTTAGTAAGGTAGAAATAATGGGCTTTAGATCCTAACTAAATAAACTAATTAAAAACACGATCATAAATCAGGAATTCAGGATTCACAATGTCAACCTTAGATAGAATATATTCAGTGATGAAATTCCATTTCATTTAAATATATGATATCCATTCACAGGTTCCAAAAATAATCACATGCTCCTGTCAAGACCATTCAATGTTTGAAAATTGATTCCATCCATATCGACAATTTCGATTGAAATAAAAAACCCAGAAGAACCATGTTGTCATCACTAAAATAAAGAACGTGCAGGAATTCATAGACTTGGCATCATATGAATAAGGTTGGCCAGGATCAGGTTATACATCGTTTTTTGCATACCTACTATCTAAAACTCTTCAACATCTAGAAAACACAGGTATGCTAAGGTGTCAACTAAAATTCGATTCGGATTATCATTTTAAAGACTACTTAATAATTAAATAAAAATATATATATTAAGAATTATAAATATTAATTTATTGAATAAATGATAAAAAAAATTAAAATCTAAATCTAAAAAAAATTAAATATAAATATAGCCAATTTCTTTAAAAAAGTAGAATTTTTTTTCAATAACACTTAATATAGATATAGGTTCGGGTTCGATAACCCTAAATATCAAGTTCGAGCTCGAATCTAGTCCGAGCCAGCCGATCCCGAGATCGGTCAAACAACACTCAAACTGTTTGAGCCTGAACCTGAACATTTCTAATTTAACGAACCCAACCCAAGTCCGAGTCCAAAATCAAACAAACCAGACTCGAACTCGTCGAGCCTGAGCCTGGACATTTTTTTAACGAGCTGAACTCAAGCCCAAACCGACTCTATAAGTAAAAGGTCAACTTGTTTCGGCTCTTACATACATGTGTACACCGATTGACCTATTTCATCTTTCCAACTAAATTTATTTCCTTCTCATTTCAGGATAATACGATATGCTGAATCCCAAGCCAACAAAGAAATCATTTCATGCTCTGCCAATTATTGTTCTGTGTTCTTCTACGATTTGCAGTTTTTACATATGTTTAGTATGTTTCCACCAAATAAATCTCCAACTTGTTTCCAAGCTGCTTGTCTCCGACGTTCCTTCTCCACGTCATCACCGGATAATTTCACCATTGGAACCCCGAACACAGCCTGTTCACGTATCCGACATTCCTTCCATTAATATTCCTTCGCAGTGTGATCATCGGAGAATCGCAGACCTTGAATGGACCCATTTCCCGCGCCCAATGAGTTTTAAGAGGGGAGAATGTGAATGCACACCGGTGAGATTTTTTGCAATTCTGTCGATGCAGAGATCCGGAAGCGGATGGTTCGAGTCGCTTTTGAACAGTCACGTGAATGTTAGCTCCAATGGCGAGATCTTCAACCAAAGAAGAAGTAGGTCTTCTTCTTTTTCTTCTATAACCAAAATTTTGAATCAGGTCTACAATCTTGATTGGATGAGTAGTGGTTCGAAGAAGGAATGTACAGCTGCCGTTGGATTGAAATGGATGCTAAATCAAGTTCGTACATTTACTTGAACTACTACTTAGAAGTCACCAGTACGTAGAATTGTGCAAAGTTGATTCGTTTGTTCATATCATGATAATCAATTGATACAGGGTATAATGAAATACCACATGGAGATCAGCGAGTATTTTAAGAAAAGAGGGGTGTATGTAATATTTCTCTTTCGAAGAAATTTACTACGCCGCCATATCTCGCTCCTTGCAAATTCATACGACGGGAAATTCAAACCCCTGAATGGAAAACATAAGGCTCACGTTAACTCTCCAAAAGAGGTTAATATAACTCTTCGCTTCATCAAGTCTCATAAATAACTATCTACTTGATAATTATTAGATGCATTATTTAGGCAAGCTTACTTGCTCGCTTCAAGCCTCGGATCAACACCACGTCACTGATTCGGGAGTTGGAAAAAACGCAAAGATCAGGCATCAGAGCTGTGAAGCTTTTTAAAGACACCAATAACATCATGCTGTTCTACGAAGATCTCGTTAAGAACTACACTTGGGTAAGATTTGCTTTAATTGACTGCATTTAATTGCAGCATTTTATAACAATCTTAGCTTAATTGGTGTTTGTTCTGCGTACATATATATATTCTTAATTACAGAAATTACAAGACGTGATGAAGTTCCTAAAACTGCCGGAGAAAGAGCTGAAAAGCCAGCAAGTTAAAATCCATACAGAGGTATTAACCGAACAGGTTATGAACTGGGAAAAAGTGTGCAGGACACTTAAAGGATCACGCTTCGAAACTTTCCTCTATTCTAATTACTTGTAGTTCTATCGCAAGTTAAATGCATGTTTTCCGTAGCATTTTCAATTCTTCTAGTGTTTGTTTTCTAGCATTTAGTTATGTCTGGGTTAGTTATGAAGTGATAAAGACAAAGCCCAATAGGCTTTAAGCAAGTGGAGTCTTAGTATTTAAGTTTTTTTTTTGACTTTCCGTTTATTTTTTAAGTCGAGTCCAAATGATACCTGTTAACAATATTTCATATATAAGTGTTATAAATAATTTTTTATCATATTCTGTCGAGTTTTATCAAACACTCTAACCTGAAACTCAAATTTGACTTATAAGCTTGTCGAACACCATTACCAAGCTTATCGAGCATTGAGCCGGTTCTTTATGTCTTAATGAAACTGCACGTCGTGCTAGATTGTTATCATTAACCAGTAAGTACAAATTTTATTAGATTTTTTGTAAGTGATTTAAGCACGTAACTATATATATATATAATGTAATCAAATGACAATTGATATAAATTAATTTAGTCAACAGTCATCACGATTTTAATCGAAGCACATGGTAGAAAATTTTAAAAAATGTAATCAAGTCGATCATATGTGTTTTACAGACCGGGAAACTACGTACGTTTATAATTTACAGGTTTGTGTGATAATTGCATATAAATAATAACCTGAGGCAGCGATGAACGGATGAATATTTGAGTAGATTAATTATATCGGCGGGGTTTTGGGCCAAAGATTCCTAAATCTTAATTTTAACCGTTTTGGTTTTCTTTTTGTAAGTTGTCATAGTTAAAAATTAATCCACTCGCGATTAATGAGACATGAATTTATCAACTGTGGATTGTTTAATTAACATAACCTGTTATTATATTACCAACATCGCGACCCCCAATGCATAATCAATGTTCTCGGAAAACACAATTCGATCGATAGAATCTTTTAATTATATATATGGAAATAAATCCAAATTTAATTTTTGAATGGAAGTAGAGCAGAACGACGTGTGTAGAAAATAACATATATATTCTTCTGCCATTGTCTATGGTTTGGACTAACACCACCTTCATGTCTTCGATCTCAATACAGTTTCACATGGAATGATGGAAGATCGATACATTAATATATTGCCACCCTCCGGCCTCCGCTGGTCCGCTGCCTTTCTTGACTGATTGTAAATTTATTTAAATTCACACTCTTGAATCTTGATTGATTAATTCAGACATTGTTTATTTTAAAATTAACTCTAAATATTTATTAATTTTATCAATAGGTCCTTAAGCCTGGCTACTTTACTGAAACCTACGTCCTGATTGATACCTGACTATATTGTTGATTTGTAGAATTATAGGTATGTATTTGGTAATTTTATCATTGACAATTTTTTAGAATACCCCATGAATGGTATCATCACATATTCCAACACTAATCACATGCATTTGCAATTTTACATGAAATGAAACAAATTAATTAGATACAAGGAAGGAAGGAATCCCATATCCCATGGCAATTAAGAATGTTAATTTTGCATCCTGCTCCCTCTCTTTCAATTAATAATTAGTTTGACAAAAAAATAATTACTCTAGCTACTTTAAGAATTGCTATACTCCAAGAAGAATGTAGTATAGAATCGTTATTGGAAGTGCAATTAGCATCCCAAATATAACCCTGCAATTAAATTTAATCATATTATAATCAATCATAATTAACCCATTATTAAATCAGAATCAGAATCAGAATCGTATGCAATTTACCCGGTACTCAGAATATCGGGATGGCAATTGTACTCCTTGGCGAATACGAAGGGAACGATGCCTTGAGGAAGAGCTGCCTGAACAATGGCGACTTTCAGGAGAACCCCACGCATGCCGATGGCTATCGAAGTTGCGGCAATCACTGCCGGACCTGTAACAAACCTAATCACCATGGAGAAAGCCGCCACTTTGTTTCCACATGATATTATCTTGGGTTGCAATGCCATGAACAAACCTGCGTGCATGTGTACGTGGATATATATAAATATATTTTATTTCGTTATCTTCTTAAACTAATTACAGTTGGTGGCCTGAAATTCAAATTTCGTACCTAAACTGAACATGGCCATTCCCAGTCCGGCATCCGATAATATAGAAATCGATCCTTTGACGATAGTCGGCATCACTATGTTAAACCTAATGTCACCAAATTTAAATCCAAGGAATATATATACGTACACAAGATAGATAGATAGTGTCGGAATGGGCAGTTCGGTGATCACCTGAATGAGACGAATGACCAAATGAGACCGATGATACTGGAATAAGTGTTGGGGTTTCGAATCAACTTTCTCCAAACCATTATGACAATGAGTCTTGTCATGACACTAGCCGGCGGCATACTTTGGTTGTTTCCACCTAATTGTACCACGTCACCACGAGTGTCGATCTTCTTTGGCACTACCGATATTATTTTCAACCCCTCTTCCATCTCTATATCTCCTCCTGGCTTTGTACTTGGACTTGCGTGGTCGCTCGATGCATGCTTACCTACACCATACAGATCGATCGACACACCAGCTACAAATTATAGAAATTATTTAGCAGTTAACTTAAATTTAACATTTGTTATTACCTTTGGAAGAAGAAAGATCGGGTTGGAATACCAAATTAGAAGAATCAAAATCGCCAGAAGAAGGTGTATTGAGTTGCTGATGTCTTGGGTTTGCTTCGGGAGAAGTATTTGAGCTCCAAACATACATCTGAACCTCTTTATTATCACCTCCCATCACCTTCGGATTCGGTCCAGGATACGAGCACGACTCTCCCTCGCTACTTTTCCCTGCAAACCTCACCCCAACCTCCTCGCCCAATCCACCATGAACAGCCTTGGAAGAAGCCACAGCGGTCGTCGGAGTGGCGTTATTAGTTGTCTTCGGACTCGTCATCTTACTCGTGAACATTGCGTAGAAATCCGATTTATTGAAACTCGACCCTCTCGGCGTCGGCTCTCGAGAAGACTGCACCGAGTAAATCTCAACTCCGGTAAGATTCGACGCACGTGGCGTCAACCCTAATCCAAACCCTTTGTTATTATTGTTGTTGTTGTAAGAAGAAGATCCCATCGACCTCACCGACGTTGTTGTAGATTTTCGCACCACCACGTGAAGCTTCCCATCATCTCCCACCTCCGCGTCCGCTTGCAACGGTTCACGTCCGTTGAGTGACATGACGTCGGAATCCACCTTCATCGATGTGATGGAGCCTCCAACCTCCGGAAACTGGTCGTTGATGAGAGCTTTAGCACCTCTGTATTCGAAAAGGAAGAGCATGAGAGTATACCAGATAACACACTGGAGGACGACGATCTGGACCATTAGATTTCCGGAGTATTCGCCGTACATGGCGGAGAGCAGTGGAATGCCCATTACAAGAGTGTTAGGAAGAGTTGAGAGAGAAAAGAGGGTAATGGTCCAGTCGAGATTGCTCCGATTGGTCAGATTATGCCAAATGAATAGTGCGACGAGGATGACAATTTTCTGCAGACAGTCGGCGGCGATGAATTGGTAGTTCATCTTGTAAGGATCGTTGGTGGAAATGAAGTGGAATGAAAGTAGAGGGACGGCGTAAACTGCGACGAAGCGATTTATACCGGAGCATTGGTCAGGGGTGAAGATCTTCCACCATCGGACCGATCCGTACGCTAATATCATGGCCACGTATAGAGGAACTATGGCCGCGAGCACATCGTATATGTCTTTTCCAGTAATCATTATTGTTGTTGAAACAACGACAGGTGGACAAGTGTCTGTGTGTAGAGTTTGGAGGAAGTGAATAGTATGGCGATAGATCTGGATTCCTATTCTCTCATATCGAATATCAAGAATCAGACAAATCACCCAATCGGAAATGATGAACTGACTGAAATACCCTTGGGTCTTTTCACAGTAAAATTCAATCATTTTTTTTTGTCAAGGGTCGGAACATAAATTATACTTTAAAAAAATAAGATTTACAGCTAACCGAATACTTAATTTAAAATAGAACTAGCTTAACTAATAATCAAGATAAGAGTCTGGACTTGCTTTGTCATTTGACTCTTAAGGTTAGCCAATTGAGCCTACAGCGCCTACTCTTCTATTTTATGTCTTGTTCTTCTTTCATTGCAGCTCTGGCATTTTGTGTAAATATTTTTTGGATGAAGGCCTTCTAAAAAATCTGATTCTCAGATAACCAATACCTGCCTGAATGCTCAAAGATTTCAGGAACTATTGCTTATTCAATGCAGATTTTATTATTGAATGTGTGAATCTATCGTAGTTAATGCAACTGGTTTTTGGGACCAGGGAGTTCTCGTACTTCCAAATGAAATATCCCTTTTCTCAGTACACAGTTGGTCCAGAGCTCGAACACTCCAAGTAATCCTTACCTATGCTTACAGAAGGTTACTCTGTTGACTCTCTTTCATCACTTCCACAATCCGTCTTAGCTTCTCCGACAATCTTACCTCGATACCCCTTTACCGGTGCTACACCCTCAGGTGCCCTCGCAGAACCTACGAGTATCTAGGCTTAGGGATAGGTTAGATCTATCAATGCCAGGTAAGATACTTTGGAGGCTTCTTCTCTACGATGACTCTCATCTTCTCTTGTGTCAAACCACCTTGATCTTAGAGTTTTGGATGGATGAGGCTAGGTAAAATTCAATCATGGTTTTGTTTGGGGATGGGTTTTTGCATTTTTTCCCCTTTTGAGGATTGAGAAAGAGAGATTTCGTATTTTTCTCTGTTTATGCGATTCTGGATAATAGTGGGATTTGCTACTCTGTGTCTGTGAGACTTGGATCTTATTCTCAAGTTTTGGTTTGTACCCAATTCATTTTGGCGATTCTCACCATCTAGGTTGTGATCAAAACCTCGTCTTAGCTTGCTGTCTATTGTCGGTTTCTTCTCTTCTTCCACTCTTCTGTCGTCTATTTGCTGATGAGGTTTGATCTTACACAAAACTATTCTGGGAAGACACCAATGTGGGGTTTTCTTCTTTTTGTTTCTCTTCAGAAATCACAAATCCCCAATAATCTCTCCACCTCTAGATCACATTTCTGCTCACAAGTCAGAACCAGTGTTGTTCGATTAATTATTTGTTTATGATAAAATTTAAATTGATCGAAAATACTGATATGCATAATTGATTTATAATTACTATTTATTTTTCGCAGAATATAAATAAAAATGACATCTTTTGTTCCCGGAGTTCAACTCAAACTTCTCCAGCACATGAACACCGAAGTCAAGGTTGCTGGTGACCACCGCTCTTCTCTTCTCCAAATTATCAGCATCGTGCCGACTCAAAGGATTCTATCTCAAAGTTACTGACTCGTCAATGCAAGTGATGCAATCTATACATTATTTATTAAATAACGGATTAAAATAAAAAAATAAAGTTATAACTTATTAAAGAAATCTACACTATGAGATCAATACAAACATTAACAAGAGATTGAACAAGGTATGAATATAAACAATCGAGCGATGAAAAGATCAGATGAACAGTCGTGCCCTGGAGTTGGGAAATAAAGGTTTCCCCGATTTTCAATATAACAAAAACAATAGAGTTTTTACAACACTTAATTAACCAAATTGAAAAGATTAACCTAATACAATATATATACTAACTTAACTGGATTGAACTATTAATTAAACAGAAAAGGAGGCCCGTTACTGGGTCTATGAATTGCAAAATAAATATAAAAGATCAAAAATAGGGTGTCCAATGAAATCGGGAAAATACTTAAATGAAGTTTGGGAAAAAAAAACAGATGGCTGTTTGAAATTGATAACTTGTAGATAGAAGTGTGAAATAAAAAATGGTTAAACATGTAGATCGAAGTATGAAATAAAAAATGGATAAACTTGCAAATCAAAGTATGAAATAAAAGTAGATAATGTTGTTTTGAAAAACTATGCAGCGGAAGCAAGTGATCAAACAAGGGGTTAAGAATGGAAATGGGGGCACAGTAGATGTGCGCACACAAGGTATCGATAAAAGAAAGGTTTACCAGAGACAGAAATTGCAGATTTCCAAGGATAACCTAGCAAATCGATAGTCACAGAACCAAGCACTTTGATCGCAGATCTCACGTCTTTCGTTCTGATACCATGAAGAAATCTACACTATGAAATCAATACAAACAATAAAAGAGATTGAACAAGGTATGAATATAAGCAATCAAGATTTAGTCACGCAAACAGTCAAGCGATGGGAAGATCAGATGAGCAGTCGTGTCCTGGAGTTGAGAAATAAGGGTTCCCCGATTTTTAATACAACAAAAGCAATAGAGTTTTTACAACACTTAATTAACCAAATTGAAAAGATTAATCAAATACAATATATACACTAACCTAACTGTATTGGACTATTAATTAAACAGAAAATGAGGTTCACGCGCCACTGTGCCTATGAGTTGCAAGATAAATATAAAAGATTAAAAAATAGAGTGCAACACCCCACTCAAGCTCGAGAATGTATTTTCAAAAATCAGAATTTATCTTGTTAGATTAAATGAATACTATGACGATTGAATCCAAACCAAGAACCAACTCGTTGAAGCCTAAACAATAAATGAGGCCAAAACCAGTCTCATCACCAAAGTTATTTGGGATGTGTTGAAGTTATAAACTAATTTAGTTTTATAGTAGTTGTTAGATTAGTTGATAACTAATCATGTTAAAGTAATAATCAATTAGTTGGTTAGGAAAGTAGTTAACAATAACAGAGTGTAATTAGTATAAATAAACACTCAAATCAAATATAAAATCACACAGTCTTTGACCCATCTTTTGCGTCGTCTCTGACTCGTCTTCTTCCTCCCTCCGATCATCGTCGATCGATCTTATAATATGGTATCATTCGCCTAGTAAATCCTGGGAGCTCCACATCTTTGATCTTGGAGTTTTCTACCAGCGTCGCCGTCGATTATTGTTTCTTCATTCCGCTGTGCGATCGAGTTCCGGTTTTCCCCTAACCGATCCCATTTCCAGCTTTCTCTTTTTACACGATTAACGACGAAAGCGATCCCATTTCCGCTGCGCAGAAGACGATGAACGGAGCACAAGGAGAAATCGTTTCTTCAAAACACGCGACTCAGTCGCTTGGAAAAGTTGTTATGATTAAACAACTGAAATGTGTAACGCTAGAGGAGGATAACTACTTCAGCTGGCGTGCCCAGTTCTCGGCGTTGCTCCGAGGCTATCGGCTACTGGACTACGCAGAAGGGAAAATCGAGATCATCGACGGATCGTCTGAAGAACAGCAAGACCAGATCATCTTGAGCTGGATGCTGTCTGCGATGTCTCCGGCGATTCTACCTCAAGTAGCGGCTCTGACCACCTCACACTAGGTGTGGGAATCTCTCCGGCAAACTCACTCGTCAGACTCAGAGACCCGACTTCTGCATCTACAAATGAAATTACAGACCGTGAGAAAAGGAAGCATGACTATGACGCAATATATCAAACACATTGCGACCGCTAAAGATAGATTGGCGGCGGCCGGCGAGAAGCTCCGTGACTCACAGATAATACTCATCGCACTCGGAGGACTAGGTGCGGAGTATAAAGCCTTCGTGACCTCCATTTCAACACGATTCGATCACTCCATGACATTCAATCAATTCCAACAACTTCTAATGGACCAAGAACTTCAAGATGAACAAACTCAAAGTCTTGAAGCAAATGTTGTAACCAAACTCAACAAAAACGAGGATAGGAGCTACAACAATAAAACTTCACCATGTCAGATATGCTCTCGCAAAGGACATGGTGCTCTGAATTGCTATAACAGAGCAAACTTCACAAAGTTTCCGCCTACTCACAACAAAAAGTTAATTCCTATTGGAATCGGTACTAGTGCTCCTTCAGCCAATGTCGTCTCACTGTGGTATCCAGATTCCGGAGCGACTACACATATAACGGCTAATGGTAAGCTACTTAATTTTTCAGAAAATTATAAGGGGTCGGAAACAATTGTAGCAGCAAATGGGGAGCCAATGACTATTGCAGGATCAGGTAAAAGCACACTGATTTGCAAAGGAAAGGAGTTTCGGTTAGAGGATGTACTAATAGTTCCTCAAACTTTAAGAATTTGCTTTCTATTCACCAATTGTGCACTGACAATCCCGCCTCTGTCGAATTTGATAAACAGAGGGTAAGGATTCGCGACATCACAACTAAAGAAATAATAGCAGAAGGTAAGGAAGAAGCAGGACTCTATCAATTACCGATGAGGACTTCAGGCAGAATAGAAGCTCTGACGTGAGAAAAGATTTCAGCCGAACGTTGGCATGCCAGACTGAGACACCTGAATAAACAGTCAATGGAAAAATTAAACAAAATAAATGTAAAATCATCGGAATGTAAAAATATATCAATGTGTGTCTCATGCTTGTCAAATAAATCAACTTCCTTACCGCACAAAACCAGCAACACAATTTGGTCTATATTTTATTTTATAGATCCACTTGGAGCCTACAAGTTTCCTATCTTGAGGAAGCATTGTTAATGTCCAAGTGTTGTTTGAAAGAAGTGCCTCCATCTCTTTCATCATTGCTTCCATCCATTTTGGATTTTTTGAAACTTCTGAAAAAGATCTTGGCTCATCATTTATTGAGATTTGATGTAATAGATTTTTGTGATTTTTTTAATTTTATGATATGACACTTGGTTGCATATCGGGTATTTCCCTTTTTTATCATTATCCCTATACTCGTTGTCATTTTCAAGAAAAAAATCTTTGTAAGCTTTGGTAATATGTATTACTCTCCCTGCTCTTGTAGTTTTTCCAACTATTATTGATTTTTCTGAAAAATCACATGGGGCAGCTTGTTGCTGTTCAACTTGTTCTCCTGTAGTGTCAGGAGTAATGCCTTGTTGTTCTACTGGATTTTCTATATTTATTGGGTTTATTTCACTATTATTCTGAATATTTTCAGAATCATACTCATTTTGAATGTTTTTGGAACTACTGTCATTTTTACTTGAGTTTTTAGTAATACTGAAATTTTCAGTATTGTTATTCATGCAATTTGCTGATTTGTTTGATTCAGTATTGTATCTGAATTCTTTAATTAATCCCTGATCTTATGTCTGAATTTGTTCTTTGACTGCAGGGTATACTTTCTGATCTTATTGTTCTGTTAAGATCAGATTTTTCTATGTTATTTTTTGATCTTGTGGTTTTAGTGAGATCAGAGTTTGCTTTTTTTTTTATATATTCAGACTGTATCTGAATTCTTTGGTCAATTTCTTGTCTTATATCTGAATTATTTTCCAGATTGCAGGATGTATTGTCTGACATTATGTGTCTATTAAAGTTAGAACTTTTAGTTTTATTTTCTTGATAGCTGTTATAGTCATACCAGGATTTATTAGAATCATCATGATATGTAAAAACATTATTATAGAATTTTTGAAGATAATTTGATTCTTTATTTTTTTCTAAATCAATATTATTTTTAAAGGGGAATATTGATTCTCTAAAAGAAACATTTTTAGAAATAAAAAACTTTTTATCTGAAACCCTTAGAATGAGATATCCTTTAACTCCTTTGGGATATCCCATAAAGATGTCTTGAAAGGCTTTTGGTGAAAATTTATTTTCCATTTGTGTTGTTGAAGTATAACATAAGCACCCAAAAGATTTTAAATTTTCAAAATCAGGAATTTCCTTATGAATTATTTCATAAGGTGTTTTATTTTCAATTGCTTTTGAAGGAATCCTATTTATTAAATAGGTTGCATTTAAAATACACTCACCCCAATATTTCAATGGGATGTTTTCTTGAAAGTATAATGCCCTTGCTACGTTTAGTAGATGTCTATGTTTTCTTTCTACTCTTGCATTTTGTGCAGGAGTATATGGGCAAGAGAACTGTTGGATTAAGCCATGTTTTTCAGTCATTTTTCTAAAATTGTTGGAGGTGAATTCCCCTCCATTATCACTTCTGATGATTTTAATTTTAGTGTTGGATTGGGTTTTGACCATCTTATGAAAACTTTCAATGCATGTTATTGCCATTGATTTATTTTTAATTAGATAGATCCATGTTCCTCTGCTTAAATCTTCTACAATTGTTAAGAAATACTTGAAACCATCATGGGATGAGATTGGGAATTTTCCCCAAATATCCACATGTATTAGGTCAAATATTTCTTTAGATTTTGAGGAACTAATTGTAAATTTTAGTTTTATTTGTTTTGCTAATGGTCAGATATTGCAATCATGTTGTACTGAATTTATTTCATTCAAAAAAGACTTTTGTTGAATACAAAATTTTTTATTCAAACAAGAACTTTTATTAAAAACAGAATTTGTATTACAATCATTAAAATCTGAATTACAACTATGATTGGCATTTTTAAATTTTAGTTTATAATTCGAGACTAGGGTCTTCATCTTTTCTGAAGAAATATGTCCTAATCTGTGATGCCATGTTTTGAAGTCTATGGCTGAATTTGCTAGAAAGAGGTTGGGGGTGAAGAAGTATAATCCATCGTTTGAATCACCCTTGCCAATCACTTTCCCGGATTTGTTTTCCTGAAATTTGAAACAATGATCATCAAATATTACTTTAATGTCATTATCTAAGGTTGATTTGCTTATAGCTATCAGATTAACCTTAAATTCAAGAATATACAAAACATTTTTCAGAATTAAGTTTTCTGAAATTTTTATGCTTCCTACCCCTTGAACCATGATTGTTTTTCCACTAGGTATGGTAACATAATGATATGGTTCTTTAATTGGAGTTTTGGTAAATAGATGTAGGTTACCTGTCATGTGTTGTGAGGCACCCGTATTTACTATCCACTTATCTATATGAGAATTTGTATTGAAAGAAAAAGAAAAGAAAATATCATTGCCCGGGTTGTTGTTTGATTTTGTTGAGGAGATGAGCTCCTTGAATAACTGAATTTTTTCCTGAGTTAAAGATAATTGTTGGCTAGTAGTGGCAGTTACTTGATTTGCATTTTCAGAATTTGAATTTGGTGTGCTTGTGCCCTGATTTCTTTTTCCTTGAAATTTCTTTGGAAGCTTATCTTTGGGCCTTCCAACTAGATGATAGCATTTCTCCCTTGTATGGCCATAGTATTTGCAATTATCACAAAAAAAATCTAGTATCTAACTTTTTGCCATTTTTGGAGAATAGGACTTTTGTTCCATCTGTTGGGTTTTTTTCCTTAGCATGGAATGCTGACTCTATTTTCTCATCACTATGATTTCTGAATTTTATTCTTTGCTTTTCCTCTTGTAATACTAACCCAAGTATTTAGGTAAAATTTCTAATGATAAAATTTGGGTTCTAAGAGTGAAGAAATTCTCATTTAATCCCAAGAGAAATTGATGGATCATATCGTTTTCTTCTTTCTGTTGATAGAGTTTTTTACAATGCCTGCAAAATTTTTCTTTAATTTCATCTATCTGAACCAACTGGTCCCAGATTGATATGAATTTATCATAAAATTCAGATGCTGGAGTGGATCCTTGTTGTAGGGTTAAATGAGAATTTCATATTTAATTTGGTTTATTTTGGGGGCATTGCCTTGCTTATACCTACACTCTAAATCCAACCACACTTGATATGCACCACTTGTATACATTAGTGTTGATTGGATTTGGGGGGAAACTGAATTTAAAATCCAAGCAAGTACTAAACCATTTACTATTTTCCAAATATTATACTCTCGGCTACCAAAATCAGTAGGCATTGTTATCTGTCCAGTAATGAACACATCTTTTCTCCTTGAAACCAATGAGACTTTCATCCCATTGGACCAAGTTATGTAGTTGGATTCACCAACTAGCCTATCAGGAACTAATATAGCCCCCGGGTGATCACCGGAGGTCAAAAAAAACGGAGACTCGGGGTCTTGTAAAGGAGAGATATACCTTTCAGCCCTATGCCTTTTAAAAGAAGAACTTTTGTACAGACCTTCCATGTTTTCTTGATCAGAGTTTGCTCGCGACTTTGTCGTTGACCCAGATGAAGATTGTTGAGAATTTGATGGTGTCTGAATAGGGTTTAATGGTTTTGCAACAGAAACGGCCGGTTTGCTGGCCGGAGGGATTGCGGAAGTGGCCGGACGATGTTCCGGCTGATTGACAGGAGTTTCGGCTGAAGGTTCGTCGGAGGTAATAAAAAAGAACGCCTAACTTTGGAGGCTTCGCCGGAGGTCGGATTCGTTGGAATCGTAGCTAGGTTTTTCCGCCCACTGTGAGATCGTGGCTTAACGGAAATACCTGTCACTAACTCGCGATTTCAAAAGAGGGAAAAGAGAGAGTTGTTTAGTGAAGAATTAATTTGATTAACCTTGTAATCATTCACTAAAATGTAATTGAATAATTGTAATGTTAATACACATTGTTATTTATTACAATAATATTAACAATATTATAACTAACTTCAACTAAACTATTTAAGTCCAGTCCGTTAGTCAATTGGTCCATCATGATTTTCTTGAAACTATTGCACTTTGACCCTCTTGATTATTTGATATTCTTTTCATGAGTCATGGTCAAATTGCCTGTATAGTAAAACTTAATGCAAAATTAGTAAAACGTTTATGAATAAATATTCTTTTGTTTTAGATCCTAGTTACATTTGCAACTAGAACCTTAATGGTTATAAACTGTTTTGTTATAACCTCTAAATTACTTTTATTATGTTTACGTCCTAGAATTGTGTGAGGTGATAATTAATGATTTAACCCTAGATTTCAATCTAATCTTATACTCCCCCCTCAAACCTTGGAATACATGTTATGAATTCCTAGCTTGATGGAGAATGTTGAAATCTCATGCTCTCCAAGTGATTTGGTAAAAATATCTGCAAGTTGGTACTTGAAAGGAAAAGAAAAAGGAAAAGGAAAAGGAAAAACATGCTCTTCAAGACCAAAAAGAAAAAGGAAAACACCATCATATTTGAAAAATTTCTCCCTTCAACTAGCATCCACTAGATATCCCATTGAGAACATGCTATCTTGCCAAAACTTTACTCCTGAACACTCTGCAATACTAGCAACAATTAAAAACAACTTAGATCCCATTTCCTATAAGGAAGCATCCAAACACACAAAATGAAACAATGTCATGCAACAAGAGCTACAGGCTCTTGAACATAACCAAACTTAATTGGACCATCACAAGCATACCAAATGACAAAAAACCTATTGGCTGCAAATGGGTCTACAAAACCAAATTCAACAGTGATGAAAGCATTGAAAAACACAAAGCTAGACTAGTGGCAAAAGGCTACAACCAAATTGAAGGCATTGACTTCACAGAAACATTTGCCCCTGTCTCCAAAATGACAACCTTAAGGACTGTCATAGCTGTAGCAGTAGCACAAAAATAGGACATGCACCAAATGGATGTCCAAAATGCCTTTCTACACGGAAATTTAGAAGAGACCATATACATGAAAATCCCATTGGGATTAGAATTGCCCAAAAATGCACCACATAACCCCATCTGCAAATTAAACAAATCACTATATGTTCTAAAGCAAGCATCAAGAGTTTGGTATCAAACTCTGTCAAATGCCCTATCCAACCTTGGATACAAACAATGCAAAACAGACTACTCTCTGTTTATAAACAAAAATAAACAAGACACTACAATCGTCTTAGCATATGTTGATGACCTATTTATCACAGGCAACAACATAAACACAATAAAAACTCTAAAAGAAAACCTCCAAGGAATTTTTAAAATTAAAGACTTTGGAGAACTTAAATATTTTCTAGGACTCGAGTTCACCAAAACACCAAATGGTTTATATATTGGTCAGAGAAAATACACACTAGATTTACTAAAAAAATATGAACTCACACAATGTAAACCAAATAAAACACCAAATAGTCACAAACAAATCTCTAAACACAAAACGAACAGAGTTACAAATTTCCCTAATAACAATGATTTTTTAAATAAAACTCCAATGCAATCAAACAAAACAAAAGGCAATGAAACTCTACTGGAAGACCCACAGAAGTATAGAAGCATAGTAGGTAAACTAGTATACCTAACATGCACAAGACCAGACATTTCTTATGCTGTAACATATCTAAGCCAACACATGGCATCCCCAACTGAATCACAAATGAAAGCAGCATACAGAGTCCTAAAATACATTAAAGGATCACCTGGATTAGGATTGCACTTCTCATCAGGCTCCTCAATAGACCACATTGGAGCATTCACAGATTCCGATTGGGCAAGCTGTCCCACTACCAGACGATCAACATCTAGATTCGCCATATTCTTAGGATCGTCCTTAGTATCATGGAAATCAAAAAAGCAACAAACAGTATCAAGATCATCAGCAGAGGCTGAGTATCGTGCATTAGCATATACCACATGTGAAGTAACGTGGTTAAAAATGTTACTGTAAGAAATGGGAGTATACCTGATCAACGAATCGCCGGCTCCTAGAATACTCACCGATAGCACCGCTGCAGAGGCAATAGCAAAAAACCCTATCTCCCACCAAAGAACCAAACACATAGAAATCGATCTCCACACGGTGCGTGATAAAGTTTTAGCGGGAGAGGTTATACTCAAGCACATCCCTAGTGCACAAAACGTTGGGGATTTTTTCACAAAACCCCTGGGAGGACCGACTTTTCGAAACTTAATCCAAAAGTTGCAACTGCTCGACATTCACAACCCAAACCCAAGACCCCAGGCGAACCGCTACGCCTAGAATTTCAAATCAAAACCTAACCGGTTTTGATTTGAGGGAAGATATTAGAAGTATAACCCCATAAGAATTAAGAAATAAAGATATACCCTTAATGTAAATATTAATTTCAAACCCCTAAGTTACACAGATATTATATATATATCTTTTTTGTATATAGATATAGATATTTCAAATTCATTGACTCCTCACATTCCTTTCTAGGAATTCCCATACATCATTAATTCCATATCCATCATAGTTAATTTCATATTAGGATTTAATATCAAACACCAATACATAGCCGTTAGGTGTTTATTATTTAAACCTACCCAAACCTTCATCACAATCAACGTTTTCACAATCTATTATTCACAACACACACACACGCATTGATCTTCAACAACACTTTGCTGCTGCTCAATACTTCCGCTCAATTGCATCATCAAACCTGCAAATCATTCGTTGGATAATCGAGCTACACTCCAATCAATCGATCATCCAACAGTATCAACATTTTACATACATATACTTAAGCATCACATATTTCATTCATCATTCAAATTTGCATTGCTTAAGTATTACATATCTATATAATTGTTTGATCATATCATCTATATCAAACTCTATCACTATCTTAATAAATAATAACTACCTAATTAACTAATTACATCAACGATGCATAATTTTTAATCCTAAATAATATATATTTAGGCAAGGCTACTTGCTCGCTTCAAGCGTTGGATCGACACTACGTCATTAATTTCGGAATTGGAAAAAATGCAAAGATTAAGTGTCGAAGTCGTGAAGATTTTTAAAGACACCAATTACATCAAGCTGTTCTACGAAGATTATTAATCAGTATTAATCATAAAAATATAATTATAATTATAGTTATAATTATCAATATTAACTAATAACTATTTGATGTTATTTGGTGGTGTTTGTTAAGTTTAAATACAGGTTACAGGCCACAGGTTACAGCCCAGAAGAATTAAAGTTTAAATGGACCGGCCCAGAAGAAGATTTTATAATTAAATCATAGAATGAACCCGGTTGTAATAAAAATAGATTCAGGGTTGTAATAGAATTAGTAGTTTACAAATATTATAAATAACAGTTGTAAACTCAAATAAAAATTAATTCAATTACATTTGTGATATTTTCACAATTCAAAGTCTAGTTTTTTCCGTTACTCTTCTTCCCCAATTCTTCTCTCCCTCCGGCCTGCACTCCGATCTCCTGTGGCCCTTCGTCGCCGGAATTGGGTTGCGCTCGTTTTATATGGTATCATTGGTCGCTCCTAGGAAGTCCGCCGCTGTGATTAATTTGTTGCTGTCACTCTGCTCGCTGTTGTCTCTGTTCCAGTAAAGTGCTGCTGTTGTTGCTGATATCCAAGAAGATGGACCTTGAAAAAGAAATCAGTAGTGATATGGAGATAGCCACTGAAGTCTCAGCACCCAAGACATCCACTGAAGTTCAAAAGAAACCCTTTGATCTTGAAACAGCTTTCACAACAAGGTCATCCGTTTATTTTTTGCATTCTAGTGATAACCCTAGTAATAGGATTGTGAGTGATTTGCTAAAAGGGCAAGCAAATTACCCAACTTGGTCAAAAGATATGAATCTTTGGCTAGTAACTAGAAGAAAACAAAAATTCATAAATGGAAAAGTAGTTAAGCCTAAAGATGAAAATTCAGATGAATTTGAGGCTTGGGAAACTGTCAATGGGGTAGTATTTTCGTGGATAATCAATGCATGTGAGAAAAATATAGCTGCCTCAATTAGGTCAGCTGAAAGTGCAGCTGAGGCTTGGGAAATACTGAAAATTAGGTATAGCCAAGCTCAAGCCCCTTTAAGATTTTTAATTGGTCAAGAATTAGCCAATATATTTCAAGGAGAGTTATCAGTCTCTGATTATTACATGAAATTAAAAGCCATATGGGATAGCTTACAAGATATAAGCAAAAAGAAAAGATGCACTTGTGGGGTGTGCACTTGTGGGGCAATTCAGATATGGGAAGAGGAAAATGAACAAGATAGGGTAGTTAAATTCCTTCTTGGATTAAATGAAGAGTTCCTAAATGTAAGAGGTCAGATATTAACTGGGAAAGAAATTCCCAATATGGATTCAGCCTACTCAACAGTCATAACTGAGGAAAAACAAAGAGGGGTTACTCATATTAAATACAACTCTGATTTAGGACAAACAGACACTGCAATGGCTGTAAAAAGATCCTCTGGTTTTAGAAGTGAACATTTTAATTCAGATAAGTATAAAATGAGTAAAAAAGGCATGAAATTAAATCTGAAAATAAGATGTGATCATTGTTGGTTCTATGGTCACACTAAGGATAAATGTTTTCACTTAAATGGATATCCGGAGTCAAGCAAAGGGTTCAATAATAATAAAAAAGCAAAAACAGAACATGCAAGTTCAGCAACTCATACAATTACTGAAGAGGAATACAAAATCATGCAGAATCTATTCCTGAAAAATACAGGTAATTTTTTTAAAAATAAATTAGCATGTAATGCTTATTATTCAAATAATTGTGAATGGATTTGTGATAGTGGTGCTTCACAACATATGAGTGGAAATAAAACACTCTTTAGGAATTTAAGAGATTCTAAAAAAATTAAAAGAGTCTCAATACCTGATGGAACTTGTTTTCTAATAAAACAAGTAGGAGAAATCATGCTTTCTCCAACTATAACCCTTAAAAATGTTTATTATATTCCTGATTTTAAATTAAACTTAATTTCCTTATATAGGATTATTAAAGATATGGGAATATCTATACTTTTAAATGAGTCACAATGTTTTTTTCAGGATCCTCACAACAAGGATCTGATTGGACTGGGTAACATAAATAATGGGATTTACATTTTCGATAGAGAGGCTATATGTGGAGCCACTCAAGATATAAAGCTTTGGCACACTAGGATGGGGCATATGCCCTATAATAAATTGAAATTGTTAGCTGAAAACTCTGAAATTTTTTGTAATAATTTTAGTTTTAACAAAAATTCTGAAATAAATAAAAATCTTCTTTTACTATGTGATGTGTGTCCACTTGCTAAACAACAAAAACTAAAATACCCTAAAAGCATATCAAAAAGTGAAAATTTATTTGATCTCATACATGTTGATATATGGGGCAAATTTCCAATATCAACATATGATAAAAACTCTTATTTTCTAACCATAGTAGAAGACAAGAGTAGAACAACTTGGGTTTACTTAATGAAAGATAAAACTCAAGTATTAGAAATAATAAATTTTTTTATTAAAATGGTTAAAACTCAATTTGAGAGTAATATCAAAATTCTAAGAAGTGATAATGGATTAGAATTTACTTCATCTAAAATTAAAAATTTATTAAAAGAAAATGGTATGATACACCAATTTTCATGTCCATACTCTCCTCAACAAAATAGCAAAGTGGAGAGAAAACATAAAGACCTTCTAAATATTGCTAGAGCAATAAAATTACATGCTGCCCTCCCAATCAAATATTGGGGTTTTTGTGTTTTAGGGGCAGCTCACATAATTAATAGAACTTGTTCAAAATCATTAGATAATAAAACTCCTTTTGAAATTTTGAACAACAAAAAATCTAATATTACATTAACAAAGACTATTGGATGTCTTTGTTATTTTAATAATAATAATAGAGAACATAAATTTTCTGAAAGAGCAAAAAGAGGTGTTTTTTTAGGATATCCACAAGGCACAAAAGGGTATATAATTTTAGATATTGAGCTTCAAAAGCTCATTATAAGTAGAAATGTAGTATTCAAGGAAATGGTTTTTCCTTTTAGACTAATTAAAGAAAAAAATCTAAAAAATAAACAAAACAAAAGTACTTTTGATAGTTTCATTTCAAATATATATGAAAATAATCATAACCTCAATCAAAGTGATCTATCTCAAAAGAAAAATAAAACTGAAAATACAAAACTGAAAATTAATTCAGCATCAAATGATAATTCTGTTTTTTTTTCAGATGATGAGATCATAATAAATAGGGATAGAGAATTATCTAATAATGATGATTTGTCAATTACAATGTCAAATAAGACAAATTCAGATTCTATAATGCTAGAATCATCCACAAATAACCAAAACATAGTTTTAGATACCAATATACTACCAGAGTTAAATAAAACTCTGAATAATAATGAATCTAATATTACTCTGGACAATGCTCTGGACAATGCTCTGGAAAATGATGGAACATTCCCTGGACCACCAAATCCAGAAAATGAAAGAATAACTTCAGACAAAATCTTCCCTGGATCAATAAATCCAGAAGATAAAAACACATTTTCAGATAGAGTTTCATCTGAATCAATAAATTCAGACAGGAATGAAACTCCTCCTGGATCACTAAATCCAGAAGATAAAAATATATGTTCAAATAGAGTTTCCCCTGGATCAATAAATCCAGGCAGGAATGAGAATTTTTTTTCAGAAAATGAAAATCTAATTTCAGACAGGAATAACAGTTCCCCTGGGTCAATAAATTCAGGGGATAACCTTCCATATACCTCCCCTGGGGCAATAAGCTCAGGAGGAAATGAAAATTCATTTTTAAACAGAAGCAAGACTGTTTCAAATTCAGATTCAGACAAGAATTTGCAAAAAGAAAATATAAATGCATCAAATGATACATTGACTAAAAAAGCATCTCAAAATGAGATACAATCAGAGAAATTAAACTCTGATGAAATAGCAAACAATACAGAATGTAGAAGATCAAATAGAATTAAATCTTCTTTTAAAAATAAAGATTTTTATTATATGGATGACAGTGATTATGATAGTGCTAATTTTAGCACTAATCATCCATTAAACAAATACATATCATACAAAAAGATAAATAAAAAGAAAAAAAAATATTTAAGGAAAATATCTATGAGCAATGAACCTCATAGTTATATAGAAGCTTCAAAAAACCCAAAATGGGTAGAAGCTATGGAAAAAGAGATGCAAGCTCTTTTACTAAATAAAACATGGGATTTAGTATCTCTTCCATCAACAAGAAAATCTATTGGATCAAAATGGATTTTCAAAATAAAATATAACCAAAATGGAGAAATAGATAGATATAAAGCTAGACTAGTAGCTCAAGGATTTTCTCAAATAGAGGGATTTGACTATTATCAAACCTTTGCTCCAGTGGCAAAAATCACCACTGTGAGAATATTAATTACTATTGCTACTGCAAAAAGGTGGAATTTACATCAAATTGATGTAAATAATGCTTTTTTGTATGGAGATCTAAATGAAGATGTATACATGATGCCTCCACCTGGTTTTCTAAAAAAAGAAGACCAAAGAGTATGCAAATTAAAAAAGTCCCTATATGGACTAAAATAAGCTTCTAGGCAATGGTTTGCCAAGCTTAAAGAGACACTTCTGAAAATGAACTTCAAACAAGCATTTTCAGATTATTCTTTGTTCATTAAAGAGAACAAAGACTATGTAATATATATGGTGATCTATGTGGATGATATTATCATCACAGGAAATGATGAAAAAGAAATAAAAATGCTAAAAACCAATCTAAATTCATACTTCAATTTAAAAGATCTAGGAAAATTATATTATTTCCTAGGTATAGAAGTATCATATTCAGATAATGGGATATTTTTATCTCAAAGAAAATATACATTAGATATTTTAAATGACAATGGGCTTTTAGGAAGTAAACCTTCCAAAATACCCATTGAAAAGCAAGATTGGAGAGAGGATAAAACTGAAATGTTAAAGGATCCTTTTAGATATAGAAGGTTAATTGGCAAATTGATATATCTAAACACAACAAGGCCTGATATCACTTTTGCTGTAAGAACCTTAAGTCAATTTATGGAAAACCCAACTGAACTTCATATGGAAGCTGTTATAAAATTACTAAGATATCTAAAAAATTCCCCAGGGCAAGGGATTATGATAAGAAATGACAAACCTCTCATACTAAGAGGTTACTGTGATGCTGATTGGGGTTCATGCACCCTAACCAGAAGATCAGTGACTGGCTTTTGCATACTTCTAGGAGACTCATTGGTCTCATGGAAATCTAAAAAACAAGAGCTAGTATCACAATCATCAGCAGAGGCTGAATATAGAGCAATGGCAAAGCTCACAAGTGAAATAAGTTGGTTAAATCAATTATTGAATGAATTAAGAATTTATAATGATAAACCAGCCCTAATTTTTTGTGACAATGTATCTGCAATCCACATAGCAGAAAATCCCGTATTCCATGAAAGAACAAAACACATAGAGAGGGATTGTCACTTCACAAGAGAAAAAATAGAAAAAGGATTAGTCACCCTAAAGTCAATTGGAACTAAAGATCAATTGGCAAATATCTTCACAAAAGGAGTGGGGGAAATAGAAATGAATAATACTTTGTTCAAACTAGGTATAATTAACATATATGCCTAGTTTGAGGGGGGAGTATTAGTTATAAAATTATAATTAAAATTAAAATTATAGTTATAATCATAAATATTAATTATAAACTAATCTTAACCATTTGGTTTTCTTTTATTTGAGTTTTAAATCAAACAGGATAAAAGAGTTGCAGCCCATAAGCATAATGGACCGGCCCAGAAGATTGTTATTTAATTAAATCGTATAAATGGACCTGGTTGTAATAAAATAACATTCGGGGTTGTAATAGAATTAGTAGTTTACAATTGTTATAAATAATGGGTGTAAACTCTAATTCAAATCAATTCAATTACATTTGTGATATTTTCACAATTCAAAGATTAGTTTTTTTCCGTTACTCTTCTTCCCCAATTCTTCTCTCCCGCCGGCCTGCACTCCGATCTCCTGTGGCCCTTCGTCGCCGGAATTGGGTCGCGCTCGTTTTATATATCTCACATTATTTTATCATAAATTATCGCACAAGATGCAATTTTTTTATTTATCAAGGATGCATTGGTCAGCACATTGTCCGCCTATGGCTCCACATGAAATAACTGAACCACGCTTATTGACGCCAGAAGCTTGCACCTGTTGTTCAACCGTTAAAATGCTTGTTTTGATCTTGTTCTCCATCTTGTTCTATAACAAAATTGTTGTCAAGCCAAAGAATATATAGAAAGTAATTTTGATAAATGAAAAATCATTTTTCAGAAACGTAAGAAAGTTTTTTGAGTTACTGAATTTCATTATTGTATTTTGAGCTTATATACTAGATGGGTACCTTTGGATGATTGAGTATAATGGATTTTCAAGTTGGGTCTAAGCTTGGGCCTTGGGGTGACTTTTCATCCAATGAGAAATGAGAGCGGACCAGGTGAATTTAACGTAACTTTAACTTAAAATGAAGTTAATTTTTAATCATTGTTGATATTTTAATCGATTTATTATTATTATTTTTAAATTTAATTATAGAACCTTGATATTTTTAGATTACAAATAAGGACAACTAATTTAATAAAGGAAATGCAAATATAAAAAAAGATGTAAAACATACCTTTCTTGATCTTCCTCCCTCACTATCTTCATTTCCCACTGTTTATGATCTTCCTCAATCTTCCTATTTTTCAAGACCATCATCTCCCTTCAATCTTGATCTCCAACCATTTTTTATCTTCTACAACCTTACTGATCTACAGACAACAACCTCACAGATCGGCAACAAACAATTCATGATCTTATATCTTGAATTCGTTTGGAAATTCATTTCTATCTTCCGGAATTCATTCAGAAAAAATATTTTAAATGAAAGAAAAAAACATTAGGTAAAGAAATTCTTGAGTTATAAACTTGAACATGCAACTAATTATAAATCTAAACAAGCAAATATTTGAAAATTCTGATTATGAAACAATTAGAAAATCCTAAACATGTAACTTATCGGTGTTAGGCGGGGGATTGAAGAAGCTCAGATGAAATGGTGGAAATTGGTGATTTTTATTGATATCATAAGTTCTGTATTTATACAATTATTTTTAGATTTATTAACTGATTATTCTAACCACTTATGGTTAGCTATCTTTTACAATACGCCCCCTCGAACATGTTTGGAGGTGCTTCAACTAGTTCATCTCGTAGAAGTAGAAAAGGTTTGGGCCGGAGAGATTTTGTGAGAGCATCGGCTTTTTGACCTTTCCCTGAGACGTGCTGCACGGACAGGGTCCCGCTTTCTGTCTTTTCTTGGACGAAGTGGAGGTCCATTGACACATGTTTGAGTTTACTATGACATATAGGATTGATGGCGATGAATGCCTCCCCTTGGTTATCGCTTAGCACACGAATTGGTCCGGGAACTGTAACACCCAATTCTACCAATAGTGACTTGATTCCTTCCGTTTCTTCCACTATTGATGCGATAGCACGATACTCCACTTCGGTACTTGAATGGGCTAATAGTTTATTTCCTTGATGACCAGGAGATCAGCATGTTTTCCAATGTATATTAACATTCCAGTTTGGCTTTTGCGGTCTGTCTTATCCCCCTCCCCAATCTGCGTCACAATAGCCGTTGATTGAGAAGTTCTTAGCTTTGCGTAGTGCTATCCCCAGATCTTGTGTGCTTGATAGGTACCGTAAGACTTTCTTTAACGCTGTTTGATGTAACGGAGTTGGAGCACTCATAAATTGCGCTAGGTTGTTCACTGTGAACTGGATGTCCAGTCGAGTGATCATGAGTGTTAGGTACTGTAGTGAACCCACTACTTGCCTGTATTCTTTCCCTTCTTCTATCGGTTCTTCTTCGGATCGTAGATCCTGATTTTGTAACATTGGAGTTGGCGACGGTTTGAGATTTGTTACATTTTGCCTGCTTAACAAATGTATTAAGTATTGTTGTTGTGATAAGTAGATAGCATCTCCTGTTCTTCGTACTTGAATACCCAAGAAGTTATTAAGTATTCCTAAGTCTTTGACCGGAAATTCATTTGATAAATTTCCAATGATTTCCTTTACCAATTCTTTTGATGAACCTGTGAGCACAATGTCACATGTGATATGTTGCTTTTTGTGTAATATGAATAGTGACGAATCTGTAAAGCTTTCTTTGAACCCAAGATTTATTAAAAAATTTCGAAGACGTCTGTACCACATTTTCGGAGACTTCTTTAACCCATACAATGATTTTTTCAATAGGAAGATGTGATCTGGGTAATCTTTGTCCTCGAATCCTGCCGGTTGAGATACAACTATCCGTTCGTCGATTCCCCCGTGTAGAAACGCGTTGGAAATATCGATTTGATTTAGTTCCCAATTATTTGTTACTGCTAACAATAAGACCACTCGTATGGAATTTGCCTTTACCACCAGGCTAAAGGTTTGCATATACTCACTTCCTTCAATTTATTGTAGACCGTTTACTATCCATCGAGCTTTAAACCGGTCGATGGAGCCATCTTCTTTTTGTTTTACTTTGAAAATCTATTTCGTATTGATTACGTTGTCTTTGTTGTTTTGGGGAATTAATAACCAAGTTTCATTTCTTTTTAATGCTTGAAACTCATCTTCCATTGCCGCCTTCCATTTGAGATGACATAAGGCTGACCTTACCGATCTGGGAATTACCGTAACAGTGGTTGCTACCGATAGTGCGTAGCGGGGATTTGGCTTGTAGATCCCTCTTGCCGCCCTGGTTACCATACGACATGGAGCTTCGTTGGCCTCCTCCGGTGATGTTTTGTCGAAGATTGTTACATCATCATTTATTGAGTCATAATGGGAAGAAGTTGAAAATTGATTACTTTGGAGACCCGGATTGAGTTTTGTAGAAGACTCAGGCATCTCTTTTGGACTTGTATTCGTGTTGTGAGCCGTTTGTATAACAGGATCCGCCCTTTGTGTTGTATGAGAAGTGGTGGTGACGGGTTGAGAAGTTTGAGCAATCGGATGTGACGGGTTGAGAAGTGGTGGTGACGTTAAGTCCACTTGTTCTTCCGAAGTATTTCCATTTTTGTCCTTCCATAATATTTTATTTAAAGAGAAGTCTTCTTCTAAAAATGTAACATTTGTTGAAGAATACAACCGACGAGCATGAGGGTCGAAGAAGAGGTATCCTTCTTGTTTCTGAGGGTAACCAAGAAAAATGCATGGAGACGATTTTGGTTCCAGTTTATTGTTTCAATATGGTCTGAGGCATGGGAAACATTTTGAACCGAAGATCCGTAGTTTACCGTAGTCTGGAATTTCTGCCAAATAATGACTCGAATGGTGATTTTCCGGTCAGTATCATTGTTGGGTTGCGATTGTACAAGAATTTTGTCGTTAGTACCACGTAGTCCCAAAATTCCATGGGCATATTAGCTTGTTATAGTAGTGCGATTGCCGTGTCGACTAGATGTCGATGTCTCCGTTCTACCGAACCCATTTGGTGATGGCTGTGAGGACATGAAAACCGGTATTCAATTCCAATCTGTTCAAGTGAGTTTGACAATTTTTTAAATTCTAAGGCGTTGTCACTTTGAAGTTTCTTGATTGGTCGTCCACTTTGGAGTTCGGCCCACTTTTTAAATTTTTGGAAAACTTCACCTACATCCGATTTTCTGATGAGGGGAAACACCCAATTAAAACTTGATGCCCCGTTAATAAAATTTATGTAATACCGGTACCCTTCTGAAGAAACCACTGGTGCCGGTCCCCAAATATCTACATAAACAATTTCAAGTGATTGTGTATACAAAGAAGTTGAGTTTTTATGATGCATAGCATGACTTTTAGCAAAAATACATGATTCACAGTCTGAAATTTTTTTGAGATAAATCGAAATGAGATTTTTATCAACTAAATCTTTAATTGCCCTAATATGTAAATGGCTAAAGCGAACGTGTCATCGGTCTCCCGTCACAGTCGAGAATACCTCTTTATTCTTGTCAATCTCCAGTGGTAAATGATACAATCCATTCTCCTCATGTCCTTCAGCTAGAATTCTTTGTGTCCATTTCCCGTATTTTGACACTCTATTTGTCAAATTCAACATATACTTTGTTATCTGCACAGATAATAAATTTCTTGTAGTATTCGGTACTAAAAGTAAATCATCCAGTAGAAGGTTGTTATTATTACACTTAGCCTTTGATTTTCCCGATTGCAATATAGGCATAGTATCTCCATTAGCAACTATGATCGATGAATTACCATTGTAAGGAGATGAATTCTGAATTAGCATACCTTCTCCAGTAATATGAGTGGATGCCCTGGAGTCTGGGTACCACATAGACATTGTGCTGTGATTGATGGCTATGTTAGCCTCCGGCTGTGAATTTTGTGATGGTATGCCCAAGGGTGTTAAAGTCTTGTTGTATTTTGGAGGATAACGGATGAAATTTACCCTATTGTAACAATTTAGGGCTCCATGTCCCTTTTTCAAACAGATTTGATATGGCTGATTTCTTGGAGAGAAATCTGATTTTGTGCGATCTGGTGTGAAGTCTGATTTGAGAGATTTTGTGGCAACGTTCACCTCGATCGTTCCTAGAGCCGGCGCAATATGCATTTCATGGTCGATCATTAGTTGTTGCAGTGTGGGGAAGGTCATAACATGATCGAATCGAGTTATAATGGAGGTGACGAATGGTTGGAACTCCAGTCCTAGCCCCCCGAGTGAAGGAAGAATTATCTGTGAATCTTTCATTTTTTCTCCTGCATCGGCTAATTTATTTTTGAGGATGCAAATCTTCTTTAGATATTCCTTCACCGGCAGATTATTTTTCTTGATGGATTGTAACTGAAATCGCAGATTAAGGATCCGCGTTTCCGAGTTGGAGAAGTGCATTTGGGGAGACATTTCCATACCGATGTTGATATGGTGAGCATAGCCACTTGGGAAGAATCGACGAGGAGATGGTCGATAACAGCCAGTTAAGAATTAGCTGATCTTGCTGCTCAGCGAGAGAGTTTTCGGCGATGTTCACCCTCCCTTCCACGTAATCGAGCAGCCTGTATCCTCAGAGTAATGCCGAGAATTGGGCCTTCCAGCAGAAGTAGTTCTCCCTGTCTAGGGTGACACACTTCATATGCTTCACCATCACAACCTTCGTTGATGAAGCAGAGGACGAATTTCCATCATCGTGAGTTGCTGCAGTGGAAATAGGATCGGGAGAGCCAGAGCTGTTGCCTGTCGAAGATACCATATCATTGTTAGGTGGGGGATTGAAGAAGTTCAGATGAAATGGTGGAAATTGGTGATCTTTATTGATATCATAAGTTCTGTATTTATACAATTATTTCTAGATTTATTAACAGATTATTCTAACTACTTATGGTTAGCTATCTGTTACAATATAAATATTTGAAAATCTTGAACAGACAACTTAATGAGAGTTGCTCTCAACAGTGTCGGATTGATTGAACGACTAGCAACTTTTAAAAAAAGACTTACAACTTTATCGCTTCCTTTATATGTCATTTGTAAAGTCTCTGACAAAGCTTCGACTTCACTCCTTCCTTGTTGCATCTATACTCACATAATTCATTAATATATAAAAAATTAGATATATATTATAAATAAATTACCAATTCACGACGTCGTTGCGCTAATCCTTTTGAACCAGCGTGATGTGTCATTTGATTCGCTCGGTTCGCGGTATTTATTTCGGAAATTTGCTGAAATTATAAAAAATAATAAGTTTCTAAATTTATTAATATAATAAATATATAATAAATATATATATATACAAATACGTACCTTTCTTTTTTCCGATCGATGTTGTCTCTATTTATTCAGAAATTGAGGTTTGCTGACATACGGTGGAAGAGTCGCTAAAATATATTCTTCTCTCATATCAGGACCGGAGCCATAAGTTTTAACCAAAGAATTATGGTTGCTCCTTCAGAGTTTGTTCAACCTACCATTGATATAAGTTCGTGCAACTTTGCTTCCACTTAAATCATATTCAGCCTACATATTCAAAACTTCTAAGTTTTTGAAAATTAATAAATATTATAAAAAATATATATACTTACAGTTAATATTTTTAACGCGTCCTGAAAATTTTATTGTGGTTGATGACGCCACTCAATGTCGTACGGGAAGAGAGTATGGTCTTTTGCTAAAAGAACCATTCTTGTGGTTAATTTCTTCGCCATTTCATCCGTCGCTTGGTTCGTGTTGTCAAACATCACCTTCCATTTCGTACCTTTTTCTGGATGATTATCGGGGTGGTCTTTTGTGCGACCACGACCTTTCTTCTTTGGAGGCACATTCGATATGGATGGCCTCGCATCTAATTAATTTACATATTTAAGAATTAATATTTAATAAAAATCATGATAATATTTAAAATATGAATAATGAACTGACCACTTGAGCTTGACTCTTCTAAAGAGCGACGGGATGTAACCATCGCCAATGCCATGAAAGGTGTTATCACACCGATCAGAACGAAAAAAGTAAACATAATCTGAAATATTTAAATTTTAAAATAAAATTAGTTAATTTAAATACATAACCAGACACCTGTATATAGGGTCTTAGTCTGACACAACAACCAAACATTTTTCCTATTGTAATTTACATTCTTTATTATTAGACACAACAAATCTTCGAAGTCGTCGTGAAAAGAGTTGTATTTTATTTTGAATGAATGTGTGCCTCCACAATCATTCAACACTCTAGCTTCGTATCCTAACACTAAAATCTGACCGGTTTCCATTGTTTGAGGATTTCTCGACCATATTTTTGGACAGTTGTGAAAATGATGACCGTTGACTCCGCAACGGAAACAAGCAAGATCAGTTGATCTTGAGTTGGATTTTGTCCGGGATCTCGACAACTATTCTTCCACAAGTGGCATCTAGGAAAACATCGGCAGAGGTTTGGGACGCACTACACAAGCTATACTCATCGGGAACACAAGCAAGGCAACTCCATATCCGCCTTCAACTCCAATCAATTAGAAAGGGAGAATTAAACATAGAAGAGTACCTGTCAAAGATTGCGATTCTGAAAGATGTTTTGGCGTCAACTGGGGAAGGACTCAATGAATCTGAAATCATCCTAATCACATTGGGAGGCTTGGGAGATGAATTTGAGTCATTTGTAACAGCAGTCACCACACCATTCGATCCGAACCTGACATTCTCAGGGGTATGCGAGCTACTGATGGACTACAACCTCCGCCTAGAGAAGTCACGGGCGAACGTCGCTGCTATCGCCGGAAACGCCACCGCGACCGCCGGAAACATTACTGCCATCGCCGCCTCCAGAATGTCACAAGAACAAGAACGCCGCTACCAAAATGTATCCGGCGGTGGGCAAAGATCGAATAGGGCCGACTTCTGCTGACAGATCTGCTCGAAGAAGGGCCACGTCGCGCCGGACTTCTACAACAGATAAACCTAAATCGATTTCCGCCGGCGCACGGGAAGGCATTAACGTCTTTTGGCACGACGGGAAATTTTTACAATAATGGGAGGGCAGTAACGTCTTCTGGCACAAATTGGAAGTTTTTACAATACACCCTCAATTGTTACAACTACTGGAAAGTTTACAAACACACCCTCTGCTAATATAATTTATGCAGAAGGTCCAACAACAATGTGGTACCCCGATTCAGGGGCAACATCACACGTAACAGACACATCTAAAAATATCCAATACCTCAGAGTGTATAACGGTAAATTTTTTACGGCATATGGGAGTCCATTATCAATTTCTTATTCTGGTCAAAGCAGGGCTATTACAGACTCTAATAACTTTATTCCTAACGATTTACTGCTAGTCCCTACGGCTACTAGAAATTTATTGTCAGTAAACAGATTATGTATTGATAACAATGTCTCCGTTGAATTTGATTCACAGAAGGTACGAGTAAAGGACTCGACTATTGAGAAGGTGTTGCTGGAAGGAGCGGCTAATAGGGGTTGTACGAGTTGCCGCTTGTCATCAAACCGGCCCCAAATTCTGTGAATGTTTGTGAAAATAATCTACCGGCGCATTATCTATGGCATTGTCGTCTGGGCCATTTGAATTCTGCGTATATGAATGTATTGGAAAAACAGGGTTTAATAAAATCTAGTGTTAAAGCATATAAACTGTGTAATTCTTATCAGCTTGGCAAATCATATTCTCTTCCTCATCCATCTCGAAAAACTGTATACAAGCCACTTGAACTGATATTTTCAGATATTTGGGGACCGATCCCTACAATCTCGGTAGAAGGGTACTTGTATTATATCAATTTTGTAGACTCCTGCACAAACTTTAATTGGGTATATCCGGTGGTACGGAAATCCGATCTCTACCAAGTATTTGAAAATTTTCGAACTTAGGCGGAAAGACATTGTGAAAACAAAATCATAGCCGTACAAACAAATAATGCATTGGAATACAGAAAGGAAAAAGATTAGAAAAATTGGGCATATAACATCGTATGTCGGCTCCGTATTCACACCAACAAATGGGTCGAGTAGAGAGAAGACACAGACACATAGTTGATACAACGGTTACAATGCTACGCCACGCAAATCTACCAAACTAATTCTGGGACTATGGGGTATTAACAACCTGCTATTTGTACAACAGGAATCCGACACCTCTATTGGCCGGGAAATCTCCAATGGAAGCACTTTTCAACAAAACTCCGGAGTATTCAGAACTCCACGTATTTGGAAGCAGGTGTTACCCGTGTCTTAGACCCTATCGAGAGAACAAACTGGAGGCCAAATCTGCCGAATGCATATTCGTCAGATATTCTATGAATCAAGACTGCTACCTATGTTTCGAACTAACCAACCGGAGAATTTATGCCTCTCGCGACGTCAAGTTTGATGAAGAACAATTTTCTTTAAATAAAGAACTGTTTGGGGAAAGAAATGACATTAACACTCAACCCAAACAAACAGAATTGGAGATATTACCGATTATGGGCCCGATTAATCCGATTAATCCCATTCCAGCTTCAACAACTATGATACCTGACTCAACCGAATCAAGCAATCCAATAAGTCCGATTTATTAAACCGAGTCAAGCCATCCAAGGGAAGCAACTGAATCAATTCCGTCAATCGAGGCTTGGTCAAACGAGACAGAGTTAGCAAACCAGATCCCGTCAATAGAAGAATCTAACGATCTAGCAAGTACCGAATCGGTAGTGATGGTACCCCCAATCCATCAGCCCAGGCCCACGTAGTCCAGAAACAAGGCCCAGCGAAGTGAGCAAAAGAGGAAGGCCCAAACCGCTCCACGGGTATTCGCCCGACCGGGTCGACCGGACGGATTCATTGGCCCAGACGGTTATCTCTCCAAGGGTTGCGTCCCAAGTGTGTCGGGTCCTTTAGGCCGGATCCTAGTCTGAAAACGTAGGGTCCAGAGTCCGGTAGGAGATTGTATAAATACCCCTAGGGGTGAAGTGTAAAGAGGGGGAGAACAATTGTTACTATACGAGATCTTGTAATATACGAGATCAGTCACATTTCCAAAGGGACGCGATCAGTGGTGAATCTGACGTGAAATGGATTTGGTACAACCAGAGCGAATAATTCAGATGGAGGAAAACCTAGGAATCTCGGTGGTAGAAGCGCGCGAGAATCAACTACCAGCACTTCCTGTGGAGAATCAAGTTGCAGACGAACCGGCGCACTTGGAAGAGAATATTGAAGAAGCGCCCTATCACCCTCAACAGCAAACATGTGAAGACCCTCGGCTAATTGTAGGATCAATGCCAGAGGATGGTGTTTCTGCAAGTTGGTCGGAGCAAAGCCGGTCGAGATCACCGGAGCAAGGCAGGGGTGACCAGAGGAGATATGGGAGAACATTTCCCATATCACAGGGATCAAGGGAGAATCAACTCCTAGCAGTTATCTCGGATTTACAAAATAATCAAAGACAACTTCAAGAGCGAATTATGTCATTAACAAACAGGAATATACAAGGAAATGTGCCCATACGGCCATCAATTGGCTATCTGGATCAACCAGCGCCAACAGATAGTGGGGAGGCTCTAGTAGAAGAATACCCGATGGGGTGGAGGGCCCCAAAAATGACATTATATGATGGTACGACGGATCCGGAAGATCATATTCACTCATTCCGTACGGAAATGGAGGACACTACAGGGCGAAGAGACATTTGGTGTCGCATGTTCAGAAGAACGTTGAAAGGAGAGGCAGTGGGGTGGTACAGAAACCTCCCCGTGGGAAGTATTAATTCATTCAAAGACTTGGAAAAAGCGTTCAAAATTGCCTTCAGGCATAAAATAAGGCGCACACTACAAGATTCCTGCGTTTCAGCGACGATCAGAAATCGTCGCTGAATGTCAAAAATTTAGCGACGATGTTGGATATCGTCGCTAATTATCAGCGACGATGTGTCATCGTCGCTGATGTAATCCCACACGCGCGCTATTTTTTGGCGCCAAAAAATAGCATCATCGCTGAATCGTCGCTAATATTTGAAAAAGATCATCGCCATATCGTCGCTAAATCGTCGCTCTCAATAAATTTTAATATTCCCTGTCTCAACTTATCGTCGCTAAATCGTCGTTTTTGTTAAATTTTAATTTTCCTTGTTTCAACTTATCGTCGCTAAATCGTCGCTTTTGTTAAATTTTAATTTTCCCTGTTTCAACTTATCGTCGCTAAATCGTCGCTTAATCGTCGCTAAAATATAATACAATAAAAAAAAATGTTTTATTTATATGGGTGCTCATTTAGAGTCTTACTATTCAATCACACCTGTAAATACATGCAAATACAATTCAACCATAAATACAATTCAATACCTGCAAATACAATTCAATTCACACCAATCACATACATTCAATCGATCACACCAATCACATACATTCAATCATACAAATTTCACATATTGAATCACAAATGAATCACAAATTAGATTAAGTGTTTATTAGAGATAATAGAGTTATAATAGAGATTACAATTACAATTACAATAGAGTTAAGTGTTTCAATTACAATAGAAGTAAGTGTTTTACAATTTTTTTTGTTGAACAATATTGGAAATATCTAAAGTCTTACCTTTTGGTCGAGGTGTCGAATTCAAAGTAGTATCTTCTTCCCAATAATTTCTCGATAATGGAATAAGTTGGTTCAACTGAGAAGAAACATGAACATTACTCGATGATGGACGATTCGGGTCGTTGCTTGTAGCATTAGCCTGAAAATAAATGAAGATATTCAAAAATTAATAAATTTAAAAACTAATTTAAAAACATTTATTAAACTCACATGTATATTGTCAATTAACCGTCGTTCCATCATTTTATTTATTACATGCCTTGCATTTTTAAAAGATTTTCATGGGGCCGGGATTCATGGGTTGCATTTTATTTATTATATTCACATTATATTTATTTGGATTTTTAAAAAAGAAAGAAAAATACCTATGAAAGTCGCCGACAATAGATGAGGAGATGAAGATATGCAGTCCGGCGGAAATTTGAGAATGTAGAGATAAAATCTGAAAACAAAAAGACGAAACAAAATAATAAAATTAAACTTGAACTAATAAGAAGACGAAATCAATTTAATGAGAATATGATTTTCTGTGATACCATTTGTTATTTAGAATCTTAATACATGTGAATGATGGGATTGTCTACTCTAATACAAGATGGATGGATTATGGATAGATGGATAAAAAACACGATGTTTTGTGGGGTATACTTCCTTACATTGGTTATATGTTTTATATTTTTTTAGAGAGATATTTTCAGTTTATAAAATATTTAAAGTCAGTTCTTAGTAAGTTAGCAGATCCTTGCTTTTTTCTAGAAAATTTTGTATTCATTCCTTTTTATAGTTTTATATATTGATAATACATTTCCTTTTAAATTTAATTGATTGAAATTAAGAAATGCATATAGATATCTAATGATGGTGATGTCTAAATGATAATGAACAAATAATTTATTACTGTTAATCTAATGATATGGTGTGCATATTTTTTTGACAGGAATGGTCTATCAGCACCCACAGAAGATAAAAAGAAAGCATATGCGCAAACAACCTCAGATGATATATTGAATAAGAGAAGAGAAAGTATTTAGACTATGGATCAACAGTCTTGGGATCGAAACATACGTCAATAATGTCTTCGAAGACGTTAGAAATGGGTAAATAATTTATAATTTAACAATCAGAAATTCAGATGGTTGGAAATGACAAGAGGTGGCAATCTAATATCATATTTAATGTGAGCAGATGGGTACTTCTCGAAGTACTTCATAAAGTATATCCAGGATCAGTGATTTGGAAGCACGCTTCAAAGCCTCCAATAAAAATGCCATTCAGAAAAGTCGAGAACTGCAATCAGATTATTCGGATCGGAAAAGAGTTGAATTTCTCTCTTGTTAATGTTTGTGGGAATGATATTGTCCCACAAACAATATTCGGAAGAAATGAAGGATTGAAGAAACTTGGTGTGTAATACTTGGTGGATTGAAGAAATCAGATTATTCGGAAGGAAACAAGAAGTTGAAACTTGGTGTGTAATACTTGGTGGATTGAAGAAATGAAGAAATGAACGATTTTGGGGAAATGAAGAAATGAAGAAATGAACGATTTTGGGGAAATGAAGAAATGAACGATTGAAATCAATAATCAATAATACTTGGTAGATTGAAATGAACAATTGAAATGAACGATTAAGAAATGAACGATTGAAGAACATTACCTCCGGCGAAAAATCTGGTGAGAAGGAGAGTTGAGAAAAATCCGGCGAGAAGGAGAGCAAATCCGGCGAGAAGGATTTGGCGAAATTTGGGAAAAATTTGTGGTAAATGGAGGGTTTAGGTTTAGGGGAAGTATTTGAGGAAATTTGGGAATTTAATTGGGTAATTTAATAAATTGGTCCTAATTTAATAAATTGGGTTTTGGGGGTTTTGGGGGGAAATCGATTTGGGGGGGGAATAACATTACTTTTGGGAAATTTATAAATAATACCTTATTCTTTTAAAATTTTATAAATAGGTCCGCATTATTAGCGATGATAAATTTTAAATCGTCGCTAAATGTTATATCTAACGACGATTATGAACATATCATCGCTATTTAAACAAAAAAAAAGATAATCAGCGACGATATATTCATATTGTCGCTAATATCGCGGGTTTTCTTCAAAATCCTTCTTGTAATTTAACGACGATTCAAAATCGTCGCTGTAGAGCTCTTTTCTTGTAGTGGCAAGGGATTAAATACAACTTTGTTAACAGTCGTACAAGGTGACCGAGAGTCAACGCGGGAATATATAGATCGATTTGCGGTTGCAGTTCAAAAAGTTGTTTGTTCAGAAGAAGGAGTCCTGATGGCACTAGTTAATGGACTAAGGCCAACTAGATTCTCAGGTGATTTGGTACGAGATCTTCCATCAACATTTGCAGAAGCTATGGAGAGATCGTACAGGGAGTCAAACGTGGAGGACTACCATGAAGCAAAATACAAACAGATACGTCAAAGGCCGAAAGGCCAATACGACCAGAACATACAGAAAAAGCAGCCAAGGTTGGAAACCCGGCCACAAAATAGAGAGGTACTGGAGGCCAACGCAAGAGGGGGCACTTTCCTAAGGGAAGGTTTCACTAATTACGGTCTGCCAAGAGTTACCCCACTTCCAAACCAACGACAGGTATTTTTGGCACTAAGAGATGAACGGATACTTCCATAACCACGTCCAATGCGTACGGAAATAGCGGTTCATCGAAACCCACATTTATACTGTGAATATCATGAAGACATAGGGCATACTACGGCCGAGTGCTAGATTTTGGCAAGAGAACTTGAGAAAATGCAGGGACTGCAAGACTCATTACCCGCACGGCAAAGGATACCTTCTCCTCCACCACGACGGGTAGTACTAGTCCCCACAGGACATTAAGACCATAGGGACGATCAGGGAGGAAGGAATATAGGGGAAATATTGGAAATATCAGGTGGAGAGGCGTCCAGAGGAGGAACGGGATTCGAAGGAAAAAAGTATGCACAGGATCTTAGCCGGACGGATGGAATTAAAAAAATCAAAGCATGGGAAGACATTCGTTTTTTAAGTGAAGATCTGACAGAAATCACAGTCCCGCATCACGACCCGCTAGTTATAACACCTATTGTACAAAGGGAGGATAAACAAAAAATTAGATTGAACCGAGTACTAGTGGATACAGGGGCTTCAGTGGATGTGCTGTATTGGAGTGCATTTGATCAACTTGGGTTTTGCAGGGCAGAATTAATTAGGTCCGTGCGGCACACCGGTTACGGGTTTTGGCCAAGGAGAAGTCCAAATACTGGGGACAATAGATATCCTGGTAACATTGGGAAAGTTTGCGCAGGAAACAACAGTGACAGTAAAATTTTCGGTGGTGTCATTTTCATCTGGGTACAACGCAATATTAAGCAGGATAGCATTACATACATTTGGAGCAGTAACATCATCTCTGCACCAGTGTTTAAAATTTCCATCAGAAGCAGGGATATGCACAGTTAAAGGGTCACAGAAAAAAGCAAGAGAATGTTATATAAATTCGACGGGGCAAGTAATGACTGCAGCAGGTGAGAAAGATAGACTGCCACATACAATTAGGGAAGAACGCCCAAAACTCAAGCCTGCTTCAGACACAGTTGTAATAGAACTAAGTGGTGGCAGTGTACAAATAGGGGCCAGCCTCCCGCAAGAAATAAAAAATGGTATTGTGAAGCTACTCAAAGAGAACGATGATTTGTTCGCCAAGGATGTAGCAGAACTTAAAGGGGTCTTACGGAGCCTTGCGGAACATAGATTAGCAGTAGGAAAACATGTGCGGCCAGTGAGGCAGAAAATGAGGCCATTAAGAGGAGATAGGAAAGAGGCAGCGGTTGAGGAAGTACGAAAACTTATCGAGACAAATTTCATTCGGCCGGTGAAATACCCGGAATGGTTGTCAAACGTAGTAATGGTAAAAAAAACGGATGGAGGATGGAGAATGTGTGTAGACTTCACCAATGTAAATAAAGCTTGCCCTAAGGATTCATATCCACTCCCATCGGTGGACCACTTAGTGGACCAAGCGTCGGGTTGTGAATTGCTCAGTTTCATGGATGCACACTCAGGCTACAATCAGATACCTATGGCCAGGGAGGATGAGGAGAAAACATCTTTTATATCAGAATCAGGTACCTTTTGTTTCAAAGTAATGCCTTTCGGATTACGTAACGCAGGATTAACATTCCAGAGGGCTATGGACTAAATATTTAAACATCAAATCGGAAGGAATCTTGAGGTATATGTGGATGATATCCTAGTTTGTTCCAAGACAGTTGCAGAGCACTTAGCGGATCTAAAGGAGACTTTCGACAGTATTAGGAAGGCGGGCTTACGATTGAAGGCAAAAAAGTGCTCCTTTGGGGTCACGGAGGGGCATTTTTTGGGTTTCAAAATAACTTCTAACGGGATAAAAGCCCGTACGGAAAAAATCGAGGCTATAATGGCAATGACCCCACCAAGGACAATAAAAAGAAGTCCAGAAGCTTAATGGAAAAGTAAACGCATTAAGTCGATTCTTAGTCAGGGGGGCAGACACATTACAACCTTTATTCAAATTAATAAAATTATCAAGTCCAAGAGTGACATGGACGGAGGAATGTGAAGAAGCGTTTCAAAGACTTAAGGAACAATTAAGGAATTTGCCAACTTTGCAGCCACCTTTTCCAGGAGAACCATTAAAATTGTACATAGCCGCATCCGATAATGCTACCAGTGCAGTTTTAATGTCTGAAAGAGATGGCACACAAAAGCCAATTTACTACTATTCCCGCACTTTACAGGGGGCAGAGAAAAGGTATCCACAAATTGAAAAGTTGGGATTAGCAGTGGTAACAACAGCGAGAAGGCTAAAACCTTACTTTCAGGCACACCCAATAACCGTCCCGACGAAATTTCCATTGTTACAATTTGATGAAGCACGGAATCTGCTACCAGTAGGCTCGCGGGGTTGCGAGGAGGGCCGGAGGCTTTGGAGTCCACGACGCGCGCTCTACGTCAATGTACCTGCAGAAGAGGAGGGGAATCGGCGACTCACGTGGGAGTAGGCGATTCGGGCTCCTTAGTTTGCTCTGGTTGGAGTGTGTGTTGTCAAGATGAGTTGAGGGTAGAGGTCCCCCAAGGACCCCTTTTATAAGGTCCTGGGGGACGTTTTCCCCATTCATTAGCGTGGGGCCCACCCCATTAAGGTATCCTATTAAGGAATGCCTTAATGGTGAGGGTCCGCTCAAGTAACGGCTGGGAGTCGGCGATTCAGGTGTGGGAATCGCCGATCCAGAGGTTCAATCGCCGACTCCTCATGAGCCTAGTGGCAGCCTACCAGAACTGTCCACGAGGCCTAGAGTTAGCGATTCACCCCTGGAGTCGGCGACATGGTAGTCCCAATCGGCGACTCCCAAGTGTTAACTTGGGCTCTTGACGTAGACACGTGCTCCGCACCGTGGAAGCCTTTCCGGGGGTCCGGCATATAGCGACGGAACCCTATTCCTTGTTTGAAGGGCGTTGCAGGGAGTGACTGACGTAATCAGGCATGTCTCACCAGTACTCCCCCCTGAAGAGAGTATGGTTGAACACCCGTGTACCGCCAGTGATGATTACAAAATCTAATTTACGACAAATAGTCTAAATTACGATTACAAGTCAAGTTTATGATTTAAAAGTCCAAGGTGCGACTTAAGAATCTAAATTACGACTCCGATTTACGAATCAAACCATGCGATTCTAAATATTTGCGACTACAATCAATGGTACCCTGGTGTTAATTTTGTCGCTGTGGCCTTAATAGATCAAAAATCATTTTGTCGTTTTGGCCTTAATGATCCTATCCCATCTTGTCGCTATAGCCTTGATGACGATCGAGAGTCACTCTATCGCTATGGACGGAGCTTGGCTAAAACACCAGGGTTCAAATTTAGAATTGTAGTCCTAAATTACGGATCTAACCCTAGGATTCCAAATAATATTGTGCATCTTAATTTTTGGTTTATTATCTGTACTATTCTTTGCAACTCTCCGTTAATTTGGAGATATAAATTATCCGCAAATTTAACCGACGACTGAACTACGATTCGTACGACCAAGCTTACGTCCAGAGTGGCTAAGCGAGGGTTAGCAGAGTCTAACTTACGTCCAGAGTTGCTAAGTTACGGCTTGTGAATCTAGTTTCGATCCTAGGTTACAATTTAAAGATGATTTATATGGAAGATTAGCAAAGAAAAGACAAAAGATAGTTCATTGACAATCAAAATAGAAAGATTGCAAAATATTCCGAAAAATCATTTCATATGTCGCGACGACATGATTCTCGGGGAGATATGATTTTCGAGGGGAGTATCACAAGCTCTCCTCAATACTCCTATCGCTTCGGGCAGAAACATTCAAAATATAACTCTACAATCTGTCACAACGGCACGATTTCAAGGGGAGTATCACAAACTCTCCACGACACTTCTGTCGCTTCGACCAGAAGTTATCGCAATTCGGAGGGAGTATCACAAACTCTCTCCGACACTCCTACCACTTCAGCCAGAATATGGCACATTTTTATGCAGGTGTTAAAGGGGGAGTATCACAAGCTCTCCCGACATTTCTGTCGCTCTGGCCAGAAATCGTCATATTTCGAGAGGGAGTATCACAAGCTCTCCCGACTTTTCTGTCGCTCTGGCCGAAAATTGTCAAATTTCGAGGGGGAGTATCACAAGCTCTCCCGACATTTCTGTCGCTTCGACGGGAAATCGTCAAATTTGGGGGGGGGGGGGAGTATCACAAGCTCTCCCGACACTTCTGTCAATCCGGCCGGATGTCGTCAAAATAAGCACGGTAAATCTGTCGCTTCGGCCAGATTTATCAAAGATTAGTTCGAGCAAAAAAGAATATCACGAGAGGTAAAATCGCACGGTAAGTTCAATTTGTCAATAATAATATGCGTTTTAGACTGATCTAGATGTTTTCTTTTTGCAGGTATGATTCTGTCGCTTCGGCCAGAATCAGACTCTGATAGTGAGTCAATCTATCCTGTCGCTTTGGCCTTGATAGAGTAGAGATCATTTTGTCGCTTTGGCCTTAATGATCTCAACCCATCTTGCCGCTATGGCCTTGATGGGGTAACCGTCGTTGCGGACATAAAGTCTCTCTTGATCAGGGTGGACTATAAACATTAGTTCTATCACTTTGGCTAAAACTTGATTCTGTCGCTTCGGCCAGAATCAGGTTCTGTCGCTTCGGCCATAATTCATCTTGTCGCTCCGGCCTTGATAAACACAGTGCAGTCGCTCTCGATCAGGGTTAGACTATAAACATGTAGTTCCGTTGGCCTGGAACTCGATTCTGTCGGTTCGACCCGGCAGAGTTAATCCATTCCTGTCTCTTAGGCCTTAATGGATACGGAATCAGTACGTCACTGTGGGCGGAATGATTCGATCTCATCTTGTCGCTTTGGCCTTGATGCGGATCACACAGAGAACCTTGGTTGGGGGGGGGGCTACTGGCGATACACACATGTTTCTTGTGCTCTCTTCAGGGGGGAGTACTGGTGAGACATGCCTGATTACGGCAGTCACTCCCAGCAACGCCTTTCAACAAAGACTAGGGTTCCGTCGCTTTATGCCGGACCCCCGGAGAGCTCCCACGGTGCGGAACAAGTTCATCGTCAAATATCTGACCACATCGGACGTCTGGTGACATTGCTTCTTTCACCGTAGGCTATTGTCAAGTCAAACGAATATCCTCCTGAGTTTGTCATACGTGCATGAATTAATTGGTTACTCATTAGGATAAGTTGGCATGACCATGTTCCTTTCTTCCAGCCTAGCCAGATTCTGTCACGAGCTATGCTAATATCACCATCCGGGCTCTGATTGTGCAATATGTCCCATTCCATACTCATACTCTCTCGTATTGATGTGAATTTACTTTGGAGAGTCTTAGTTTCTAGAATGCCAAAAAATTTACTTTTTGCCCTTCTAGCAGTTGCCTTAGTTCGGATTGTCTACTGTCCGAACAGATGCCCCTCACATTCCACACTAGAATTGTCATGAGGGGTTTGGGAGAAGGTTCTAGAAGGTTATCTGAGGGGAGCGTACTCCCCTACCTCTACGACGAAGTAGACTGAAAGAGTTTGATGTTGGTATGTTTGCAATGTGCACTTGTTTGGTCCGAATTCTTGATTGAATCTCTCCTTCCTCAGTCCAATAGTCGTTCCCTTGGAGGCTATTACTGATGGTCATCTGCCTCTGTTGCGCAGTTGTAGTTGCTGAGTGCCACGGGGTTGCTGGTTGGATTCCATGAGTGGACTATATTCGGTAGACCCTTGCAGAGTCTTGCGCGGAATGAATGATCCCCGTTGGAGAGTGTGTGACCTTCTATGTGCGGTATGGCATTTGACTTATCGTTTGACTTTTCTTGGGTTGTTGACTTATCATTTGACACAATGTTCTCCTGCTCGGCTTCATTCATCAACGGCCCAATGTGAGTATGGGTATGGGGTATATTCTGATTCTTGTTGGGCATCATGTGTCTCATGTATTAAATTAATATTTTCAAAGTTGTCACCTTGCTATTATTGCGCTTCTGTGTTTGAGATGTTGGTTTGAGGGTATTGTGAAGTATCTTTTTGCGGACTATTTGTTTGCAGACTATCTGCTTGCGTGTATGGTTGCTCAGATTGTTTCGTTATAGCTGGCACCTGCACGTATCTAAGTTTTGAGACCGATACCTGCACATATCTCAGTCTAGCACGATGTCTTCTGTCACGTCTACTTTTAGTACGGTTTTGCACAACCCTACACTGATTTGAAATTTCTGACCGGTTCATATTTCTTACTCCCCGGAATGTGCTCGTCGATGGATTTTTTGGGTTTATGTAGGTATTCCACGGTGAGGGTTCATATGGATTTCTCTTACACCCTTGCTGCCAGTGTCCAAAGCCCTTGCAACGATGACAGTAGGGCTTCTTCTCACAGTAAGATACTCCTAAGTGAATGTCCCCAGAGTACTCTTCTCCTTCTATTCTCGTGGTAATATAGCGCGGAAATCGAAAATCCTCGTTAATAGCTATACTCACGAGTAGGTCAGGCACTCGTTGGGAGATTGTTTTCGAACCTAAGTCAATTTTCTCAAAATCTAATTTACGACGTAGAAGTCTAAGTTACGATTAAAATTGATTACGTTCATGTGTTATGTTTTGTGATTCTATGTCGATTTGGAAATTTAAATTGTCTGCGAATCTAACTGACGACTGAACTACGATTCATGCAACCAAACTTACGACTAGAGTGTCTAAGTGAGGGTTACAAAATCTAATTTACAACCAGTACGTGTGTCTAAATTACGATTTACGAATCTAGTTTCGAGCCTAGATTACGGTTCTAAGATTATTTATACGTCGAATTGACAAAGAAAAACAAAAGATAATTACATTCATTCACAAAAAATCTGTCGCGTCGACATAATTTTTGGAGAGAGTATCACAAGCTCTTTCTAACATTTCCGTCACCTCAAACGGAAACTTCAACATTTCAAAATCTATCGTGTTAACATGATTCTCGGGGGGAGTATCACAAGCTCTCCCCAACACTTCCGTCGCTTCGGTCGGAAACATAAAATCTGTCATAACGACACGATTTCGGAGGGTGGTATCACAAGCTCTCTCTAACGCTTCTGTCGTACTGGCCGGAAGTCGTCACATTTTATTTGGGGGGGAGTATCACAAACTCTCTCCGACATTTCTGTCTGTCGCTCTGGCCAGAAGTCGTCACATTTTTGGGGGGGTATCATAAACTCTCTTCGACACTTCTGTCGCTTTGACCAGAAATTGTCTTGTTTTATGCAGGTATTCAAGAGGGAGTATCATAAGCTCCCTCCAACTATTTGAGCTCGATAAATCTGTCGCTATGGTCAGATTTATCATGGATTTATTTCAGCAAAAGGAAGAGTTATCGCGAAAGGTAAAATCGCACGGTAAGTTAAATTGAGTCAATAAAATAAAATGTTTTAGACTTATGCGTTTGTTTTGCAGGATGTTTTCTTTTTTGCAGGTATAGTTCTATCTCTTTGGCTAGAACTAGATTTTGTTCCTTTGGCCAGAATCAAATCTATTTTATCCTATAGCCTTAATAGATCAACAATCATTTTGTCGCTTTGGCCTTAATGATTCAAACCCATCTTGTCTTTATGGCCTTGATGAGTTATCCGTCACTGCGGATTTAAAAGTCACTCTGTCGCTTTTTCCAGAGTTGGACTATAAACTGTAGTTTTATCGCTTTGGCTAGAACTATCAAAGTATGATAATAAAAAATTATCAATCGACGATGTAATAAAAATTTACCCGATTACGTTATCAAAGATCAATTTCTGAATAAATTGACCGCGAGAAGATCAAAGAAAGGAATGATACTTATTAACTTTTAATTATTTAATACAATAAAAATATTAAATTTTCAATTTACTAGCTTTAATATATTTCTTTTGTGATTGCAGTTAATTTCTGAAATAAATAAACAAAATCGGACGAAACAAACTCCTCACAGTTTAAGTTTTAAAAATCTATCAAAAAAATTACGAACGGTAAGTAAAAATATTTTAATACTATCAATTTATTTTATAATTATTTTTATTTTTATAGTATTATAGAAATAAAAAAGAAAAATTTTGGAAAAATAATGTTTCGACACCTTATCTAAAAGACAAACGAGTGGTACGTGATCTGTTGAACTAATCAGTATGTTATAAAAGAGCTTATCCAATATTTTGATTTCTTTTAGGAAAAAACGTTGAAGTGGTTGGAAAGTGAAAAAGCTATCAGAATGCCGGAACTCGACGTTGGAAAAGAATATTATTTAATTTTTTTTTATTTCAATATAATTAATTGATCGATTTTTAATTATTTTAAATAATCATTTATTTTGTTTAATTAGACTTTGATCGAGTTTGCTATAAACGAACATATCGAAAAAAAGCACAGAAAACTCGCCTAATATAAACAACTGGTTTGTCATTAATCAAAAAAACAATATATCGTATTAATGTCGGCAATACGTCGTATGATAAAGAAAAAACGCCTATAACATAAGATGATGTAAGTATTTAATTTACATATTTTATTTATTTTCGCTTTGACGGCACCTGATTTTTTCTCTTAATCATAAATCTGTCATTTGTTAACATAATAGAAATGTGCTATGGGACAATGGGATTAGACGGTTGGTAAACAGTTGGGCAATTCAAATAGTTAGTAGTTTTATAGTTAACGGACCAAGTTTATTTTATCGAAATATTAACAACCAGAGATGGGTCTAAAATTAAACAATTTTAATAATTTCGACCAGTTAGCCTAGCCGACTACGGGCCCTAAAGTGCCAGCCCAATAAAGACCCGAGGGTAATTACTAATTAGTCCCCCCTTTCTAAGTTTATAAATTAATAAATTTAATTTCTTTCAATTTCGAAAGATCGAGATTTATTAGAAGTTATTATAGAAAAATTTAATCAAATAAAATGTCTGAAGTGGGGTTCGAACCCACGCCCTCATACGAGGACCAGAACTTGAGTCTGGCGCCTTGTCCGATTTCGACGTGTCGGTAAAGAAACGATCGGAGAACGGCCTGATTCTTCTTATCATTCCGAACTTTTCTCTCTACAAGCTAGTATGATGTTCAAAACCTTCACATTTTACACAGTGAGGCATCTTAGATGGGTAAGCTACCCAAATGGCTCTGTCAATCATTTCACCATTTCCCAATTTCACCTGAATGAATCGATGACCTCCTCTGAGATGTTATAATATAATGCTTTGGTTCATAATGACCCCCACCGACGCAGGCGGTCTCCACATAACATTGTTCGAATTGCTTCTATTTCCTGTATTGTGGTAGCTATCGCCTGATATTCAGCCTCTATGGTTGACCGCACCACTGTATTTTGCTAAATTTCGCCACCAAACTAGTATCAAAATAACTAGGACTTTAACCATGAATAAAAAATCTATGACATTAATTATTGAACAAGTAGCTAAGCTCATGGACGTAATTCTGTTTCCTTGTAGTGAAGCTAGTTATGTATTTTTGGGTATATGAAGTCCAATTACCAAAGAAAACACTGAAAAAAGTTCCATATCCAAGCCTATCTGGTTGGTACCGAATCTTATTATATATAATCTATGGCTCATTTTACTTACATACAGTCGAGTCGAACTTTTGTTTATAGAGCCGGACTTAGCCTCTACTCGTTAAAGAATTATTCAGGCTCAGGCTCGAGTTCGTCGAGCCTGGTTTGGCCGAACTCGGACTCGGCTTGTTAAGTAATTTTCTAAAAATATCTATATCTATATTTAGTTTTAGTTTTTTTTAGATTTAGTTTTTTTTTTAATAGTCTTTATCAATTAATATGATTTATAACTCTTATATCTATATTTTATTAAACTCTTAAAAATCTCTTAACAAGTTTAAAAAGTCCGAGCTCGAGTTCGGTTCGATAAGCTTATCAAGTTTGAGTTTTAAGTTCGAGCTCGACTCGATAAGCTTATCAAGTTTGAGTTTTAAGTTCGAGCTCGACTCGATAAGCTTATCAAGTTTGAGTTTTAAGTTCGAGCTCGACTCGATAAACTTATCAAGTTTGAACTTTAGACTCGAGTTCGGCTCGGCAGTCTCCCGATCGAGTCTGAGCTTAACGGCAAGATTTAGTTGACACGCTACCCACCGACAATAAAACATTACTTACATACGTACGTCTTAATAAGTCTCCAATGATGAATTTTTTAACCTATTTTCTATCATTCTAACAATAAAATATTAACGGCTAGCTAAGGCGCCACAAGTCCACAACTACTATATTTAAGACACCAATAATGACCGTTACAAAAAGTACAGTTTGTTCTCTGTAGTGTTTGACATAAAAAAAAATAATAATAATTTTGGCATTTAATTAAATCAAGCTAGTGTAAAGATAATAGATAGAAGAAAAAAACTACAGTTTAGGTACATGCATGATTGCAATCTTTTACTTTTACTTTTACTTTTACTTTTTTTTTTTTTTTTTTTTTTTTTTTTGATAACGGAGGAAACTTTTCCAGTCTCTGCAATATATAAAAATGTCTACATTCGAATGATATATATATATACCAGAATCATATAATATATCATCGGATAAATCGTATTAATGATACTCAAACCTAGCATGGACCTCAAAAACGTTAATCGTTATTGTGACCATTATAACGAATGGTACCTCGATCTTTACAAGATGCAGAAATATCTACATCTGAATGATATATCAGAGGTACATATATAATATATCATCTGAAAAATCGTAACGGACATGTAAATATTGATCGAGACTGGAACCCTGAACCTCATAAATCTTAATATAATTACCGTGATCAGTTGAGAAATTGTGTTTGTTAATTTGCAATTTTTTTTGATAACAAAGAGTACGTACTTTTCTACAAGATGTAGAAATTAAATGTCTACATCTGGATGATATTTCAGATGTACGTATATAATATATCATCTGATGAATTGTAGTGCATATATATATGTAGACATCGATCGAAACTCGAACCTTGAATCTCAGAAACCCTAATAGTTACCATGACTAGTTGAGCTAATTGTCTTTGCTTGCAATATTTTTTTTTATATATAACGAAGGGTACGTATTTCTTTGCAAAATGTAAAATATTTTACCTCCGGATTATATATCAGAGATACATATACAATATATCATCTGACAAATCATAGTAGATATGTAAACATCGATCGAAACTCAAACCTTAAATCTCAGAAACCCTAATAGTTATTATGATCAGTTGAGGTAATTGTGTTTGCTTGCAATCTCTTTTTTTATAACAAAAGGTACCTCTCTGCAAAATGTAAAAATGTCTACCTTTGGATGATATATCAGAGGTACATATATAATATATCATATGACAAATCGTAGTGGATATGCAGACATCGATCGAAATTTGAATTTTGAACCTCAGAAACCCTAATAGTTATCGTGACCAGTTGAGTTAATTGTACATGTTTACTTGTAATCTTTTTTATAACGAAAGGTACGTATTTCTCTACAAGATGTAAAAATGCATGTTTACCTCTGGATCGATGATATATTAGATATACATATATATATAGGGAAAAATATCAGGTGTAATATCACTAAATGTGATAAATGCACCGTCCTTCATCCTAGCCGTTCTTGACATCTGACGACTTCTACTGTTCACGGCGGTGTTTTTTAATCTCGCACGACGGAAAATCCAGATCTCGAGGTCATTTTCTTAATTACTAGTTGCACTGTTTTATTTTATGTGTAATCCATTGTTTAAACTTTAAATTAAATAGTGTAATACAGTAATTGCATTAAATGAATTAAGTTTTTTTCTACTCATAAATGCACGAAGTGTCTTAGCTATTAAACCCTCCAGACGTCTCATACAGCCCATCAGACATCCCATCAGACGGCCCATCAGACGTCAACTTTTCTTCACGTCCCACATCATTCCAATGCACTGTGCACGTCAGATATTCTTCTAAATGTCTTTCTTATACTTCTATTTATCTTCCATTTCATCATTCTCATCCATTTTTTTTGCTCTCTCTATTCTTCCATCGTCTCTAAGGTTTGTTCTTATATGTTCAACTCAATTTTTTTTAAAAGACTGCCGGATGTCAATCACCATGCCTGGCCTATGTCGGGGATGTCTTCCCCAAAATGTCAATAGGTATGCACATCACTTCCTACGCGCAGACTTACTGCGTCAACCATTTAACTTTGCACGTCATTGTTTATATAAATATAATAATTCTGTCTCCGATATCCTCAAGTTTCATATCATCCCCTTTTTCTCTTCTCGTTTGAAAATGGTTGATCCTCTTATCATCATTCTTTCTAATGATGAAGAAGATGTTCCTCAAGACCTACCTCCACCACCGGAGTTGTCCCTTAGCTATATCGAATGGTCCACTCAATCTATACATGATAAATACGACTCTGATTCGTCTATGACTATTGAATCTCGAATGCCCCTCGAATCCCATTTGAAGTTGTCGTCTGATCTACCCAAGACTCCCCACTCTTGTTCTCATGAAGTGGTTCATTCTTCACAATATTCACTAACCTTTCCACCAGCTTTGGTTGATCTTCATGCAGGTTCTTATCGAGATGTTGCTTCTTCACAAGATTCTTTTGTCGTCCCACCAGCTCCGGTTGATCTTCCTCAAGGTTCTCATCCAGCTGTTGATTCTTCACAAGATTCATTTTCCATTCCACCAGCTCTGTTTGATCTACCTGAAGATGTTATTCCTGGTTTCATAACCCAACCCACCTATTACAATGACGTGCAACTTCCCCCCCCCCAAACAAACCTCCTCCGTCAACATATTCTGATCCCACTTCCACTGTCCATTTCCTCCCACACAATTCCATCAGTACATTACTCGAGTCCCAACCCTCCCAATGAATATTATGAATACTTTTATGAAAATGAAACTCAATATCCATACCAAACTTTCCCCAATACCTTTCATGATAACATATTCCTTACCAATTATGTTACACCAATATTCATCCCAATCCCGAGTCCACAGTATATGTTTAACACTCATGTTTATGTCAATATTTTCCCAAGCCTGCACCTCAAACTCCTACTAATATTCCTCATATTATTGATGTTATGATGCAACAAAGCTTTATCAATGCAGTTAATGTCCAGTACTCTCCTCGACCAAGTCGTTCTACCTAGATGTCCACCTTCTTTTATCCGCAGTAATAGTTTACATTTCATTGTCGTGCTTACTGACCTTATTATGATGTTGTAATACCTACTGATATGTCTTACAACTTATATTACTTTTGTTGTTTTAGTTATTAGGTCGTATGGTATCGTCCATTTGTAGTCGTATTGGATGTGTAATATTTTCCATTTATCTTTTCCGTCTTATGAAATGTTCTATTTTCTAACTCATTTTTTCATTTCAAATTTGACAACCTCAATAACATTTTTCATTCTTATAAAATGAAATCTACAAATTCAGAAAATAATTATTTATTCGCCATGAATAATTTTCAGATGTTAACCATGTTTATAAACACACCCACAATAATATTTCTCGTTCTTATGAAATGAAATCTAGTAATAATTATTTTTTCCTCATTAATAATTTTCAGATGTTACCTATGTCTATTAACTTCTCTTGTGTGATAAGGTCGGTTCCGTTTATAAGAAGAAAGATCAGATGGACAGATTTCATAATTTCCTACATTCTTCAAATACAATAATAGAATTTGAGGAAAATCGGGAAGCATGGTTACAGGATAATGGAATTGTAGATAATCCATGACTTCAGATAATGTTTGGCCTACGTCGAAAGTGGTGTCCTATGTATTTGATTGACTACTTCTTCGCAGGAATGCAGAGCACGCAACGTAGTGAGGGAATGAATTCTTTAATAAAGTCAAAGGTACCTAAATATTCCACGTTATATGAATTTGTTAGGTGCATTGAAACTGTTTGTAGAAGACAAAGGAATAAACAAGAAGAACTAGATCACAAAGATTTAGATGCACCCCCAATGCTGATCACCAATTTAAAAATAGAGGCATCTTTGCTAAATGTATATACATCACATTCTTTCCAACTATATCAATATCAGGTTCAACAAAGTCTTATTTCTTGAACTCATGTTTTTAGTCTTCACTTTAATACTTTTTTACTTCATTTTCTATTTTTAGGATCATTCTAATTATCAATCAGTCGACATATACACCCAAATGTTGTCCTCAAGAATTGACATCTCCAAAGGAATTGATGAACCCAAATATTCTTTTCAAATGTTTTCGTCGAGGAATATACCATGTCGCCGTATTATATGTTTGTTTACCTTTATGGCGATTGCGCATTTGCCTACCAGTCTCATTTCTGATAGGTGGTTTCGAACGGCGAACAAAAAATCTCCATTGTCAATTTCAAGTCCGTCATTACAGTTGAATCAGATTTTTTCAAGGTACTCTGAAATATCTGGTCGAAGTGATTATTTGAAGACAAAACTCATTTTAGCATTGACCGAATGCATATCCCAATTTCAACATGAAAATGACATTTGGAAGATTGTAAAATCGAATACGAGATCAATTACCAGATTCGATGATTTAGATAATTCCAAGCCAATTGTATCTAATCCGAAAACAGTGAAGACGAAGGGTAACGGTAAGAATGTCGGTCGACCTAGTAAAGCTGATCCGAGATTTAAAAGCCATAGGGAGATTATGGTATTCAAAAAGAGAGTTTGCAAAAAGTGTAAGATACTTGGACATTATTCTACGAAGTGTACTACTATTGTTCAACTCTAGTTTTTCTTATTTTTTTCATGAAATGTAAAAAGTTTGTCTTTTTTCTTATCTCTCTATGATGTTATCTGCCAACTATGTCTTTATTTTTTTCACAATGATGTATATTTTACATGACAAATGACGTATTACATATACTTCAACTTCAGTGAACTCTACTATTTAAATGATGTATACCCTCCAGCTTTATCTCTACTCTTTGAATCACCTTCTGCCTACAATCATGTCCTTATACAATCATGACTACACCAATTTATTGTGAAAATTAATACAAGAGATTCAATCTGATGTTCGAAGTATAAAACTATTTCTCCTGATTAAACCAAGACAGATATATTATGTTCTCGATATATGTCTTGTATACTGAAGCTCTAATCTTCTGACTGTGATAGTTTTTTTCCAATCCAAAATTATTTCATGATCTAATGGTTCGACCTCATCAAATATTTCGTCGACATACAAATTAATGTCGTGTATCATATATAAACCTCCATCCAATACCTCGTTCGTTTCCTGTGGGTGCGGTCTGCACTCAATACATTTTGCATCGTCCTCCACATCCATAAATTTTTTGAAGAAATAAACCAACTATGCGACCTGTCACATAATATGTCGAAATTCAAATTTCAAGCAATGCAATAGAAGTACTAAAATACGTACCGCATGTCCTGCATCTTCAGAATTTTTCTTTCCTTTGCATTTGTAGTTCGAATCATAATGAAAATAGGTATTCGTTGACTTATTCCATGCTAAAAAATTACAATGCCCATTGCTCTTTAATGGTATGATTATATGAATACCCTCTTCAAAAAAATTACCCCTCATGCCACAGATTACAACGTCGTCGAAATTTTTCAACCTTGTTTCGTCGACCTCGTAAGGTGATCCCATCACTAATGTGATCCCATCACTAATCGTCGATCCTTGTCATCAAAGATACTACTACGGAAGAATTGTATTTTCGAATATAGTGTCGGATCATTTTGGACCAGCTCTGCATGAATAATCAACGTGTATTACAATTTTCATTACATTATGACAAAGTGTTAGCATCATTACAAATTAATAGTCAATAATCATATGACATAGATATTTATACTTACTGCACAACTATAAACTTTCTGTTGTTTAATGTCGATGACGTCTTGACCCTGGCATTTTATCAACGAGTTCGCATTTAGTACGAAATTTTTTCTAACAAATCTACAAAATATTTAGTTATGAACACATATTTCAAATTTACAAATTGCTGAAAAAATATAATGTCCTCACGTAGGTTTGTCTATAATTTCTTTTATTGATTCTGATTTCTTTGTGAATGCTCTAGGTTTCTCTCTTTTGGTTTTTGTTTCCATTTCTTTCAATTTTCTATCCAGAGCCTAAATCATTTCAATTGACATTGAATAATCAAGAATATATTATGTCATAATCAAACAAATATTAGGAAAAACAATTATTTTACCTCCTCTGCCCTCCTATCTTTCACTCTTCGAATCATTGACGGTATTTGTGGTGAGACGATTTTTGCAGTCGGACTGAAATCAATATGATGTGCAACATTTTCCAGATCTTCAGATGCATATTTTTTCCTTATGGTCATGTTCTCTTCAATTCGATCTACAGTGGCCGCAGCTAATGCCCAGTACTCTAGGGATGTTATTTGGGTACTAGGTTGTTTTACCTTCATTCTTCTTACAGTCTCGGCCAATTCAGAAAATGCCTCACTCATTGTTTTTTTGTGATACTCTTTCTTTAATTGTATTTCATTGTAGTATATTCCGTCGGGCATTGAGACAATCATCTTTGTGTAACGACTATCTTTCAAGTATTGATCATACAGTTCGTCGTCGTCCCTAATGTTAATGATCAAATTTGTTTTCGAATAAACGTATTTTGGTGGGCCACAAATTTCTTTTCGTATCAGGGGTATCAGAGTACTAACGTTCTGTCTACAAGGACTACATATTAAATCGAAATTTGGTGGTAATATTGATAAAGTCATGTCGCTATTATCAATGGACATCACCTCCAAATTAGATGTAATACTCTTAACCTCGTCCACATCGAGTTCACTTAACTTATCACAAGCTAAACTCATTAAATCCTCTAAGTTTTTTTCTATAGTCCAAGGGGTCCCGATTCTTCTATATCTAGAGAAGGACGCGTCGGCGCTACCATATTCTACTAATGATAGAGAGTCATAATCTATACATTCAGTAGATGATGATATGTTTATAATTTCGCACGATGGATCTATCTTTGTTTTTCCCTTCATTTGGATGTTCTCGTACATCTCGGCCTCTTTCCAATCATCTACTTTAATATTGATATTAGTATCTGCTTACAATTATTATACTAAATTAATACATGAATACTAACCTTCGTTATATCGTTCGAATCCATCATCTTCTGGATCATCAAGCTGTTTTGGAAAAAATGATATTCATATATAAATTCATAATATTATTGTACATTTGGTTTGTTTAAAAAATTCTACCTTGACGATGCAATTCCAGAAGGGTCTATGTCTTTTGAAATCTGATAGGGTAGATTGATATAGTTGCTTAACTTTCTGTTATTCAAAAATATGAAAATATTATAAGCATTTACCTCTCGTATACATACACGAATGAAATCATTAACAAAATGTAATAGAAGGACTAATTCGAACTCTCGAGAAGTAATAGAATAGCCCTCAAGGACTGAGAATAGTCCTCGAGGACCAATATTAGTTCTCGAGGACTTAAAATACCTCTCGAGGATTTAAAATAGTTCTCGAGGACCAATATTAGCTCTCGAAGACTGAAAATAGCCATCGAGGACCAATATTAGCTCTTAAGGACTTAAAATAGCTCTCGAGGACCAATATTAGCACTCGAGGTCTTAAAATAGCTCTTGAGGACCAATATTAGCACTCGAGGACTGAAAATAGCCCTCGAGGACCAATATTAGCTCTCGAGGATATGAGTACGTAATATAAAAGTAAAGATTATTATCACATAACAACAATTACAATATTACAAAGTTTTGTATTAGAACAGAGTTTTGTACGAAATAAATTACAAATTCTACTAGAATCATTACATAACAAGATTACAAATTTCTAACGACCCGTAACCTTAGTTGAAGCATTTATCACGTTGTAGGAGAGAGCTTCCATTGTCACCTACATTAACATTGCATAATATGAAATTCTATTTTATATTTCGTATGACTTAGACATTGAACAATACCTCGTCGTTAGATAGAGATTCTATTGTGCGGGCCCTTCTCTTCGAACATCCCTCATATCTTTGGAATATGATTGAATTCCTCGGCGAAGAAGGTCTGAAGAGTGGCGTATGCTCCCATAGGAATACCTATCATACAATAGTTTAATAAAACCAATACATATGACACTCATACTAAAAAATCGTTTATACTTACATTCATAACTAAGGCGCATCCGTGGACGTATTCTGTTACTCAACCACCAATTCTTTCTCGACATTGGATTAATTTTGAAGCCTTCTCCAATTTCGTAAAAATCTGATTGAATATTAGACCTGACCAGTTAAATTTTGGAATGTATTCCAATCTCTTTAGATAATGGAATAATTTAAATGGGAACATTGTTCGTGTGGTTGGTATCAGAAAACTCGAGAACAACATACAGAACCACAAGCGACAACAGTCTTCTATGTAGTCTGGATCGTCAGAATTCTCGCGTACTGTTTTCTTGAAGACTTCTTTTATCATTGAACTGTAAAATGGATGAGGTTAAAATAACTATGGAAAGATCAACTATTGAAATATCTTTCTTACTTTGTTACTTGTGAGTCGTTGAAATATTTTTCCCAAAATGGTGTCTAGTAATTAATTTCGTCTTCCTTATCAATACATATTGAAGCCCCTGAAAATGGAAGACCCAAGATATGCCCTACATCACCAACGGTCATTTCTAACACCTTATCCTTCACTGCAAATTTGTGTTCACCGATGTATCTTCCAACAAGGTCGTCTAGATGAAAAGGATTCACAGCGACCTCGACATCGTTAAGGAAATGACCGAATCCCAGACTCCTTATACATGCGAAGAATTCTTCGGGAAGTAGGTCCTTCACTAATAAATATGCGTTCATCAAACCGGAGTAGCAGCATCTGTTTTGTATGAGGCGGTGACCTGTAACCAAATATTTTTTAATCCTAACAGTCTGTTTTTTGCAATTATTGTACAATAGATAAATAACCATTTCTAGACGTACTGTTTTTTGCACCCCTAACGTATGATTTGGGGAATTTAGCATTAGGCAGGTCATCGATTTCCACATATTACTTCGCCTTCTTATTCTTTTTCTTCTTAGCAGCATCAAATAATCGATTAAGTAATATAATAATCTTACTAATAGGAATTTCAAATTAAAATTACCATTGGGGCTATCGTTAGCCTTTCTTTTCAGATCCTTCTTTGGGAGCAATTGACATAGTGGCATGTCGTATGGTAGTTCATCCATCATTTGATCCATCTCCATATCCTGATTATAATCCTCGTCTGAATCACTTCAACCTACATGAATATGCATAAGTTCGACTATTAGACAAAATAGTTAATAGATTTAATACAATTCATATAATACTGACTAGATGAATGCTGAGACTCTTTTTCTGCTTCCGAATATTCAGATTCAATCATAGGAGCTTTACCCTTGGCCTTAAGTTTTTTTTCAAGAATTACTTTACGTGAAACCACCTTACGTTGCTTTGAAGGACTTCCAGGCATTATCTTAGACTTCCTAGTCAATTTATCTGCACCTGAAAAAAATATTTTCCCAGAACGTAGTGTTCTGATAAAAACAGATTTGTCGGACGAGGATGGCTTTAATATGATTATCAATATAGTCTACTTCTTCATTGGACGACGACGATATTAGAGATACAGATCCTAGGACACTAAAAGGGTTAGACTTATCAACATGTACGGACGGGGGATCAATATGTACTTCGTCATTGGGTGACAAATCATCACCATCAGGTCTTATGTTATTACACTCATTGGGTACGTTAAAGTCGGGCGACTTTTCTTTGGTATACTCAGGATGACTTGAGGGACTCAAAGAGTTCAGATCAATAGTTGTACTAACTTCAACTTAATCTATGTTGGCCACTTTTTCAACAACAGTAGAAGGCCTCACATACGGCACTAACTTCATATCTTCAGGTTCATTTCTGGAATTTAATTTCTCAGTGATACCCTCGCACATATTCTTAATTCGCTCGTGTGATAATGATGTTTTAGAAGATTCTCCCACCTCACTACCTTCCTTAGGCACATAATCATTTTTTACTCTCTCCTTACCAAATGAACCTCCCATGTTTAAAAGTAATTAACCTGAAAAAGAACAACAATCCATTGCTATAGAAGAATATAAATTAAAAATTCAACATGATATTTACATCATAATATTCATTAACCCATAAAAAATTACAAATCCATCATATTTACATCAATCTGATTTTACATAATATTTACATCATCCCAAATAAACATAGAAAATCACTGACCCATTCTAAACCCATAAAAACAGATACATCATCCATAATATTTACACATTCTAAACCCATAAAAAAAACATCAATCAGATTTTACAGAAACCCATCATCTTATTAAATCACTCAAAACGGAGAAAAAAATATATTAAATCACTGAAAACAGAGAGAGAAAACTTATTAAACAGAGAAATCCATTAAAGTCATCATTACAAGAAGGAAAATGTTACGACAATCATACAAAAACAATGAACAACAATGAAGGAAAATGGAAGTACAGAGAAAATGGAACAACAATGGTGGAACGGCAAAAAAAATATTAAATCACTGAAAACAGAGAAAAAAAACTTATTAAACAGAGAAATCCATTAAAGTCATCATTACAAGAAGGAAAATGTTACGACAATCATACAAAAACAATGAACAACAATGAAGGAAAATGAAAGTACAGAGAAAATGGAACAACAATGGTGGAACGGCAAAAAAAATATTAAATCACTGAAAACAGAGAAAAAAACTTATTAAACAGAGAAATCCATTAAAGTCATCATTACAAGAAGGAAAATGTTACGACAATCATACAAAAACAATGAACAACAATGAAGGAAAATGGAAGTACAGAGAAAATGGAACAACAATGGTGGAACGGCCAAAAAAATATTAAATCACTGAAAACAGAGAAAAAAAACTTATTAAACAGAGAAATCCATTAAAGTCATCATTACAAGAAGGAAAATGTTACGACAATCATACAAAAACAATGAACAATAATGAAGGAAAATGGAAGTACAGAGAAAATGGAACAACAATGGTGGAATGACAAAAAAAATGGAAGTACACGAATGAAAGAAGAACATATTAAATTAAAATAGAGACAAAAACATCCCTTATTACGACAGAGTTTATAGAAAAAGAATGGGAAGAAGAGATTATATGAAGAGTTTACATTCCAGAGAGAAAAATGTTCGACATTCACATAAATGGAGGAAGAACATCAATGGAGGAAGATGGCAAGACCTCGACTATGGACAACGATCGGCGAGTTTTCACTATCCTTCGCAACAACGCCGCCGACTATGAACAACGAAAAGAAATGAAAAATAGAGGGAAAGCCTAGTTATGGTAAACCCAATTCATTAGACGACGTGTCGATAGGAGGAAAAAAAAAACTAACTGACGTGAATCAATGCGTGATTAGACAGTACGACGCCAATTTTGAAAGTTGGCAGACACCCTAGTAACACCAGCTAGTGAACAGTTCCCTAACCCCATATGACATCCTATTATCCACTAAATAATCACACTACAACTGCCATTAAGAATTCAACGGCCCACATTCAATCAATAGGTCGGACGGCCAGGATGCGTACGTCGCATTTAGGGATGTCGTATGTGATGTTTGCCCTATATATATAATATATCATCTGACAAATCATAATGGATATGTAGCTAGACATCGATCGAGACTCAAACCCTGAATCTCAAAAAACCCTAATAGTTTGTGAGACCATTTGAGTTGCTTACCTGCATATATACATAACTCATGGTAACCCCAAGCTGCACAGGCAGGTTACTACAAGCATGACTCCATACATGGGTGGTCAATTGGAAAAGACAAAAAGTCTCTAAAACTGGTGAAAAGGAAGTAAAAAGGAAGAAATTTACAGAGTTCACATGGCAGAGGTTTATATATAGAGAGAGATCAGAGAGGTGAAATCATCCATGGAAGTAAGCAACTGGAGCAAGTGCGGTGAAAGCAGAATAATGGAATTGGAAAGCAAGGATGATGGAGGATGATGCCTAGAAATAGTCAGTCCATGGTTGATTTCATCATACAAGACAGCTCAATTTCGCAGTGTAGATTGAGGCAATCTACCCATGTCTGTCGCACCATTCAAAGCTTTCTCAGATTCCTGCTGTCCCCCATCTTCCTATCTAATATCTATCAAATATCTAAAACTCGCTTTACTACAAACACATCTCAACCGCTGGATCTGACTTCTGAGATTCGGAGCTGAATTTTTTTTTATTTTTCATTTTTTATATATAAATAAATAAGGGGGAAAAAATGATTATTAATTCATTTAATTGTATCCATTATCCAACTTAATTAAATTCTTGGTCGATGTGAAGGATGGATCCGGACCGTTCATCCTGAGCACTCCTCGAAATCGTGATCGTGCATGCATGTTTCTTCTATATACCGATGATAGATTAATGTAAATAGTTGCAGACTAGTACGTACCAGTCACCGGAGATGGATAGTCGCCGTCGAATAGCTTCTATGGGAAGTCGTGAGTGTACATTGACGAAGGTCCAATTCCGCCGCCGCCCCTACTATTTGAACTGTCATCTTCGCTTCCGTCGTTCATCTTGCACCCCAATTGAGCCGCCATTCCTAGATTCAGATACACCATTCTTGAATCCAAGTTCATACTGTTGTTGTTGCTGCTGCTGCTGTGGTGTTGCTGTTGGTGTTGGTGGGAGGAGGTGTTGGACATTTCGATGTTCATGGGTGGTGGGTATATGGCCATGTTTTGATGAGTGTTGCTGCTTCCGCCGCTGGCTTCTTCTCGAGAAAGGACCATGGCGGCAGATTGGACGAGCTCGAGGCAAAGTCGGAGCTTATTGGGTTCGATCTGGGAGAGACCGGGAACGGCGCCTTTGAAGAGGAATTCTGATGTGAATGTGCGGAGGACGTCGAGAGGAGTAACACCGTCCACTGTTCGGACATTCGGATCGGCGTGATGATCTAGCAAGACGGCGACCATGTCGGGACAGATCATCTCAGCTGCGACGTGGAGAGGAGTCTTACCTGCTGGACCGGCGGGACAATTGACGTCGGCAGCACCTAATTCTAATAAAGCCTTGACTACTTCCCGGCTGCAATTCTCCACGGCGTAGTGAAGTGCAAGGGCGTCATCCAGATTCAAACCCTCTCCCATCACCATAAGTTTCACCAGCTCCACATCGGACGAGTCCAACGCGCGTCGCATTCTCCTGATCTTCTGGTGCTCTTCTAGCTCCGTGGACGGGCTGGTTCCGATGTCGACATGATGCTGGTGGTGGTGAGGGTGGAGCGGCATGAACGGCGACGATCTTCGCACGAGAGAAGATTTCATCCTCAACTCCTCTATCTTCGCCACGATGTCGATGGGCAAATGTTTCGCGAGTATCTCCGGCGGAAGCCCCGATTTCGCGACGAGATGAGAACACGTCGTCCATAACTGGTGCATCTCCTGCTTCCTCGATGCCAGTAAAACCTTCATCACATCCTCTATCGAAGCTTTCTCCACCATTGAAGCCAGTTGCTTCTGCATCAACAAAAAATCACCCCAAATTTAAATCATAATAAGAAAATCAAACAGTCGAAACCCTAGTTCTAGCCAGCCATTATAAGATCAAAAAACAGAAAACCAGGCAAGCAGACAAAGCATTAAAGGATTAACAGTTGCCGGTTGCAGCAGAAGAGGTCGAAACTATAAAAAAAGTTGGAAATTCATTAATGGTGGCCATCGGGTAATCGGGTGTTCGGGAAACAGCATACAGAATGCGGAAAAGAAGATACAGATAAATCGATCGATCCCATCAAGCCGATGGGCGGTGGCGCCGGAGACGAGGAGCAGGAAGAGAAAAAAACAGTGAGCAAGGTAAAATCCAAAAACAAAATAATTGATTGGTCTGTTGGGAAGATCCGATCTCTGAAAATTTCTGACCGGACCAATAACAGTATGATCATCATCATCATGAATTAGCAGCTAGCTAGACCTAATTAATTATATTAGAAGAAGAAGAACCTGGGTGAGGTGGGCAAGTTGCTCGACGCCGAAAGAACGAGCGGCGGCGAGTGTGTCGAGAGCAAGATCAACGGCGGAGGTGCAATGAGTGTGCCAGCAACCTCGCTCCCCGCAATTGGATCTCGGCTCATGCTTCTGGGGCTGAATAGAGACTTGCCCACTGTATATAAACTGGAGCATGAGTAGAAAAACCTCATACCCAACCGAATTAACAGGTATGACCGGTAAATTCCCCGTCGGAGGTGATCTCGGCGAAGTGCTTGAAGACGAAGATCCTCCTCCACCTCCCACACCCGTCCCTCTTTGCTGCTGTTGGCCGAGAAAAAGCCCCGGCGAGGGTGGCTCCGTTCCACAGAAGAACTTACGAAAGAAAAGCGACCTCGCCGCGAGAATACACCGGTGCGCATGTACCAACCGTCCCTCCACGCTGAAGGTAACGTCGCTGAATGCCTGTCCATTGATCAGTAAGTTCAGATAGTCCAACGAGAGGGATTTCAGCGTCTCCTCCAAACTCATCCCCACCTACGTTCCTTCTCCTTCCGTCTCCGTCGACGATGGGTTGACGGATCGTGATGGCGACGGCGATGATGATGATGGTGGGGTGGGTGGTGGTGGTAGTGGTGGTGACAGGGAGCAGAAGCAAATAGGAGTGGAAGTAGAATTAAGTAGCGGTGGAAACCGGAAATAGAAGAATTCCAGATATAATTCTATTTTATTAATTTCATTAATTTCATTCCAGTTCTTTTATATTCCAATAATATCAGAAAAACCTCTGATGATTATAATAGTTGACACAAATACGACAGACATGTCACTTCCACTATCAACAGATTCTGGTTTGACTTGAGTAGCTTTGACTTGATCGACGGTCAGGATGGAATGAAATCTCAGAAGTGATTAAGTAGTTAATTACAGTTTTTTACAACGTAATAACTGAAACCTTTTCACTGCTACAGACTACAGGTAACGCAGTGAAGTACTAGCACAGTCTCACTGCTCCTCTTTCAGTCGCTTTCTCTCTACAGACTAAAGATCAACAGGGAAGCGGTCAGTAGAACAGTGGACGTCGTCGCAGAGGCATGCAGTGGTAGCAGCAAGTTGCAGCGCCGATGAAGAGCCGATTTCCCGGCCACGTGTTCTTGAATCGGAGAGAAATCAGGTAGTCATCGGAGGAGGAGAGAAAAAGGAAAAGAAAAGAGGTGAGATCCCATCGATTGACAGGTCACTGACTTTGTCTTATGATTTGATAAGGTCGAAGTGACCTCCGGTAGTTTGACTGGTCAGTTCAGTTTAGTTTAGTTTAGTTTTATCAACCAATAAAATCGTTCCACGTATGTAGAAAATGATTGACTAATCTACCCTTCTCTGGAAAAATTATTTTTTCTGGACCGATTTGGAAATATTAGCTCGTAGACAATAAATACATTATGTCTGATGTCCCCTCCTCTCCAATGGCACCATTCAATTCCAGAGAGATCCGGAAATGTCGCGTCTTTAGCGATCGATCGATCGATCACCACGTTCCCGTCCATAATCCACCGGATTTCACGTACTAAGCAAACTGCATGGAAACTGGATTAATTCAATTCAATCCAATTGAATCATTTTTTTCTATCTATCTATCTATCCATGATCCATCAATAAATAATCCATGTGTTGTCAAGATCACGGGCCATCCGGCGACCAGATTTAATCACTCACTGCCTGTAATTAACCATATCATATATACCAGTTGTTCTTATGTTCTTGTGATCTTCTGTTATCGGAGGGAACTGGATAATTTCATGACATGACAACACTCATGATCGAGCTAGCAAGCTAGCTAGTTAGCTAGCTTCAATGCTGGAATTGCCGATGGATGAATGGATTGAGCTCCGATGATCTGCAATGTTTGTCATCGTACAGGATTTAATTGTGTGTACATTTGTGTCTGGTTTTAATTATGCATTGGAAGAAGATATGATGTGACTTGAAAGACTTTCATCAGAAATAGATATATAGTTCAAAGGACGTGATCATCAGCATCAGCATGATGATGATGATGATCTAGTCGTGTGTCGTGGTGTTTGGGTTTGGGCATTCAAGTCTTACAAAACAAACAAAAAAGAATCATCCAGATCGATTTTGTTACTTGCATCTTCTGTAGCTACGTATGTATTCTCTATTCTACTGTTAACTACTAACCCTAGTTTATTTCAAAATAGATGATGTTTTTAAACTTGGAGATGAGATCTGATAAACCCTTTTTGAATAATTTTGGACCTACCCACAATCCCTAAACCCACAATTATTTATACAACTCGACATATTTCTGTTTGGCAGCATACTGAAACAGGCGAGTGGGGACTGGAAAATAGCTCAGTAACTGGAACAAGTGGCAAATGGCAACTAATATGATGTTTGATCCTAACCCTAATAAAGATAGAAGCTGTAGGGATGGAGATTTGGAGATAGATCGATCTACCAAGATCTGCTTGATCTAAATAAATGGGTATTTTTGCTTGTTTATTTAGGACCACTCAGTTAGATTATAACCAGGCCCATGGGCCACATGCATGACACATCTTGATGGAGAGTTTTATGTTTCCTAATTTTTGAAATTTTGTCCAAATAGTACGCGCAGTAGGGATGAGAATTTAACTCAGACCCGTTTGGCCAAACTCGGCTCATATATTAGACAAGTCCGACCCAACATGTTTGATAGCCTGTATAATTACATATATAATATAGGGGTAAAATTCATGTGCGTCGAATTTCAATGTGTCAAAATACATCAAAAAAATCATGACCATTAGATCCATCATACATGAGTTAGTATTTTTTGTTGTACATTTTTTCGTCGTATATTAATGTCTTGTACAGTATATTATTTTAACTATTAGATTAAAAATTAATAGACATGATGCGAACAGTGTATTTTGGCGGACCGACGTACGACGCATTTGAAAATTACCATATAATATAGATTCAAGTGTTATACATATGGGTTAGGGTTATAATTAATGTATCTCAGTTATCCATCAATTAACCTATATATGTTATAATTAAATTACCTCAAGAGTACGACCAGAGAAGATTCATTTTTGACTAACTAACTGTTGGATGTTATTACAAAGACATGGATTAATTATAACACATTAATAACAAGATATATAACATTATTATAACTGAATATTAATTTTCAGATGAACCCCTTTTAGGTAAGCTCAAAAACACTCATGAAATCCTGACCGTCTATCCATTTCATCTGAATTCCCCCCTCTATATATCTTACACTAATCTCGAGGTGTATTATTTTTTTAAATGTGAGACCAAGATTTTATAAGCGTATTTAGACTCATTGAAGATGGGCTTCCATGAAGTTTCTTTTATTATAATTATATACACTGGGAGTTTAATTCAATTGGTCATAATAATTATTAAAATTTCTGAAGGATCAAGATTCGACCATTCGAGTCATAGAGTTGATCGACTGTTCCCAACCTGACTTCTGGAAGGGGAGGTTGACCATACATACCATCTTGTATACGTACAAGCTTGTTTGACCCCTGTGTTAGTGCTCGAGTTCTCCAACCCTCTAAGTGCACTTAATGCACCAACGAGGTTTTTGAGTGCTCTCCTCTTGACCTTAGGGAGTTTCTCTTCACTAAGGGCCACTTATAAGACTTCCCTCCGAGTAGTCTCATCTGCCCAAGGGCCACACTTCCAAAATAGCTTGCATTCCTATAGGACCATGTCCCTGAGGGAATTGACGTCCACGAACAGAAGGAAGCTTCCAGGTAATTTTTTTTGTCAAACCTTTGCAGGTCAATAACAAATTGTATGCACTTCTTGATAAAGATCTCTTGGAAGAGGCCGACGCAAGTGCCAATGCAATCCTGGTTAGATTTTATGGGCGTCCCGTGACTAAAAGAAACATCAATGAGTGGGCTCGGTTCAACTAGAATACTCCGTTTAGAATTGACCGACTGGATAAGTACTCGTTTAGACTGAATCAATCTGAGAACCAGAGTTGTAGCACCAAGGCATTAGAAGAGGAACGAGGATGGTATATGGTCCTACACTGGTAAAAGTTACATCACAGAAATTGTCCCTGCAAACTAATGTTGTTATAGATGATACCCCAATATGGATTCACTTTCCTGATCTACCAAGGAAATATTGGAGCAAGGAAATCTTCTCGAGGATGGCAAGTACACTTGAAGCCCCCCTCAACAGACATTTCAACTTCATCGGAGAGGGATCCACTGCTAGAGGGTGTGTCATTGTTAAACATGATTTTGCATATCCAGACAAGGTCCACCTAATGCTAGAGTTGAATGTCACGTTTGCAAGCAAGCCTAGCTCTGACTTGTCAAAAATGCAGATGCTTTGGCCATTGGGAGGAGGAATGTTCTGATTCGGGAAAATATGTGGTCAATCTAGCTATGTTATCGATCTCTGGAGGATACGATCAAGTTTGTCGCCTCTTTCGCCTTCGACTGTTGGTGCTGGTACAAGGAAAAGAGTGTGCATGAATTCAAGTTCAAACGACACAACTAGCGCGGAAACCATGAAGAAAAAAGTTTGACGTAAATATACACAATCAACAAGACAACCATTAATCAGTTATCATATTACAACAAACATAAAATTAAACATATTACAATAATATCACTACACGAAAACTGGCTAAAAATGACGGATTTTTTTGAGTAAAAATGAAGGAAATTCCGCCATTATTTCTCAATTTTTGACCCGTTGTTTCCTAACCCATCATTTTTTTTAAAATTCAGTCATTTTTTCCATCATTTTAACAATAAAATTTCGTCATTTTTAAATTCTGTCATTTTGGAAAATTTTCATTTTTTACCCTTGAATAAAAATGACGGAAATTCCTGCATTTTTTAAAAAATGATAGAAAATCTATCATTTCTTATTAGTATTTTCCGTCATTTAAAAAAAAAATCATGGTAAGTTTTTTTCAAACGGAAATCTCTTAAAAATGATGGAAATTCCTTCATTTCTGACCCCGAACAAAAATGGGAGAATTGTCCCCATTTTTGATCCGTCATTTAAAATCAGTTTTCGTGTAGTGCATTTATAGTTTATACAATAATAATTCTCATTCATCTTTATCATCTAACAAAATAACATTCAACTTCATTAGATTCTCATTCTCGTTTATAACATCTACATTTTGAATTAAGTTTAAATTAACAATCTTATTATCTGCATTGACAATTTAAATATTTCACAATACACAATTACACAAAAGAAAACACAAACAAAATAAAATAAAATGCTGGAATTTGATGTCGAATCCCATCCTGCCCACACAAAAGTTTTTACAGTTGTTGGATTCAAAGTGCTTCTAAACTTGTGAAGTATACCTCCATCAGTGTTGAATGTCGACTCAGATACAACGGTGGACACTGGTATTGCTAGTATATCTTTGGCTATTTTTGCTAGAATAGAAAATTTAGCTTCATTTACCAGTAAAGATGGGAATCGATTGTGTTAAATCGAAAATCAAGATAGAAGAAGCATATTTACATTAAAATATTAAACTTGTTATTTTGTATTGCATGACCATCTATAAAATAATTTTTCAATTCATTTTTTTCCATTGAAGAACTAGCCTTGTTATCAAAATACTAATGAAACTCCTGCATTTTCTGTTTGAATTTTGATACTTCAGTGTTTCAACCAACACCACTCTCGCCTATGATTTAAGTGTTAAACACTACATTTCATTGTGTAGTTAATTGTTACTTTAGTATAGTTGATCTTATAGTTAGTTGTAGATTAATCATTAATTATCTTGAAGTCGTCGGCGCACAGATGGAAAGATTTGGGGAAAGAAAAAAAACGTCAAAAAAAATTATTATCTTCAAGATCAATCTAACCCTAAACCCTAACGTACTATACTAAAGAAACAATTAATCACTACACAATGTAATGTACGTAGTGTTTAACATGTTGGAGATATTAATAGCAGTCATTTGAAATATTGGGAGAAGTATTGTAATTCCTAGAATTAGAGGACTCAAATAGCGAATGCTATGATCAGACAAACTGAGACACAAGAAGAAGGATGTCGAATTATTTTAACAGATACTTTGCATGCCAGGTCTACCTTTCCGTGGCCATAATGAATATGATGAGTCCCTTCACAAAGGTAATTTTTTACACTTGTTAGAGTTATTTTGTACAAGGGATGAAGGAAGCACTAGCTAGAAGTCGTAACAAGGAATGCTCCCGACAATAAATAAAATGAGAGCGTCAAGTATCCAAAAACAAATGGTTCCTGGTTTATCTTTGGAAACAACGAAAGTGATATTAAAAGATCTGAATCATGAAATATTCTCCATCTTGATTGATGAATCAAGAGATGTATCTGTTAAAGAACAAATATCTGTAGTTTTGCACATCAACTTCAATTGACTCTTGTTGCGGTAGTTTTGCACATCAAATGATTTGATTGTCGCTTCATTTTTTAGCATCATCGCTCAAGTGACTAACATTGTTGGTGAATCTTGCAAACGTCAAGAAATTATTCGAGATAGACAGTTAAACAATATTCGAAAACTCGAAAAACAATCACTTTGGGTGAAGCTTTCACTGGTACAGGTCAAAATCAAGAAGACAGTATTCAAACGACGAGGAGATATAAGGTGGAATTTTTATTTTGTTTTCATATCTAATTTAATTATATTGTTTGATTCTGGATTGGAAGTATTTCTCATTTATGAAAATAATATTGGTTCTACTGTGCAACAAAGAGTTGAAGCAAATACAACATTGGTGTTGGTGTGTAGGCTCGTAGGGTGAGAGCGCACACACTCAACTCTCAGAATGTCAACCTTCTCCCTTGTTGGAACAGGAGATGTATTTATAGTGTTTGTCTAAGAAGCTTTCAAGCTTTGTGGGCCTTCTCTTGCCTGGCCCATACGCGCCTTTGGGTCCGTCGTCGGCTGATGGACAGTCCATGGTACCAACAATTGGTATCTACCCGATGCTTTGATTTTGTATTTTATTTATATATGATGAAATTTTTATTATTAATCACTAATGATTTGTCCAAAGAAATTAAAAGATCAAAACTTGATCAATGAAATGAAATTAGTGCAAATTGCAAAGTGTAGACTCCAAAGCATTGAGAGATGATGGATGTGAAGATTTGATGACTATTGTTTCTTATTTCTGCCTAGAAGGACACATGGAAGAAATAACAAATTTGTAACTTTACCGTGTCGGGCGTTTCTAATACGCGTTTGATATTAGGGATGATAATAACATACACTATTCGTAAAAAAACACGACACGACACGACACAATTTTAACATGACACGTTCGTAATAGTGTTTTGACATGATTAATAATAGTGTCGGTTTAATGTTTATCTTTAAAAACACGACACGACACAAATACACGAAACGTAAGAATATATGACACGATAACACGAAAATATACAATTATTAATTAATTATGTTTATCGTTTATATAATAAGGGTAAAATAATATTTTTATGTAGACCCCCTAAGTTTTATATAAAATATTATATCCATGTACCCATAAAATAATAGAGGTAAAATAATAAAATGTATTCTTAAATAATTATTATCATTAAAGTAATAAAATAATAGTGTCGTATTGTCGTGTCGACACGAAATTCGTGTCGTGATACGGATTTGTACGTGTTAAATTTTTTTGACAAGAATCGTGTTCGTGTCGATGAAAAAATTAGTCGTATCGTGTTACACGAATTGACAAGGACTATTTTTATTTTTTTTGCAAATATTAAAAGTTTTCATTTAAAATAATGAAAGGTAATGTCCTTAAATACAATTGAATAGGAAAATAAAAATGTGGTGGGGTTGATATTGTAATTTTCATTATATCGACATTCTCCTATGTACTATCCTTTCTAGTGTTTTAACTAAGAATTTGGACTCAGGAGGGTTGTCTCACAAACCTGCATAGTAGTCATTTTCAATTGTGAACCACATTCTTTCTTAAAGATATCAGCTTTAAAAGATATTCTGCAATTCTTTACTATATCAGCTAGAACGAGCAATAGGCAATAACCAATAACTAGCAATCCAATAATTGGATTTATAGCCCAATATAAGTTGTAAGTTAATAATAAGTTATATCATTTATTTTTTATTTTACCATGTTTTTGTGATTTTTTTTTGTTTACAGTACATTTATTTTTTATTTATGTAAGTTATATGATTTTTAATTGATATTTGATAATTATGATTGGTGAAATATGATTATATGAATGATATTAAATATTTAAATGTTAGATTGTTGATTTGTCGTGTATTATATTGTAAATTTAAAACATAAAACTGGTAAATTTTTTTTTTTTTTTTTTTTTTTTTTGTAAATATTAAATTTTTGGTTCGGCCAGGAATGACCCGACTCAATGGTACTGGGCCCGAGTCAGAAATTTGCATGTGCCGATCTGGCCCTGGTCTTCTAGTTCGGATGGGCCTCGAGTCAAGACCGGCCCAACCACTACTCATCTAGTTCCAACATTTTAAAAATATTAAATGTTCACCTCATTTATCTCACTTTGGAAGAAACCAAGAAGGAAGACATGAAGCTCTTCGACCTCATGTTCTCCACCTGCTAATTGAAGGCAAAGAGAGAGTCACCAGCATCGTCTACTTTCAGCTCCACGACGTCTTCCAACGCCACTACTCTCACCACAGTCCTCCGACATGACGGGGACAGAAAGTTCACCCGAGAGGAGCTTGAGCAGGTTCTCCGCAAGCTCGGCGTGGAGGACGACAGAGTAAGGTTGGCTCATTGGTCTCTGGAACTATTAAGATTTCTGAGGTCCAGGATTCGAATCTTACTTTGTACATTTCCACTTAAATTTATCCGATGATATATTATGTGGCTCTGGTATATCATCCGAAGGTTGACAGCTCTACATTTGTGGAGAGATACCCTCCGTTATCAAAAAGAACGTGAAGGACGAGGTTTCTGCGATTTTCGCAGAAATGGATGGGGATGGAGACAGTCGGATCAATCTGGGGATATTCTAAAAGAGAATGACGAGAAGGAGGAACATAGGGTTGCATTCGAGGTTTATGACACTAATGGCGATGGGAAGATCTCTACTTACTAAATTATGGGCATGGCCAGCAGCAGCAGGTCAGGGGAAGGGTAATAGACGGGTTCATCTAGACCCGGACCCTTGAGTCCGGGTTGAATATGGCTCTGCTTAAAATCTTAAATATATAAATTATTTTACATTTGATAGGGTTGAAGTTCAAAGAAGGAAACAAAAAAAATCATGCGAACTACTACAAACAAAGATCATATAAACAAATCACAAACATATTTTAGTTGCTACCACGATTTCTATTAAAAATATATAAAAAAACTAAACAATTGAAAAAATGTAAAGGAAAGAAAATTTTACCTATCAGAAGTTCAAATCATGGGTTGACCTTTTTTTCTTGTTGCGTTTGTTAGCATTGATGATCACATTCAAGAAAAGGTGTATCAGTTATTCAATGTATAATATCCAAACAGAAGAAGCATCAATGCTTCAAAATAAGATTTCAGAAAGAAGATGAAAGTATCAGATGCTCCACAGCTTGATAATATGAAACCCACATTCAGTTCCCAGATGATGATGTATAAACAGGTAAGTTCTCTATCTTGTAAACTTTAGTTGCTTATATATAATTTAGAGAAAAACTGAGATCTTTGCTTCTTGAGAAAGAATATCAAGAAGGCGGGATTGGATGAGAGCATCTCGTCCATGGAACATGACCCACCTGCCAATGAAGTATCAGATGCACTTCCACTGCCAAATTATATGAAACCCACAGTCAGTTCTCAGATGATGAAGCATAAACAAGTAAGTTCTTCGTCTTGGAAACTTTAGTTATAATCATTTAGAGCAAACCCCGAATGAAGTCTTTGCTTCTTGTTATTGGTCAGATAAGCAAAAAAGCAAAACGTTTTTTGAAGAAGAGTAATTTGCCTGATATAAATCCAAGCAAAACCTGTTCGTCAATCTTGAAAGAATCAAGATTTCCAAAACAATGGAAAGACGCGTCAGTGCAACATGTCTGTCGATACACTCATTGCTCTCTAAATGGGAAAGATCATTCAACTGTACAAAATTCTTTTTCATTTCTGAAAAGTAAAGCAAACAAGCATTTTTCATCAAAGGAATTTTATTTCTTTGAAAAAAGTGGGTCATGTTTAGAGAAACAGAAGATTAACAGAGAAAATGAAGGATCTGTTGCGGTTTCACCTACTTCAGAAATCATTGTACATACCAAGAAACCAAGTGATGATTATTTTGTTGAGATATATGCTAACAGAAATGGAAAAATTGAAACGTTCTCTGTCAATAAAAAATCTGGATCACTTGATCTTGAAAGCAATCTGATTGTTAACAGCAAAGATTGTGGAGATAAAGTGACCAATACATGTTCACTCCGTACAAAATCCATCAACAGCATTGATCAGGGTACAGAATACTCTGATGAACTGAAACTATCAGTGGAAAATGCCAAGAGTGAGAAAGAAGTTCCAAAGTGCAAAGAAAATGGCTTCACCATCAGTCAAATAAATAACAGGGAGGATATCGAAGAAACCAGAAGAGATCCATCCCCTAAAATAGTGAAAGACATAGTTGATAAACATGTGGAAAAAGAAGTCTTAAACATTGATTTCAGCATGCATGGTGATTCAAAACTTCCAGATGATGTGCTCATTCCAGCAAACATTCCAGGTATAAAATATATTCTGAATTCTTCGCTACTTGAAATTGAAACACTGAAAATTAAGGCACTAAACATTAACTATGTTGTTAATATTAATGGATTTTTTATTTATAATGGAAAACTCCAATACATTTATTAGCAGAATCTTACCCATTGATATTGTAGATTCAAGCAACATATCACGTGATGTAGGAATAATTGAAGAAAACGAAACTGTAAAGAACAAAGGTAAAATCATTAGTAATCTTGAATGCAAAATTCTGTAAGAAAATAGCATAATCAACTAGTCTTAAACGCCTAAATCGCTAAATAATAATAATCTTATTTTCTGGTTATATGTTAGATCAAGTACATTAAGTGCTTAAGTGAAAATAAGATAGCATATTCTGAAAAAAATAATAACAAATAATGAGAAATACAGAAAAAGAAAATTACCTTAATAAAAATGATATTATGAAAGAATTACTACTCACTAAATTTTTGCTAATTTAGTGAAAAAAACACCAATCATTTTTGCTAATATCACTAAATTTTGGATTTACAGACGGACCTTCCAGGACATTTATAAGCAGAATCTTACCTGCTGATATCATAAATTCAAGCAACATATCATATGAAGTGGGAATAATCGAGGAGAACAAAAGAGTAAAGAACAAAGGTAAAATCATCAGTAAACATTGAAAGATGAAACTTTAAGAAAATAACTCCATCAAAAGGTGCTAAATCATAATCTTATTTTTCTGCTTATACATTCAATGATCCTAGGTGATGTTAAGTGCTCAAGTGAAAATAAGACAGAAGATTTCAAACCGAACATACCAGCAAACAATCCTGGTATATATACATAGAAAGAAAATAATGAGAAATAAATACCTTAATAAGAAAAAAATATTCCGAATTATTTTTCTAATTAAAAGTTGTAACCCTGAAAGTAAAGACATCAATCATTTTGTTAGAATCACTGAATTTTAGATTTACATATGAATCTTCCAAGACATTTATGAACATAATCTTACCCATTGATATTGTAGATCCAAGCAATGTATCATGTAAAGAGGGAATAATTGAGGAGAACGGAGGTGTAAAAAACAAAGGTAAAATCTCAGTAACATTGAAAGATGCAGTTCTTTAATAAAATAACATGATTGAATGGTGTTAAATCATAATCTTGCTTTTCTGATGATATGTTAGATCGTTGCATTCTAGGCGACATTAAATACTTAAATGAAAATATGATAGGGGATTTCAAAACGAACTTTCAAGCAAAGAATCCAGGTATATGTAAGTAGAAAGAAAATAATAAGTACAGAAAATGAAAATGCCTTCTTAATATAAAAGATATTCTGAATTATTTGCTACTAGAAAGTCGAAACCCTGAAAATAAAGATATCAATCAATTGGCTAATATCATTGAATTTTGAATTTACAGATGAATCTTCCAAGATATATATAAGAAGAATCTTACCCATTGAAGATCCAAGCAGCATATCATGTGGAGTGGGAAAAATTGAGGAGAACGAAGCTGTAAAGAATAATGGTAAAATTGTCAGTAACATTGAAAAATAACATTCTTTAGAAAAATAACACAATCAAATGGTCCTAAATCATAATCTTATTTTTCTTATGTTATTCACAGAAAATAACACTCAACATGCAGAAAATGAGCTTGCTGAAAGAAAATATCAGCATTTTGAATATGAAACGATTAGAAATATGACGGAAGGAAATGATGAAATGGAGAATGAGGTTGAAGATCCAAAAAGCTTTGAGAAAGTCAAAACTTCAGATAAGGAGATATCTGAAGAATATGATAGTGAAGTGGAATTGAAATCCCAAGCGATCTCACTGTATGATAAAAAGCAAGGTTTAAAAATATCACGAATTCTCTGAATGTTTTAGATGGTTGTATGAGATATTATGCTCTCTACGAAATTAAAACTAAATTCCAGATTTGAATGTACAGGTGAAGATACAACTAAGCTAAAGTCAGAAGTATGCCATGAAGTAGCACAATGTTCAAAACTCTCAAACGATGAGTTTATGATGAATCTGCTTAATGATCAAGTAACAAGAGAGTTCATGTGTAAACCTCACGAAGAAACTATGAACACAGATTCAAAGAGTCTCTTATATGATCGTGAAGGAAAATCAAAGTCTGGAAGTAGTTCTTTATATAATGATGATGGGGTGGAATTTGAACAGCTCCTACATGATATTTGCAGTTTGTATTCAAATGTATCAGAACAACGAGGAGAAACTGTGGAAGAGAACAGCAATGGTCATCATGATTCATCAGACATATTGCATGAAACTGGCATTCAGCTTGACATGAAAGAGGAATATCTCACCACAGTCTTCAAACACTTAACAGGCATTGCAACAAGATCAGACCAGTCTCTTCCAGACACAATAAGAAAAATTAGGGAAGCAGTTAATACACAAAAAACTGAGTTCAATGAAGCCATGTATAAGTTGAACCGAACCTCCTCAAATTTGCATCCAAGAAAACATGATCCAGAAGCTGAAAAGTTGGAACTCAGGCATCAAGAGATGGATGAAAGAAAGAAAGCAGATACCTGGATGCTTGATTGCGCACTACGACGGATAATCGCCAATCTGTCTACTTGTAGAAAGAAGAAAGTATCTCTACTTGTGGAGGCATTTGAATCTGTTTCACCAGCACCACTGCCCCTGTAAAATATCTATTATCAATAAAATTGTAAAAGTGTTTAAACTGTATTTATTTTCAATGCATTGTAATAAAAAAAAATTAGTATCCTGCGTTTTTCTTAGGAAAATTATCAGGTGCAATATCTTTATTTGCGATATATGCGACGACCTCAATCGCAGTCGTTTATCTGACATCCGACGGCTTTTATTCCTCACGGTGGTATTAACTATCCAGTGTACGACACCAGATCCAGATCTTGAGGTGTTTTTGTTATTTTTGAGTGACACCAGTTTATTTTGTGTGTAATACTGTGTTTTAACTTTAATTGAAATAGTGTTATATAGTTTTTTTTGGAATAAATCTCAAATAAAACAATTTCTTTTTGTCTTTTATTTAATACACGACTTGACTAAGCTATTAATACGTCGTACGGCTATTTAATCAGTAAGCTACGGTACGACACTACCTAATGACACTCTACCTACTAATTTAATCCTAAGACATTCTATTATCTGGCAAATAAACATTAATCCTATACTACAACTACTATTAAAGAATATACGGCTGACATTACATCCACAGATCCAATGGCCTAGATGCATAAGACGCAGATAGCACATTTAGTGATATTGCGCATTTGAGCACATTTAGTGATATTTGCCCTATAAAAATATTAAAAAATATAAAAACCAAAGAGAACAATTTGAGCATTACCAATGGATTCTTCCGGGCCTTCCCCGTTTTCACCCAGAATCCTCGCCGGCATCTCCCAGAATCCACACTTCCAAGCACTCTCGTCTGCATCTGACACCATCCGCACCAACGTCATCCGCGCTTATGATGAGACCTTCCTCGACGCTGTGGCGAAGATTCAGTCTCTGTCCTCTGACGGAGACCTGCATAATCTGAAGGCCAGTCTCCAGTCGACCATCACGCAGTTGGAGAATATGGGATATGACGTGGATCCTCTTCTGAACCGGATCGATTTGCTAGAGGAGACTGGGAAAAGGGTGGTTGCAATGAAGGAATCGTCGATTGAGAGAATCGCAGAAGTGTCAAGGAGACTTGAGGAAAAGAAGAGCGATTTGGAGGAGATCAAAGAGGAGATCGCGAGGTTGAGTGAGGTGGCGGAGGAGAAGAAATTGGGGATCGATGCGTTGCTTCGGATGGTAGAGAATTTGAAGGTGATGAAACCGGAGTTCGATGATTCCTCTCTGGCTCATCTCGCCAAAGCCCCTTTTGTTTGAATTTGAACCCTAATCTTCCTATCTGTTCATCTCCACTCCAATTCTCCATGGATTATTTCATCTGTGAAGCAGTTATAGTTAATCTTTGTTAATTAATATTTAGCGTGCTTGATTATCTGTAAATATATTGTAATTAATGATAAGTGTATAATTAACTCAGAAAATTTAGCACGTGATTTGTTCTAGGGAAAACCGTTGCCGTCAGTTTCGATCGTGATGGTGGCGTACAAAATAGGGATACACCGACGGACGACGGTGCTGGATTTTATAAGAGAGGAGAAAAGCAAAGATATTCTGACGGTGTTTCCTCGTCTTCCTGCTGATCTGGTAAATGGACGAACAAAAGGATACTGCTCCTCCTCCGCCGTCGTCGTCGTTGCCATCTCCTTCCCGCATTGTCGCACTGGTATCTGGATTTGTTATTCTCCCTCTTTGCAACCAATATCTTCCAGCTTTTGATTATTGTTATCTTTTTTTTCTTCTTTCTGGCAGGCCAGTGAGGAAGAGAACAACGAGGCGGCCATCTTCTCCTCTTACCGAGTGGGTGCCACGAATTCGTTGTTTTTCTTCTCCTTTCTATTCAAGATCTGAATTCTGAAATGTGTTTGTTTGCTCTTTTTTTTTCTCTCTTCTTGGGAAGTTGTCGAGGTTCTTAGTCGGAGAGGACTCGCCTTTGTCGGTAGGATTAGGGACTACTTTGGTGTATGAGAAATGGTTGGCGTTCATGCGTAAGCGCAAGGGTAAATTATCAGATTTTTCAAATAGGCATTCGAAGAGCAGCCAATGCATGGAATTGGGTATTGAACGTTCTCTATGTTCCACCTCTCCCCCTTCGATCTCCACTAGGTCTATATCTACTTTTTATTTTTTCTTTCTTCTTCTTCTTTGATAAATCATTTGATTGGCTCAAGTGATCTGAATTTTTTTTGTGACTACTATTGCAGCATAAAAACATCTCCGGTGGTGGATTTAGTTAGTCCTCAATCATCCGATCGAGGGCCGGAAATTAGTCTATTTGAAAGATTGGGCAATGCTACGACCGTCGACATTGAATCCAATAACTTCTCTTGGGACACACTCTCATCGCTTCATCATATAGAGCATTCGAGTAGCACTGATTATTCTGAGGATGAAATGACCAAACCTCTAGAGGTGACTGTTAATTCAGGTGGTGTCATTTTTTTTGCATTGTTTGACAATCCAATCAGCAATCACTTGGCAAAGGAATCAACGGCGGTTATTAAGTTTGCAGCATCGAGAATGGTTACACAATCAGAACGATTGGGTTACGCATTTGCCAAATTGCTCGGAATCCAAACACCACAGGTACATATCACTCAACTTTAAACTAATAAATTTGCATCTTTCACAAAACATAATTGATTCATTTTCAGGCTCGGGTAATTCACAATTCTAGTCCTGAATGGCAAAAACTTAAAAATGCCGTTGAGAGAGCAAGAGACATATCTGTCGGACAGGATCAAACATGTTCTGAGTTGCTTGAAGCTCTTGATCTAAGCCGATGTCTTCTTCTCATGAAGTACGAGATTAATTTTTATTTGCAGTCGATTAATTATGTAAATGATGCCTTTTTGCTCTTCTTTCGGTGTTCAGTTATGTTCATGGCTTACCATTGCTAGATACTCCAAACATTTTTGATACACGGGGAGTTGTTGAGAAGACCGTGGATTCACTTGGTCGGATTTTGATGTTAGATCTTATTATAAGAAATGAAGATAGATTGCCATGCCGTCAGCTAGGATGGCGAGGAAACTCTGCAAATTTATTATTCATGGATAAATCTGCCATAGCCAACATGGACGTACCAGAAGAAAACAATAGCAATTATGATACAGGAATTTTCCTATCGCCTAATGCTGAGAGGAGATCAAGTTCCTTAGATGGAACAGTAACTCCTATTGACCTTGTCTCTGAGAACTCCATTAGATTAGACGATGTTACCAATTTTGAAACAGTGGGGAAAAATAATTCAAATGAAGATTTTTGTGTTGTAGTGATTGACTCTGCTGTTCCACGTCGGCCACCTGCAGGTAAACGAGCAAAGGATCAAACCAGCTATCCAAAGCTTGTTGAGCTTTTACTAAACAATGTGGCTTATTCTTCCAATCTTTTGTTTGAGATAACCGGAGGCAAGGTGGGTGTTTCTTCATCTGAAGAAGATGTTAACAGCATTGCTGATACAAAAAGTTGTTCTAATTTTACTCAAAGAGAAATGATTGGTATTATTCAAGAATTCCGAGGAGGATTCCGTGGCGCAGTCAGAGATCTTCAGGGTTTTCATGTGTTTCTTTTAACAATCTACCAAAAATTAGATGGTTTGCTGCGGTTATTCGTTTCAATAATCAACAAAAATTCTGGTGATGTAGACAAAGATGAATGTGAATCGTCTATTGGATGTGGTGGTGTTGGTTCACCTTCAGTAGGCAAGGATAATCGTGACTACAACAATGATATCGATATACAAAAGACATACCAGAGATCTTCATCCCCAAAGTATCAGCAACACCGTGAAAGTCCTGATAGCACTTCTTCTTCCCCTATGACTCGGGAAAATTGGGGTGGGAGACACTTCAAATCGAGCTTTGAGTCCAGGAATCTCCGTCTTACTCAAAAAATTCGTGATTTTAACAAAATTGCAAAGGTAGTACGAACTTACTTACACAGCTACATCCAAACCTTAAACTAGATCATTTTTTACATCTAATTTGATGTTTTTTAGATAGATGGTGAACTTAACAAAGAATTGGAGCAATGGACAGAAATGATCAAAACAGATGTGATCAAACTCTGCCAAGAAAACAACTTCAATACTGGATTTTTTGAAGGCAGTGACTGCAATATCGCTATCGATGCTTATGAGTTGAAGGTAATTAATCAATCTTTCACACACACATAGACAGATATAATCCATCACATTTGATGTTTGAAATCAAATATGTAGGTACGTCTGGAGCATATTCTCGAGAGAATAGCTTTAATTTCAAATGCTTCTAATACAGAGAGGCCTTCTCGTGTCAATGATAATCTTTTTATCGGCGGAGCATTGTCTGCCAGATCTGTTTACACACTCGAACACTTGGGGATAACAAACATAGTGTGTCTTTGTTGTGATGAAATCGGGCAGTCAGATTCTCAATATCCCGATCTGTTCCAATACAAAAATTTCTCAGTAAGCAATACTTTGCATATTAAATAAATTTGATTTGTTCCAATGAATACCAATGCTATTAAATTTATCATGTCCTATGTAGATCAATGATAAAGAAGATGCAGATATCGGCAGCATCATAGACACCGCATGTGATTACATTGATGATGTTATGGAATTGGGAATCAATAAGAAGGTTCTGGTTCACTGCTTTGAAGGAAAAAGTCGAAGCGCAACCGTTGTTCTTGCTTACTTAATATTAAGAAAGTAAGTTCAAGGTAGATTCATTCATTTCACATTCCATGAAAATAAACTGTTACTGTTTGGACAGGAATTTGACTCTCTCTGAGGCATGGAAATTGCTTAAAAAGGTTCATCGCCGAGCACAACCGAATGATGGGTTCGGAAGAATCTTATTGGAACTCGACAAGAAAGTCCACGGAAAGGCATCCATGAAGTGGCAACCCAGACGTCCGACGATGAAAGTGTGCCCTCTTTGTGGAAAAAATGCAGGTTTGAGCAGTAGCTCCCTGAAACTACACCTCCAAAAATTGCATCCAAGATTCTCCTCTGGGAGTTTAGATAGTGTATTGAGCATGGATATACAAAGAACAATAGATACCTTAAAGATCAATCACAGTGGTGGTAATAATGTCAAGAAGATCTCAGAATTATCTTGTTGAATGTTTGTGGATTAATATACTGAATAGACAGCCACCGCCATGGAAACATGGCAACATAAAACATGCATGTGTAAACTGTAAAGTAAAGAAAAAGGGAATGAGCAGAAGCAAATATACATACATGTTAGAACTTTGTATTCCTGCTCCTCCTGGGTCACAGATTTTCAAATTTCCCTGATTCCTGACTTCTGATGACAAGCAAAACACATGGGAAGTCTACAAAAAGACACACATGAGAACCCCTGTTCTTAGATAAGATTCTTAAAAGGGTGAGACCCAGTCTCTAAAATGTCTAATTACCATACCTAATCTCACCCAATATCCTCTGATTTAAACTCATAAAAGAAAATCATGTTGATTGCTTGAAAAAGTACATACATACGTCATACATACACACACACTAAGTAGTACAGGGTAAGAAGAAAAACAGAGGTCAGTTGGTTAATCAAATCGACGGCAGTTCCAAGCAGAAACAGAGAACAGAGGATGGTTTTGCCAACAGAGCATGAAAGAACCACTGTCATCCTCCTTGACCTTATACCCATCGCACCGGAAACTATGGAGGAGCATCCTTGAATGGCACAACGCATCGTAGCTGAAACCGACTTTACCGAATCCAACGGCCTCCATCCGTTTCGTCCATCTTTCCAACCGCTCGTGTCGCGCTTTCCTCTCCCCACCCTCGCAAGCGATTATGTTCCGGATCTCCCCACCGAAGAGGGTCCGCTCAACCTTTCCCCGCTCCGTGGAGCCCCTGGCCACAGTCGACTCCAGACAGTCGAAGAGCGCTGCGTAGTAGTTGAGAGCTTCCGTGAATCTCTCAGTGAGTATCGGCTTGTTGTGGCTCGACTCGTTCTCGGCGACGAGCATGATCTTTGGGGAGAGTGACCATAGCATTGTGAGGAAAGATTCGATTTTTGTCGACGGGGAGAGAGAGAGGGATAGTGGGTTTCCGTTGGTGGGTGAAGTTGACGGTGTTCTTGTTTTCCGTGCGTCATCGGAGTCGGATGTGAGTAACGGATGGAGTTGCAAAATCGAATTGATCGCGAGTGCTTCTCCGGTTTTGACTCGTAAGGTATTGGCGTCGAGATTCTCCAACTTGGAAACGACGGGGTTGAATTGAAACGGAACGTCGAGTTGCTCCGCTGCTTCCGAAAGTCTCGCCGCCGTCTGTTCGAGCACCTCCTTCTGCTCGTGCACTCCGGTGATTCTTAAATGTGGCGGTCCCTCCTCACGGGAACTGAACATATGCAACAACGCGATCCACTGGGAAGCGTCCCAAGCATTCAAATCGATGATATGAACCATCTTCTCCCCCTCCATGGCCTCCAACAGCGCCTTATTAAACACAACCACAGACAGCTTCGTGAACGGACATAGATCGAAGAAGTACCGCCGGACGGTGTGCGTCTCCGCGACGGACGCCGGACGAGTGTTGTGCAAAGCCTTGTAAACACCAGGGAACGATTTCAACAACCGACACGCCAGCGCATCTGCGAAGAAAGACGCCATTCTCTGCATGGTATCACCGTCGGCGGAAGCAAGCAACGATATCTGCTCTAAAAAAGCATTTGCCGTCGCAAAATCACGTGTGGAAACGTGGTTGCAGCAGTTGACGAGCAGATGTATGAGCAGAAGTCCACGGTCTGCCGAACTGAGCTCCGTTTGAAGCCACGGTGGCCGGGTAGTGGCCGACGGTGAGATCGGCATTAGAGAAAAGTGATGCAGCGGTGATGATCCTTGCTGTTCATGCTCCTGCTGTATCATTCCCGTCATAATTTCTTCTCAAAAAAAAAACCCAAATCCAATTTCTTCCTTCCTTCCTGTAAAGATGAAGAAGCAGGTGGAGACTACAGCTGAAGTTGTTCCACCTTGGTCTTGGTCTTGTTCTTGTTCTTCACTTCAGTGAGAGAACACACCAATGAGCACTTGAGCAGTCTTTAAAAGCAAAGAGAATGGATCATGGATGGATGATGTGGTGGGGTTTTTTACTTGTTACAATTACTGTTACACATAAATCATAATGCTAGAATGGAGACAAACAGGAAGCTGCTGCTGCTGCATTCTTTCCTTAGAGGGAGGGAGGGGAAACCCAAAAATTCCAAACCCTAATTATTATTTTCCCTTCTTCCAAGTCCCAATGCAAGGAAGAAAAGGGTAATTGTGATAAATCCCCCAATTAATCCATGCTGGGGGAAAAGGAAAGAAAAGAGAAAGATAAAAAAAGGTGGCATCATCTGTTTGTCTCCATTGAGAAGATGAGAATAAAGCAGTAATGAGGTTTTGTTGTTGTTTTGAAAGATCATAAAGACAAAAAAAAATAAAGGAGTGTGAAAGGGAGTGGTAGATTTGTTTGGTTTTGGTTTGGATTTTCCCTTGTAGATCTTGTAATTTGTTGGAATGCTTCCAAACAAATCTCATACACTCATACCACATATCCATTTGTCTTCTTCTCATATCCTCTTAGATTCAAATAATTTATCTCATAATTCAAATATTTTTCAATGTGAGCAGTTGAGTTAATTTGTTTATTGAATCACTGGTCTCAGAAACTATTAAGGTTTTTCAGGTTTAAGATTTAAATCTTACTTTATATTATTTCCATTTAAATTTGTCTGATAATATATTATGTGACTCTGATATATCATCCGAAGGTTAACAGCTCTACATTTAGAAAGATACACTCATAGTCTCATACCACATACTCATTTGTCTTCTTCTCAGATCCCAGTATATATTCTTCTAATAAAAATATACACAACAAGATTCAAATCCTTTATCTTTGTAAACTCTTTCGATTAGTTAAGCTAATTTATTGAAATATTTCCAAACAAATATCATACACTCAGATCCCTTTACTAGTGGAAATATACACAGCGAGATTTGAATTTTTTACCTTAATAGTTACTGAGATTAATTGAGTTAAAATTTGTGTGGAAAATATAAAATAAAAGAGAGAGGAGAAGAAGACAAAAGGTATCTATCAAGGTTCTTTGGACACATCTTTTGGGTGTCTTTCTTCCCCATGGATTCTAGTGTGCACAACTCACTCACTCCTATATTATTCCAACCACACTCACTATTGCAGTATATAGCCAGTGCTAACTGCTACCATCATGCCATGTGGTATCATTTGTGTTCAAACACACATAACTCAAAACTTGTTTTGTTTTTTTCTTCCAGCCTTTTCACTCCTTTACGCCACCACCTCTCCATGCAAATCTGCAACGGTAGTTGCCTTTGTTCTTCTTCTTGTCTTCATCATTATATCATCTTGTTTCTTTCTCCCGGAAATAAGCAATGCATAATGACCTCTCTTTTGTCTACTTTTAGCGCAAAATGGTTAAATAATAATGAGAATTTAATAAAAATATGTAGAGTCTAAACCAATTGAGTTAATTTTCCTATGTTAATTTAAACTTATTGTTGTTTCCAGGGACCATTGAACCAAACTGCCCGTTCCCGGGTCCAGACGCGCTAATGGACTGGGCTTGGGAAAGCCCAAAAAGTCTACGATCCTTTTGGGCCAACAGTCTAACATTATAAATACCTCATCTGATCCAATAGGAAAGGGTGTTGACAGTTGAGAAAGAGAATACTAGAGAGAGTTGTGTGTGTGAGCACGCATCTGCGAACCCACACACCATCACTTATCAAACCTAATTATTATGAGTGGTTAATTTATAGATTCGTTAATTGGAACTCCAATTGGGCGAGGAGGACAATTCTTCAGAAATATCCGTCGAGCCCAAACTTGGCCGACCCACATGGACCCGGTGATCCACCCAGCAGTCGGAGTTAGTTTACGATTACTAGCGCTGGGAAGATATCGTGTAATGGGATGTTATTAGAATAGAAGAAACTTCATGGAAATCCATCTTCAATGAGCTGAAAAACGTCCATGAAATCTTGACCTTACATTTTTTAAAAATAGTACACCTCGGGAATCGAGATTAGTGTAAGATGGAAGGAAAACAAATTCAGATAAAATGACAGGATTTCATAGACGTTTTTGAGTTTACCTAAAAAAGACTCACTTGAAAATTATTCTATATTGTTAATCGTCAAAGTATTTTGTCAGCCTATTGGGCCTTAAAACTAATTATGAGTGGCCAATCTAGATCCTTTAGTGATGTAGCACTAACGATAACTAACTAACAGAAAAGATTCCTTTGATTAGTTACAACTTTAAGTTATTAATGTGATAATTATGATTTAGCGAACAATAAAGAACATTGATAAAAGATAATTAGGAATATTGCATATAACCCCTTAAACAAAAAAAAACCCGATAGCAAAGAAAACCCAACAACTTTTTTTTTCTTTCAGGAAAGATCGCGGCTGCGATTAGCGGAGGCGATGACGGCGTTCATCAAGACTCCGCGAAATCCTCCTCGCTCCAACTCTCGAATGGCCGCAATAGTGGTTCCAGAGGGAGAAGCGACCGAATCTTTAAGCTCTCCAGGATGTTTTCCTGTTTCTCTAACCATTGCTGCTGCGCCATAAACCGTCTGTGTTGCAAGACTGAGTGCAAGGTCTCGAGGGAGTCCGGCGGCGACTCCGCCGTCGGCCATGGCTTCGATTGCGAGAAAGATGTATGCAGGTCCACTTCCACTTAAACCAGTCACGCCGTCGAAGCATTCTTCTTTAACGTCCTTCCATACTTTCCCGATCGCGCCGAATATAGATCCGACTTTTTCCCTATCGTCATCGGTTGCTTCCTCTCCGAGACACATCACTGGATCACCAGCCAGGTGAAAATGGATTCTATATTTTTTTTACAGCTAGAATGCTAGATAGATAGTAGTAGATACGTACCGGAAGCGCCGTGGGAAACCGCAGATGGAGTGTTTGGCATGACTCTGATGAGACGTCCATGGCCGGACCAATCCTGCATAGTTTTTAACTTGATTCCCGAGGCGATGGAGACCAAAAGATGGTTTGGTCTTATGACTGGTTTTACCTCAAGAAGAACCTCTTTAACTATATACATAGATCGTCGATCAGAGATTTAATTTCGAAAGGGGAGGAAAAGAGGTGGGAATTTCGTTACCGATTTGGGGTTTTACCGACACAACAACAATATCGGAGCGTTCCACGATCTGCATGATCGAATGATGACGATGATAAAAAAAAAGTATCAGTAGATCGATCGGAGTCGGATGAACGAACCTGAGTGTTGTTTTTGACGATTTCGACGCCCATGGAGCGGAACAGGTCGACTCTGTCATCAAAGATGGATGCGGTCAGAATGGAAGAAGGAGACAAGATGCCAGATTTTGTAAGGCCTCTAACAATGCTCTCCGCCATATTTCCTGCTCCGATGAATCCTAATTTGAGTCCTTGCAAACTTAGTTTCGCCGCCATCTGTTCCTCAGTGATCGCCGTTTGAACCATTTCGATGTACTCAGTCGTGTCTTTATTGTATACCATCGATTGTGCGACGTGGTTAGAAGTTCCAACGAGCAGGTCATATTTTATCACCGTCGGAGAAGACAGCGACAATGGAAAGCGGTGACGTCGTGTCAACTAATCGGAATATCAGTTACAAGTGTAATCGCGAGAAAACAATGTGAGTGCCTGGGGCCTGGGTGGTATTGACGAGAAAAAATTAACGTTTACAGAGTTTCAAACAAAAAATTAACGTTTACTTAATTTCTACTTATTCTTTATCTATGGAGACGGGTTTGTCCGGCAGTTAATCAATCTTAACTTCTTTCTTCTACCCCGTTGTGGATCAACAACTGAAAAGTATCCCATTGGTGCAATGCCCTCTCTTCCACGTTTCTCTTGTGTGGCTTTTTGAATTTGTCTTCCTTAAAATCGATTTCCGTCGATCTGATGTATTCCCTTATGATAATTTCCTGCGAGGTTGAGATTCTTCTATGATGACGTTGATTTCACTCTTTCCATATGTGAAATAGTATGAAACCAAGCATTGCCCAATCAATCCCTAGCACTTTGATCCAAGAGTGATTTTCTCAATTTCATGAGTCATGGTTTCAAAATCCTCAATGTCTTGTGTATTCAGCAATCCACCCGCTGCATCAAAGCTCTCTTTTAGCATCCACCTCGCAAACCTACATTTGAAAAAAAACATGCGATATTGTCTCAGATTTTTCACCACATAATACACAAATTGACCAACATATTGATTTTCGAAAAATGAAAAGAGAGGTTAAGATCCAACAACTCAATATAGAAATAACGGTTATGTGGAAATAACGTTATGATTAATTATTATTTAATTATGGTTAATACGCCCCCTAAAGCGTAACGAGAGTTTTTCTGTAAGCTTGCCGGAGAGATAATCAAAATGCACCCGTGGTAGCGTCTTCGTCAGTAGATTAATAATTTAATCTTCTGATTGGACAAAACAAACTTTGAGTGTTTTGGTCATCACACGTTACCCAAGAAATGATGTATCTCCCCCAAATCCTTCACCGCAAATTCTGATGAAAGTTGAGTCGTGACAGTGTCAATGAAAACAGTCGATGAGCTTATAATGATGATATCGTTAACATACACAAGGAAATATGCCGTAATGCCATCCTTATTGAAGATAAACAAGGATTGATCAGCCAAACTCTCAGTGAACACAATGTGAACCACGAAATCTTTCAGCCGATGAAACCAAGTTCTGGACGACTGTTTGAGCCCATATATTGATTTCTTTAGCTTGCACACATGAGAAGGAAGATCTTTGTTGATAAATCTTGTCGGTTGTCGCATGTATACATCTTCTTCCAGAAATCCATGGAGGAAAGCGTTGGAAACATCCAATTGTTTTATCAACCAATCACGATTTACTGCCAAGGATAGAATGATTCGAATTGTGACTGCCTTTACAACCGGAGCAAAAGTCTGGTCATAATCTAGAACGTCTCATTGTCTAAACCCATTTTCGACCAACCTGGCCTTTCTCTTAGTCAACGTATACCATCTGGATTTTGTTTGTTTTCTCGCGATTGTATTTTTAGTGCTAAAATTTTGTTTAACGTTGGAAAGTGACAACTGCCACTCTAGTCATCTGTCAAAAGTAAACTTTTTCTTTTTTCCCACCATTGTTTTTTCACAACCGATATCTCCTCCGTGTTTCCTTCTCTCCGGCGATTTTTTGGCGATTTTTTTTAGCGATGTGTTGCTGTCCAAGCACGAAGTGCTGTTGCTATTGTCTCCTCCTTATCCTCGTCTATTCTTATAGGATTCGTTTTTGGGGTCGGCATCTTTGCGCATGGATTCAAGAAGATCCATGACATGATTCGCTTCTAGCAGGATTTGGTTTCTTTCTGTTCTTCTTCGTATGACAAGAGGCCATTTTTTGCCCCTGCTCCGACTATGTTCTAGTGAGAGAAAATAACCTTTTCAAACCACCAGCCATGGTTTACCATTTTCCGATGAGTTTTTTTTAATCAAGGAAATAGTGGATACCGTTTTAATGGATTTCTATATGATTTATAAGAAAGAGATTCGATATGATATATATGATATATATGATATATTTTAAAATCAAGGTATCAACAATAACTCATGATTCAAATTTCTTGTGAGAATTCTATTCACCATGACACATAATATGGAAGGAAGGAAACATAGGTTGATAATATTTCAGGAGCGACAACCATTTCAGGACATAGGTTGATAATATTTCAGGAACGATGGTGACATGTATTTTATGAACGACGGTATCAATCAATTTCGGAACGACGGTATCAATCAATTTCGGAACGACGGTATCAATCAATTTCGGAACGACGGTATCAATCAATTTCGGAACGACGGTATCAATCAATTTCGGAACGACGGTATCAATCAATTTCGGAACGACGTTATGAAAGATTTCAGGACATGGGGCAAATGCATTTGACGAACAACGGTGACATATGATTCATGAACAACGGTATCAATCAGTTTCGGAACAACGATATTAAACATTTCAGGATATGAGTCAACAACATTTCAGAGACAACGGTGACATATATTTCATGAACGACAGTATCAATCAATTTCGGAATAACGATATTAAACATTTCAGGACATGGGTCGACAACATTTCGAAAACAACGGGAACATATGATTCATGAACGACAGTATCAATCAGTTTCGAAACAATGATATTAAATATTTCAGGACATGGGTCGACAACATTTCAGAAACAATGAGGACATATGATTCATGAACGACAATATCAATCAGTTTCGAAACAACGATATTAAACATTTCAGAACATGGGTCGACAACATTTCGGGGACAATAGTGACATATATTTCATGAACGACGGTATCAATCAATTTCGTAATGACGTTATGAAAGATTTCAGTACGTGGATCGAATGCAATTGAAAAACAACGGTGACATATGATTATGGACAACGGTTTCAAATATTTCAGAAAGTAAGGAAATAGGGAAGAATAAGGAGTGCACCGTGAGATGGTTTGGCTGTAGAAAGTAGGGAAGAAAAAAGAAAGTATGCACATAAGGTACAATTTTCTGAAAAAGTAAAGTGGCTAGAGGTAGATACATAATATAGGTATTAAATAGGTAGAGAAAGTAAAGAAATACATGGGAATGTGTGTCCCTTAAATATTAAAAAACATTAAAATGAAAGAACGGCTCAAATTGATTCACAGAAGATCCAACGGCTCAGATTGGGTGAGTGTTTTTGAGCTCACCTTATGCTGAGCTCACTGGATATTTTCTGTATATACATAATTAATTATTATTTAACTATGGTTAATAGGTGGGATAAACGGGCATAACCTGTCACCCTTATTCCATATCCATTATTCAGTTAATTAGTTGTTTTTATTTGTAATATAAAAATAGAAAAAAAATTTAGAATTTTTTTTGTCATGATAAGGCTAAGAAAGGTTATTCCATCCTCACCGTTTATTTTTTTATCCGTCAATCTGGATTTCTCATTTTAATTTTTTGCCTTGACATATTTTCTGTTTTTATTGTGTATCATGGACTATAATCTCATAGGTGGTTTTAAATTTTTGCCTACTATCAGAAAAATTGGTGGTTCGTAGATGGTTACATAACCTAAAGCTACGTTCGCAATATCAATCTGAAACCCCCAACACATTGGACTCGATGAAATGAAACTACTATTCGAATGTTACTGGTTCTATGCCAATATTGGCGATAGGGAGCTTCGGATTGCTATTCAAGCATTGCAACTGAAGAATCTAGTACTTCCTCTTACATCCGAGGCACCTTCCAATATAAACTCCATAATACGATTTGTAGATGCCTCAAAGTCTCCTCTCAAAGTGCTCGTGCCTGAAAAAATCAAAACAAAGGGTTGTGGTGCAGGCAGTCGCCCAAGCAAGGCCACTGAAAGGTTTAAATCAACTAGGGGTGTTATTATATCCAAGATTCCCAAAAAAGAGTTTGTAGCAACTGTTATCAGTAAAATCACAATATACGAAAGTGCTCACTCGTGACTGGTAACCCTAAATAAACTCATACGTACATATCATATATGTTTCATGTTTTACTTAGAACTTCCGTCTAGTATATTTCTATTTGTCGTTTACTTTAAATATTAAACAATATAATCAATGTCAGATAAATTGTATCGTCGATCCTTAGAGGGGTTATGTACAACCTCCGTAGAGACAATTGTAGCATCCTCCGTAAAGGGAATATTTATATCCTCCGTAGAGATAAGAACATTTGAAACCCCCTTAGAGGCAATAGAGTCAGGGACCTCCGGGGAGGCCAGAACAGGGACCTCAGAAAACACAGTAAGCCAAGTAAACTTGACTCTATTAAGCCAAGTTCAAGCTAATTTGCATCCCTAACCAGAATGTGTGCGTCCCAGATGGGGAGCACTCTTCCATCAACTGTTGTACGGTGGTTCTTATGTGCAGTGCTGCTTTCTCCAACGACCTTTTTTGAAACTGATCCTCGTAGAGAGTAATATTTATTTGCGCATTTGAGAATTTGTCTTGTTTTCCGTCTTACATTCGAAATGTATGGCGACTTCGTATCCAAAATTGACCAGTGTAATTAATGCCCAGAACTTTGAACCATTGGTGATGTTTTGTATGAAGTTGGTAATTGAGTTGAACTACGAGATGTGTCATGTAGAGAGATTAGGCTACACATTGACTCCATGCACCCCTCCAATAGCGCCCTTGCAAATAGGCAGTTGTAGTAAATGTGGTCAATTGACTCCCTCGTGTTTCCACATAAAGCATAGATAATCGACCCGATCACGTACTCGTCTTCTCTGTAGGCGATCGAGCATCGGCAGTCAATGTCATCTCAAGCATCACAGGAGAAGGATTATCCGCCTGACCTGTGAGGACCATATTCCAGCTGCTAACATAAGTATCCACTTAATGGTGATCTCATACCAATTTTATTAAGTTCTTCAACGAGGGTTGTGGCCCGCTATCTTCCCATCGTAATATGCGCAGGTGTATGCTAGGTCACTTTGTTTCACTATTGCTGATGATACCTCTGGTCTATCGGACCAAGCCCACCCTAGACCAAGTCCATTTGATCCAACAGGTTATACCCGACCCGTTTGCCCCGATGGGTTATGATGAAGCATTGAATTTGCTACCAGGGGTTCGCGGTGGTGCGAGGAGGGCCGAAGGCTCTGGAGTCCACGACGCACGCTCTACGTCAAATCCCGTCGGAGAAGAATAAACGATTTAGGTGTGGAAATCGGCGATTCTCTCTCCGGTATGCTCTAGTTTGGTTGGAACTTGTGATTTGCCTTGGAGTGACCCCTTGGGACCCTTTTTATAGGGTCCTGGGGGGAGCACCGAGACGGGCATCGCGCCCTGCGCCATAATTGTTATCATAACGGGGCGCATTAATGGCCCATTATGGCGCAGGCAGGCAACGAGTAACGGCCATAAATCGGCGATTCAGGTATGGAATCGTCGATTTAGGGGCAAAATCGTCGAGTTTCCAGGGGCCAGATGTGCAGTCTACCATATTGTCGATCTGAGCCCTAACTCGACGATTTACCCCTAAAGTCGGCGATTTGATAGTCCAATCGCGATTTATGGGTTAACTCAGTGATTTAACGATGAACTTGTTCCACACCGTGGAAGCCTTCCGGAGGTCCGGCATATAGCGACGGAACTCTAGTCCTTGTTGAAGGACGTTGCTGGGACTAACTGCCGTAATCAGGCATGTCTCACCAGTACTCCCCTCTGAAGAGAGCACAAGAAACATGCGTGTATCGCCAGGTTATACCCCTAGTCGGGTCCGATCCAAAAAGGACAAAGAAAGGCTCAACCCAGTAGAAAAGTGTATAAATACCCCTAGGGGTTGAACTGAGAAAGAGGGAGAAAATCATTGTAATAGAGTAGGAAGATTTTTGTATAAAAGAGATTGTTTGGTATTTACTTGATACTAATCAATCAATAGGGAATTAACATAGCTTTCTTCTCATATAAGATTTGAAATGGGGTCTGACCTAGGGAGAAATTAAAATTGACATTAAACCATAATTTTACTCAAGGAAGTAAGGATAACCATCTTCTAGCTAGGGTTATCATGCGCTACTGATCTGAGATACAACTCAATCTCTCTATTCACCACTTCTGTCTGACCATTACACTATAAGAAATAAGACCTTATATGGCGGTCTTTAGATGACGGATTTCCGTCATCTAAAGTGATAGAGAGCGGAAATCCACCATCTTGGACACCGTCATTAAAACCCCATAACCACCATCTAAAGACCGTCATCTATTATCCATCCTCATTTCCCACCAAAAATTGTATAGATGGCGGAATCTGAAAATTTTCGCGGGAACTGAAAATTTTTAGATGGCAGATTTCCGCCATCTAAAATATGGCGCGGAAAATTTTTGGCGCCAATTCATTGATGACGGTTAATTTTATTGATGGCGGATGTCCGCCGACTATCTTTGTAACATTAGATGGCGGAAATTCGTCATCTAAAGTACATCAGACGGTTTCCTAAGTTTATAGATGGCGGATATCTGCCATCTATTCGTGGGAGAGGGCGATTGTGCCCATATTTAGATGGCGGAAATCCGCCATCTAAACCTTAGTAAAAGATATGGATGGCGGAAATCCGCCATACAATGTTTGTTTATTTTTTTTTTTTAAACAGGCTTCTATATTTTGCGTTCGAATCGTTGTTTTTTGAAATAGAAATCGATATTTAAGAAAGCGATTTTTAAATTGAAATTGAAATCGATGTTTTTATTGAAAATAAACTAAAATACAGAATCGTTAAACATTCTATGTTTGAATAAGCAAATATAAAAATAGTTTAATCAACACTCGTCTGAAATCGAGTCTCCTGAATCAGAATCCGAAATATCTGATTCTAATGCAGACGGTATGGTGAACTTTGAAGTGGAAGCCATGTGCGTCATGTCGAGTCCGGAAGTCTTCAAAGTCTTATTGAGTTTTTTGATATAAGATTTCATGGCATTGAACTTCTTCTTGTATTTGGAAATGTCTTTCTGACTCTCGTTACACTTGTTCTGAAAATGAAAATAAAAATGAGTTCGATAATCAACAAAATTATTGAAATATATTTAAAATACCTCCAATTCTTTGAATTTTTCCGACCAAACTGCATCTGGTGTTGCATCAGTAGTCGTGTTTTCGGAGATCGGCTTTTTTCCTTTCCAATTTGGAGAAGCCCATTTTTCGTTCGTTATGCTTACCATACTAGCAGCTTCTCCAATTCCTATGATCCTATTCTTTTTATTTTTTCCGAAAGTCTTATTGACCGTCGCTTCGATAAATTGCTACATTATAAAAAGTAAATAAATAGTAAATGCGAAATATGTTTAAAATAATCAATGGAATTTACAAATGGAGTCATTGCTTCAGATTCATCCCACGATTTTGCCTTTTGACTTTTGATAAAATCTGTGGCTTCAAGCTGAAAGAATAACAAAATCAAACAATGATAATAGAAATTATAAAATATAAATAATTTTAAAAAAAGACTTACAACTTTATCGCTTCCCTTATATGTCATTTGTAAAGTCTCTGACCAAACTTCGACTTCACTCCTTCCTTGTTGCATCTATATTCACATAATTCATTAATATATAATTAAATTAGATATAAATTATGAATAAATTACCAATTCATGATGTTGTTGCGCTAATCCTTTTGAACCAGCGTGATGTGTCATTTGATTCGCTCGGTTCGCAGTATTTATCTCGGAAATTTGTTGAAATTATAAAAAATAATAAGTTTCTAAATTTATTAATATAATAAATATATATATATATATAATATATACACACACACACGTATCCGTCCTCTTTCCGATCAATGTTGTCTCAATTTATTCAGAAATTGAGGTTTGCTGACATACGGCGGAAGAGTCGCTAAAATATCTTCTTCACTCATATTAGGATCCGAGCCATAAGTTTTAACCAAAGAATTATGGTTGCTCCTCCAGAGTTTGTTCAACCTACCATTGATATAAGTTTATGCCACTTTGCTTTCACTCAAATCATATTCAGCCTATATATTCAAAACTTATAAGTTTTGAAAAATTAATAAATATTATAAAAAATAAATATACTTACAGTTAATATTTTCAACGCGTCATGAAAATTATGTTGCGGTTGATGACGCCACTCAATGTCGTACGGGAAGAGAGTATAGTCTTTTGCTAAAAGAGTCATTCTTGTGGTTAATTTCCTCGCCATTTCATCCGTCGCTTGGTTCGTATTGTCAAACATGATCTTCCATTTGATACCTTTTTCTGGATGGTTATGAGGGTGGTCTTTTGTGGGACCACGACTCTTCTTCTTTGGAGGCACATTCGATGTGGATGACCTCGTATCTAATTAATTTACATTTTTAAGATTTAATATTTAATAAAAATCATGATAATATTTAAAATATGAAAAATAAACTGACCACTTGAACTGAACTTATCGATTGAGCGACGGGATGTAACCATCGCCAGTACCATGAATGGTGTGATAACACCAACCAGAAAGAAAAAAGTAAACATAATCTGAAATATTACAATTTTAAAATAAAATTAGTTAATTTAAATACATATCTAGACACCCGAATATGGAGTTTTAGTCTGACACAACAACCAAACATTTTTCTTATTGTAATTTACATTCTTTATTATTAGACACAACAAATCTTCGAAGTCGCCGTGAAAAGAGTTGTATTCGATTTTGAATGAATGTGTATTCAAAACAGTAGATAAATTATCACATTTACAAGATGAAGAAGAAGAAATAACAAAAATAAAATACCTTCACAGATGATGAGATCGATGACGGCAGTGGAAGTGGAGATCGGCGAGGATTCTAAACACATAAAAACACAAATCAAAACACAATAAAAAAAATAAAAACGTATAACCCTAAAAACATATAACCCTAAATTATCTAAACAGTAGATGAATTAATAGATGATAAACATTTATTTCAACATTTCAGATTTGGTGATTAATAGATGATGAGATTAAAAACACCATTAACATAAAATATAAACACCATTCACATCAAATAAAAAAACCAACAAATATAAACATAACATAAAAAATTATTATCGGAAAGGGGAAGAAATCAATCCGGCGGCAATTTGCTGTGGGAACTGAGGAGGGAACACCGGAACGGGGGAGCGATCACCGGCGGACTGAGGAGGGAACGACGGCGCGATGACCGGCGGAGCGAGCTGCAGCAACCGGCAGGAGCAGACGACGACGACAGAGGCAGCGATTCGGCGGTGGCAGCAACGTTTCAGCAAGGTGCGTTCTCTGTTCTGATTTGGGGTTTTTATTAAACCCCAAACCTTACATGGCGGATTTCCGCCATCCGCCATGTAAGTACACTTAAATTCCGACGGGACTTAAGTGAAAGTCTGCCCAATCGAAATTTGGGCGGGCTTTTTCCGCCCGACTCCCCGAATTTCGCCATGTTAAGTCAATTTAATCGGGTAATCGGGTTGAATATTGGGGGGGAATCGAAATTTTGGACAGGAGTTTTTAGATGACGGATTTCAGCCATCTAAACACCGCCATCGAAAAAAAATTGAACCGCCGTCGAACCAAAACCTTTCCTCGACGGACTGAAAGAATAGATGGCGGACATCCGCCATCTAAACAACTGGATTATTGATTTCCGCCATTTAAAGACCGTCATACAAGGTCCTTTTTTTTGTAATGTTACTTTGACTACTTGAGGTTGGTAAGGTGAGATGAAATTTAGGGTAACACCACATAACTTGTTTAACTCCTTCCAGAGAACTTAAGTGAAAACATTAATATATGTAAATTATGATGAGGTCTGCTCTCCCATGGGGATGCAGAGCGTGGGCGGTCTTCAACTAGCGCGTAAGTCGCTTAGCCTATGTAGGACGGACCCAAATATTGGAGAGGCCAGTCTGCTGGTAGGTTCACTACCAAACCTGAGATCAGGCTATAAATCAGCAGAGCATATGGTCCAGCACATTTGAGCTCACCAATTTAACATGATATTTCCTTTATTTTCATTTTAAAATCAAATATTGAATATAGAATTGTTTAATTTAACTTATTAGTATGAAGTGTGAATGATTATCTCATAAAGTCAGCGAGCCACATAATTATAAATTAATAATAAAATGGTAGTTAAGATGGAATAAATTGTTTGCTTGGTCAAACAACTTAACCATTTTAAATTAAAATACATGTTTACAAATCACAATAGATGTAGTTAATAGAGACCACGTTAGTAGATAGATAAAGAAGTCCCGCATGTACAACATACCATAATCGAATGAAGTGCCCGCCAATTAACCCTATAAATATGATTGAAGCCATGTCGCTGAAAATGCAATTCTCCCTCCTTTTTGTTTCTCTTCCTCCCTGCATATCTTATCTCCTCACTTCTTTTCCATCTCTCCGATCATGGCGGCAGTTCGCCCGAAGACGAAGATCGTGTGCACTCTGGGACCTTCGTCACGATCTGTGGAGATGGTGGAAAAGCTTCTGAATGCGGGGATGAACGTCGCTCGATTCAACTTCTCCCATTGAGATCACGAGTACCATTCAGAAACTCTTGAAAATCTCCATAAGGCTATGGAAAACACAGGGATTCAATGCGCTGTCATGCTTGATACCAAGGGGCCTGAAATCCGAACAGGTTCTTTGAAAGATGGTAAACCCATACATCTAGAAAAGGGCAAAGAGATCACAATATCCACTGATTACGACATTGAGGGAGATGAAAACACGATATCAATGAGTTATAAAAAGCTCGCCGAAAATTTGAAAGAAGGGGATACGATCTTATGTTCTGATGGCACTATTACACTGAAAGTACTCGATTGCAACAAGGAATTAGGACAAGTTCAATGCCGATGTGAGAACTCAGCAATGTTGGAGGAGAGGAAAAATGTTACTCTACCAAAAGTTACCGTCGATCTTCCAACCTTAACAGAAAATGACAAGAAGGATATCATGGAATGGGGTGTTCCCAACAAAATTGATATCATTGCTATCTCTTTTGTTCGGAAAGGCTCTGATGTTGTCCAAGTAAGAAACTTGCTTGGCGAACATGCCGCGAAAATCATGCTTATGTCAAAGGTGGAGAATTGGGAAGGATTGGTTAATTCTGACGATATCATTACGAAATCAGATGCATTCATGGTGGCGAGAGGAGATCTAGGTATGGATATCCTCATTGAGCAAATCTTCTGTGCGCAGAAGCAAATGATATCCAAGTGCAACATCAAGGGAAAACCAGTGGTTACTGCAACTCAGATGCTGGATTTCATGATTAAATTTCCCCGTCCCACCCGAGCCGAGGCTACCGATGTTGCAAATGCTGTTCTAGATGGGACTGATTGCGTGATGTTGAGTGGGGAAACCGCCAATGGTGGCTATCCTGAGGAAGTTGTCCTGACAATGGCTAAAATTTGTGTAGAGGCTGAAAATTTTCTTGACGACAAATCTGTGTTTAAGAGAATGATGGCATCTTCTCCAACTCCCATGACTACACTGGAGAGTCTGGCATCATCAGTTATCCAAACAGGCAATGCCGTGAGTGCTGCTTTTATTCTAGTTTTCACAAGAGGAGGCACTACAGCAAGACTTGTGGCCAAGTACAGACCGACAATGCCAATTCTGCCGGTAGTAGTACCTAAGATGAACACAGATGGCGCCCTTATGGCAAGACGTGGTCTGATCTCTCGTGGAATTCTCCCTGTTTTCTATGCAGATTCTCCTAGTGCTTCTTATGAAGGAGCATTGGAGATTTAGTTGTGGCATTACATAGGATCGGAGCACATTCTATCGTCAAGATCCTCTCTGTGAAATGATTCCACAGATCGTTTTCCTTTCATCATTCAAATTATGGTTTTAATTATTGCTGGTGATTATTTATTATCATTATTTCGCGAGGTTTTTTCTGGAAATCCAATCTCTGGAATTATTTATTATCATTATTTATGAAATTTAAATTATGAGTTTCGAAACAATGATTGATTGATACAACATGTTATTGTGTATTTACGTGACTTGACGTTTTCTTATGGGTTTCCCAATTTTTAATATTTCACTAGTAAGACTGAATTGAGGACTTAATTACAAATATTCATCATGTTGATGTGTAAACTGTAAATTCTTAACCCTAGCTAGATTAACGGTTCATAATAACTTATTAAGATTTAAAAAAAAATGTTGGCACACCCAATCCGATCGCTCCCCCTCGCCGTACGACATTCATCCCTACGGGACGTCGGGTACCAAAAGATGAGCCGGACGGAGGAAGTATTGAGGAAATATTGGCGATATCGGGAGGAGAGACAGCTAGAAGAGGAATGGGTTTTGAAGGAAAGAAGTATGCGAAAGATCCCAGTCAGACTGCAGGAAGCAAAAAAGCAAGATCAGCAGCAATAATACACTTTTTCTGACGAAGATCTTGTTGGAATCACAATTTCAAATCATGACTCATTGGTCATCACGCCGATCGTGCAAAGAAGAGACCGACAAAAGATTCGTTTGAATAGGATTTTGGTTGATACAAACGTATCAGTAGACGTACTATATTGGAATGCCGTACGGCGAGGGAGAGGGGGTAATTGTTGCATTAGGTGGTAGATGATGTGTTTCTTTCATTTTACTAAGGACCTTCGCTAGCCCCCAACATTTAGTAGCAATGTGCCGTGTGTCTGTGTGATATTCACAGTATCGGTTGCCATCTCGAAATATATATTGTTGTGTCTGAACGCATAGGGCGTGCTTCTGGAAGTGTGTCTCCGTCTTTTAATACCAAAAAACCCTATTTCTGGTTTGGTGATGGGATGGCTCTCGATCGAGGGAACATCTCTTCGTACTACTTCTCTTGAACGCTATCTGAAACATTTTCCTAATGTGTTTTTGTTTCAATTTTCGGTTGTTTTGGTTGAAAATTTCCTTCATTTGTTTCTGGAGCGTTTTTCCGTTTCAAGCTATTAAAGAAAGATGGAGAAAATCATTGTAATAGAGTAAGAAGATTTTTATTTAAAAGAGATTGTTTGGTATTTACTTGATACTAATCGATCAATTGCCTTTCAAGCCGACGAATTATTGTATCGGGGAGAAATGATATTTAGGGGTCTAAATTAAATTTTAATATCGAAAAATTACTTTCAAAACCCAACCCTAACAACGGGTCCGGGTCCGGTAATGTGTCCAGTCCATTCTCGCTTTTACTTATACCCTTATTACTTAATTATATTAAATTCTTTTATTTATTATATAAAATTTCCAATTAAAAATCCCTAATTTTCTCGACATCGATATTGTCTAAATCCCTATTTCTTCTACAACCTAACCGGCAAAATCTTCTCCAGCAGCTCACCGGAATCGGTTCGATCGCCGGTCACCTTCGACTCCCATCATTGTGCGCTTGAAAGCTCCATTTTCTTTCATAACTAGCGTTTCTTGGAGACATCTGCAGCAGTCTATTTTCTGCAATCGCCGACCAGTATCTTTCTCTCCTTGCCGACGTCCGATCTGAGGTTTTTTATCCCCTCGCCATGCTCTGCTTGCTTCCTTATAATCCTCAACAGGTTAGTTCTTATTTTTTTGCTGCTTTTTAGTTATATTCACGTCGTATGTTGCTACCTTTTAGTTGTATTCATCTCGTATTTTGCTTCCTTTTAGTTCTTAATTCTTTTATTGTAGGTCATGCTATTTCTTATCCCTAATCCATTCACTTCCCTTCATGATTCTCCTCATTGCAGACAATCTTAAATTTTTAATCTTCATCAAGGTTTTTTTTGCTTCTTTACAAAGTGGTTGCTGCATTGTTTGTAATTTATTACAATCTTTTTTTAATTTGGTTGTTGCAGTATCAGCAATGTGGTTGGATGTATTTGCCATGATTTTGGATTGTTTTTATTGTGCGTGTTCTAATTTTGGTCGGGTTTATGTATGTGTTTGTTATAATTTGGGAGGGGCGGATTTTATAAATGTATTTTCTGTAACGTTTTGGAGATTCGTTTCATTTTTTGGAGATTTTATGAATGTATTTTGTCTTCATTAGAAATCTAGAACTCTCTTTGATTTAAAACTAAGAAGTAACCTTTTTGGGTAGTAAAAATGGTAAAAGAAAATAAATTTAGCTAAAATAATTCACTGATACAAAATCATGTAGCAATCAAAAGATAAAAATTAATGTTTTATTTACTCTACCATTGTGTTTTCTAAATTGGCAATGGAAAATTATCTGAAGGAAACCTTAGTATATGTAAACCAAATTGTGCTTAGTTGAAAACATTAATTGAAAAATTATCTGCCTTTTCTATTATCAAGCATGTTTATATTTTTGCCATCCTAATTTCTATCCTGATTTTTAATTTATGCAGAGATCGTTTTGATCAGTAGACTCGCCTTCTAAGAAAATAATAAATCCAATGTCTCCTCCACGGTCTCCTGCATCACCAGCCACTGTAAATAATTTAGGTATAAAAATGTCCCCTACTCCAGTGACTTCCGCCTTGACAACTGCAAAGTGGCTCAGGAATGTAATATCACCACTACCTTCAAAACCTTCACAACAATTGGAACACTTCCTAGTGTCATGTGATCGAGATTTTACAAATGATGTTACACATAGAGCCAACGTAATATTAGAGGCTATATTTCCTAGTAAATCTCACGGCGATCGTTCTATCTCCGGGACGTTACAGAATGTTACACAAATGGATAGTTTATGGGCAGAAGATAGAAAATCAGAAGCATTGAAGTTGTACTACAGAGTTCTTGAAGCAATGTGCAGGGCAGAATCCATTTTATTAAATGCAACTAATTTAACCCCTCTACTTTCCCATGAATGCTTTCATAGATGCATGCTTGCTTGTTCCGCTGAATTAGTTTTGGCTACACATAAAACCGTTACAATAATGTTTCCCGATGTTTTAGAGAGAACTGGTATAACGGCCTTTGACTTGAGCAAGGTAATAGAAAGCTATGTTAGGCATGAGGAAACACTCCCAAGGGAGCTCAAGCGGCATCTGAATACTTTTGAAGAACATCTTCTTGAAAGTTTAGCATGGGAGAAAGGCTCCTCGATGTACAACTCCTTGATTATAGCCAGACCATCGCTTTCCGAAACAATCAACCGTTTAGGATTATTAGCTGACCCTATGCCTTCTCTTGATTCAATTACAACGATATATAATATTTCAAATGGACGCTTATCATCATCACTTCCAATCAAACGTGATTCCCTTGGTAATTAAATATTTATGATTATTAGCATTATTTTTTTTCTTGCCCAATTTGATTTGATTTGATTTGGCTCTTTATCTAATAAAAAAAATCCAGATAATGTGTTTTTCACGTTATGCCTACTGGCTACTGGTATAAAGTTACTGGTCCGGTTGTTATACATCTTGCTTAAAATTATAACCATGAATTGTTTTGGTCTTTTATCCTGATATATGCTATATTTTGCGTAGATCGACTTATATTTTTACTTTATAATGTCTTACAGATGTAACTGGGGAAATTCAATCCCCTAAAAGATTGTGCACTGAGAGGAGTCTGGTTGAACGCAATTCCTTTACTTCTCCAGTTAAATCAAAATTACCACACCTTCAATCAGCTTTTGCAACGTAAGTATATTCTTTTTTCTTCGCAAGGTTTTTTAAGATGCTGACTGATTGTTTATTCTGACAGTCCAACAAGGCCAAATCCTGCGGGAGGTGGAGAGACATATGCAGAGACAGGAATACATATTTTCTTTACAAAGGTGCACCTTCATTTAATATTCTCTATCATATTTTTTTAATACATTTTTTTTATCTAATAATATCATGAAGTTTTTTTAATAGGACTGTCTTTGTTTATGATATGCATCCTATAATTTATCTTACATTTTATATTAATGTATTCATTATTTGGGCAAGTTTTATATGTTATTTTAATGTTCTTTTATACATATTGCAGATTCTCAAATTGGCAGCTAATAGAATCAAAAGCTTATGTGAAAAAATGCAACTGCTACAGTCACCAAAAATTCGTGAACGTGTTTATTTTCTCATTAAACAAATCCTAAATCAGCAGACCTTTCTTTTTTTCAACAGGCACATTGATCAGCTTGTCTTGTGCAGTTTTTATGGGGTTGCAAAGGTTTCATGTTCATTAACCTTTCTATTTTAACCTGATCATTTCTTTTTAAATTCTAACCATTTGTTTTTTCTAACAGATATCCCAATTAACTCTGACATTCAAGGAGATAATTAATAGCTATAAAAAACAGCCTCAATGTAGACCACAAGTTTTCCGCAGCGTCTTTATAGATTGGTCAACAACAGGCCGTGATGGGGTATCTAACTTTATTTTATTTTTGTAAAAAATTAAAATATTTTACATTCTCTAATGCTGTTTAAATAAATTAAACAGAAAACAGGCCAGGAGCATGTTGACATCATTACCTTTTACAATGAAGTATTCATTCCATCCGTAAAGCCTTTGCTGATCGAACTTGGTCCTGGATCTACAGTGAGAAACAATCGACTTCCAGAAGACGATGCTAGTGCTGATGGTGTGCTATGTTTTTTTCTTCAAATATATATATATATATGTGTGTGTGTGCTGATATATATAGATATTTACCATTCTTATTATTATCAGGTCAATGTCCAGGATCACCTCGATTATCTCCATTCCCAAATCTTCCTGATATGTCTCCCAAGAAAGTCTCTGCTTCTCATAATGTCTATGTTTCTCCATTGAGATCATCCAAGGTTTATATTAATAAATGGGAAACTTTTTATTTGTTTACATAATAAGAAAATTGTTCTGTTCTATTATATAATATATATTGTGTCCGATTTTTCATCGATTTCATCTCTTTTATGTGTTGTAGATGGATACATTACTTTCTCCTAGCTCGACAAGTTACTATGCCTTTGTAGGAGAGAGCACACATGCTTACCAGAGCCCTTCAAAGGACCTGACGGCTATCAATAACCGCCTAAATAGGTGAGTCCTCTCTCTATACAGTCTGCACTCTGTTTCCAGTATTATATTGTTTGAACCATGATCATCTGATTTTTTTTTTATATATGATGTAGCCATGGAAACACGAGAGGGAAGCTTAAACTCAACTTTGACATGGTGAGTGATTCTTTAGTTGCTGGTAGTCTATGTCCCCAGAATGGCAACTCAACATTGAATCCGATTGTGAAAAGTGAGAAGTCTCATCATCAATCTTAATTATCCATGTACTTCCATCTTTTGTATTTAAGCATAATTTAATATGAGTCGACGAAACGGGATTGAGAGTGAGCGGCCATCTGAAGGTATTGTACACTATCTATACTTAGGGGCCACCGGCCACCTGCCACCTGCCTGTGCGAGCAAGTATTTATATAATTACATTAGTCTCTTTCTTGTTTATTTAAAAAATGGTATAATTGCATTAATAAAATAGGTAGGATTATGGATTTATGGTGGTTTATTTCAAGTCTTAGTTGTAGTTTCAAAAAATTAATAAATTTATATATATGAGCATTTATCAGAAATTAGAACAGAGAGTTTGTACTTTGATTTCAGTTCAATACTCATTTACAATTTGTACATCTTGTATTCCTTTTCGTGCTCTCTTTAAAAAATATTGAGAATGAGTTTGAAAAAAGAGATGTTTTATTGTACAATTTAAATCTTTTATTTAGTTTTATCATTCATAAATCTTAATCATTGGGTTGAAAATTACAAATTAAAACCTTTTTGTACGATGGATTTACCTATGTATTTAATTTTCAAAGTAATTTCGAACTTGTTTTTTCAAAGTGGAAAGCCAAACATAATTTCTACCTCCATTCCACTAGGGTTCGAAGTTTTGTTTCTTAACTAAACTACGATGTTCACGAGAGTGATGCTCTTTCGAGAGAGAATGAGATTTAACCCTACACTTTGACACCCATCCTGAGACTAAGGCCCATCAAAAATCTTTGCTACTTTGATCCGACAATGAGGAATAACAAAGCCCATGCGATGATACCAGATCGGCTAGACCGCTGTCTCGAAGCATATGACCATGTCTAGAGTCCTAAGTAGGAAAGCCTCCTCTCAAGAGTTTACTGCGTTCGATTTAGATGGGGGATATCTAGCCTCCAAATCTTACCAATGAAGGGTGGTGATACAGTATCTCGAACTTCATCGCAACACACCATCAACTAAAGATTTGGATAGCCATAGATGAATTGAGGTACCTATATAGGTTTCGGGAGGTTTCAAGTCAACTCTTGGGAAGGTCGACTTTACCCAGCTCGACTTTCCTATAGTTCGGCTTTTGAGAAAGTCGATTTCAGAAAGTCGACTTGAAAACAAATCTGGACGGTTACGACACAAATGACTAGAATACCCTTATAAAAATCCTATAAATAGGAACCGCCCCTCAATCATTAAGGCAAGTCATTTAGTGTAAAAAAGTCCCAGCGAAGCAAAACTCTGAACAACTGAAAAGTTCAGTCTGATTTTCCTGCAGAGTTCTCCGCCTGACGTTTATTGAGAACGTCGTTGAACACTGATCGGGTTTCACCTTCATCAAAGGGTAATAGCTTTAAGATCACTCTTAGCTCAGGGAATGAACTCCAACGAGTCCTACAAGAAAATTGGTTATGGTATGGGGAAGATTTGTTGTTAGTTGAAACTTAGACGCCAAAGATGGATTATATAAGATCAGGGATTCAACCCGAATTTAAGATTATAGACCCATCTTCTGTCTAAATACAATATATAAAATCATCTCAAGATTGCTGGCCTCCAGACTTGCTCTAATAACCCCAGAATTACTATCTCTCAATTAGTCTGCCTTCACTAAGGGAAGGCTCATTGGAGATAGCATTAGCGTTGGCCGAAGAGCATCTTAGGGGCTTCAGTCAGAAAGCCACACCGAGGATGGCTTGTAATATTAGTGGTGATACAGTATCTCGAACTTGGTCACAACGCATCAGCAACTAGAGATTCAGATATCCCGAGATAAATTGAGGTATCCATATAGGTTTGAAGAGGTTCCAAGTCAACTCATGGGAAGGTTGACTTTTATAGAAGTCGATTTTACCCAGGTCGACTTTTTCAGAGATCGATTTTCTGAAAAAGTCGAACCTTAAGAAAGGCAATACCAGAAAATCGACTTGAAACCAAATCTGGATAGTTAGACGGTTACAGCCAAAATGATCAGATTACCCCCATAAAAAGTCTTATAAATTGAGGGGCATCCCTATTCATTCAGACTGGTTGATTCTAGCGAGAGAAGTTCCAGCGAAGCAGAGCCAGAGGAACTGAAGTGTTCATGCTAATTTCTCCACGGAGTTCTCTGCTTGACGTTTGTTCGAAACGTCGTCAAACACTGATCGGGTTCCACCCTCATCAATTAGTTTGGACGTTTCCAAGGTTTTTGATTCGGTCGATTGGAGTGCACTTGCATGTACCCTAGCCTCTCTTGATTTCTCACCAACAGTAATCCTTCTTATCTCTCAGTGCTAAGGTGGAATAAGTTGGTGAGCTTCGACAGAAGTAAGGTTTAAAAATTTCAGATAATTATTTACAATTTACAAACAAAAGTTTATGATAAGGAAAAATCAAATATTCAATAGCCATCGGGTAATTTAGTAATGTATATAAAAGAAATTAGAACAGGAAAATGAATTCCAAGTTTCGAATGTAATGCTTATAAATTGATTTTCCCTGTTCAACTTGGAAATTTCTTATGAAATTCAATTATTACTTTGAATTTGTATGAAAGTAAATCCAGGATAACAAAATCAAATCATGCTTGTGCAATGGACGATGTTTCATTCCTTCCTATTTCACGTTGTCTTAACCGCTCCATCTTCCGAACACGCCATTCTTCAAGAGCTATAAATTAAACAAACCATTTAATCAAGTGTTCATGACTTGAAAAATTCAAAAAGTGGAGCAGAAGCATTACCTTTTGGATTCTTTGCATCGTTCATTGTTTGGAAATCCTTCAGTCTCTTCGAGAGATCAGAAGCAGCAGTTACTGCTTCTGCTGCTTCTGTATCATCAACATTGGATTCTTGCTGTATTTGTTTCACCTAAAGTAAAAACAATTACAAAAAATTGTTTTATTTTGTTTATAAACAAACAATTGTAGAATTACTTACTCTTTCGATGAGATCTGTTGGCTCCAAGGCAAGTCGCATTTTCTCATACTCCATTTTATACTGTATTTTTTCTGACACTGATTTGTTATGAATCAAGTTCAGAATATTTGATTCAAAAATCCCCTAAAAATAAAATAAAAACATTCTTCATACACCCCAAAAACTATTCAACCCCAAAAACTATTCAACCCCAAATCAGATCTTTAATTATGTCAATATCGAATTTGGCAAAAATCATTGAATCGATAGAAAAATAGAAACAATTTAACTCAAGATTACTGACCATTGTTGACGTCGTGTTGATCAGAAAGGAGATTCCCAGATGTATTGGTAGTCGGAACGTAGAACAACCCTTGTAAGAGAAGAAGAACTGTGATGAGGTTGAAGAAACAAACCAGAACAGTAGCGTTCTTGTACGATAGTTTCATCTTCCACCATGCATGTGCTTGATTTTCAAATCTCCATCCTCCCAAATCCAACATTTTCAAATCTCTGATTTTCCCCAAATACCTATATACCGACCCGATTAAGACTTAAGAAATTGAGAGAACATATATAAAGAGGGGGATTGTGAAAAATCGGGTGAAAATCATACTTCTAATCAAGATCCGCCCGATTATACTAAAAAAAATAAAACCTATTTTTTATACTAATCAAGGACCCGGGGTGGTCGAGTCGGGTCCGGCCCAAAAGAAAAAAAAAGGTCCAACCCAGTAGAAAAGTGTAAAAATACTCCTAGGCTAGGGGTTGAATTAAGAAAATGAGAGAGAATATTTGTAATAGAATAGATACTGTAATAGAGAAAGATTGTCTGGTATTCACTTGATACTAAACGATCAGATTTGTTACGATCGCAACTCCTGTTCGATACTCTGAGTATTTCCCCAACAAATTCCAGGGTAGATAATTGTCTACATTCCTCTTTAAGCTTATCGTCGTCAGCGATCTCCAAAAACTCTCGATCAACCGGTATTCCACTGTTTCCAAACGAACCTATCTGACCATTTTTCGTAGCCAACACTCCAACTAAGGTGTTTAGTTTTTTCGAGCTTATCGAGTTTGAGTTTAAAAAACTCTTATCGAATCAACTTCGAACAATTCATGCAAAATTCGATTCGACTCGACTCGTTTCCATCCTTAATTATCACTCTAATATCAAAAACTATATTTCCTATTAGGTCTATCAATCAAACGAATTCGGATACAGGGAGCGGTCCGGATATCCCTGTATCCGAATTCGTTTAATATACAGATAATTCAAATTTGTCCGATTATTATTCGAATTTCAAAATCCGTATCGCTAGCGTTGCAATTCAAGCCTACTGTTTTTGGTTCAGTTCGTTTAAATAAACGAGCCTATTCTTGGGTTTGAGTTCTGTTCATTTAATAACCGAACCTAACCGAATTCGAAGCCGAACCGAATAGTTATATAAACATCATCTTAAAAATACTGATTTCTTTAATACTGATTTTTAATAAACGGTTCTGTTTGTTTAATAATACTGATTTTTTTTTTACATTATCTTAAAAATAAACATTAAAAAAATAAACATGTTCATCTGACCGTATTTGAAAAATAAACAATAAAAAAAATATTGTCTATAGTCTATTTTCTTTTGAGTTAATCTTTTCTTATTATTGATTAAAAAATTAATATATACTATATTAATGAAAAATTATAAAAATATACATAAGTTATAAAATATATAATATAAATTTATAGGGTCAGCTTCAGGTGAGAACCTTCAATCTTTGCCCTTCATCTATATCCGACGGTCACTAATTTAAGTCATTTTTTTTATTATTTGGGGGGGAAGATCCCCATGCATAATCTCTATTTCGTCATCATTCACTAACAACATCCCTTTGTCCAATGTATTTTGTCACCATTCACACCTACTTTCCTCACCTACTTTTCACTTCTACTTTTACCCTTCACTCTCTCTCACGTTTCCTCCCCTTCCTTCATCCCCTTCTTAAACCCTATTTCCTCCCATTCTTTACCTCTAGTCTTTTCTCACCATTTTTAACCTTCTCTATATCCTATAACAAAATGGTCATCGGATCTCCCCACATATCCTATAACCTTCTCTATTTTTCCCACTCTATTTCCCTCCTCAATAAGGTATTTTCATGATGGGTTGGGTTTGCACTATTTGTACATTCATCTCCTATCTCTTTCACAGTACATAGTGCACTGTGCACTGTCGATCTGTCCACTGTACACACCGCACATGCATCTACCGTGAACAGTACATAGTGCATAGTTAATATTCGACGCTAATACAATTTTTGTAATTCATGGTGCATATCTTGGGTACATAGATCATAGTCCCCGTCGTTTACCGTGCATGTTGCATACCTCAGACTTCACAATACATAGTTCACGATTTGTATTGCAAGCCGCACACATACTGAATAGTTCAAGTGCATATTGCATAACGCATAGTGCGTAGTTAAAAGCGAATAGTGCATAGTGCGTAGTTAAAAGCGAATAGTGCATAGTTCATAGTTCTTACAGCACAGTGCACAGAACAAAAGTGAATAGGTAACAGTGCATAGTACGTATTGCATAGTTCATAGTGCACTATGGATATTTATTCGTGTATACTTGATAGTGTATACTTGATAGTGCATACTCGATAGTACATAGTGCACAGTAAAATACCGGAGGTGAAATTGCCAAATTTTATGGCTAATTAACATGATTCCATGATTCCAAATAGTGCATACTTGATATACACATAGTGCATAGTATACAGAAAAACCAGACTTTCCGACGTCCATCCAGTATTTGACCACCCTGTACAGACCATCGTACAAGTATATCTTGCCGGAAGGGCTCCGAGCAAATTTGAATCCACGAATGACACGAATCTCGATTCCGTAGTTCAAACTCCGCTCCAATGCGAGGTTTCCGGATGTGAGCTTCTGGTCAACGGAATGCTTGAAATTTGATGGCATCTTCCCACCTTGGCCGGTATATATGATGACGTTTCCCGTGTCCTTGTCGTCCTCGTACCCACCGGACACAACGATACTTGTGGCTATCGGTTCCCCGTTCGGAGATTGGCTTGCCGCAACGGAATCGATCCCGGCCTGTGTCTGCCCGTCCAATCCCAGCACGCAAAGTTCTACCCTAAAGAAGAAAATGTCGCCGATGTTAATACCCGGGATCGAACCGATTACCCTCTTGTCTCTATTCAGAGAAAGCCCTCTGCTCGTCATCCCTGTAGCCGGCATTAGATTGGCACTGGTTCTAGACTTACTGTCGATCCTCTCTCCATCAACCAGAAGCAACACCCTACTGAGAGAATCATACATCATACTCCTCCTCCGCACAAGATTCCTGAAGTAGATTTTCTCCTCATCATTGAGGTTCGAAACCCGAACCATCTCAGCTGATCTCGGGGTATGATTTCTCTTCATGTTAGGCTGAGAAGACGAGGACGGAGAAGAACGGTGAGATGAGAAACCAGGTGGTAGAGGAAGATCCATGAAAAAAAAAACGATTGAGAGGGGGATTAAGTTAGTTATTTCTCTAAAAAAAACATCAAACAATAGCAGAGAAAAAAAACATCAAACATCAAACTACATAGGGGATTGCTTTCAATAGGGGATTGCTGGTAAAGTGAATTCAACCATACGTCCATCGGTCTGTTGGAGGTTCAGCTTACTATTGCCTGCATGATTGTCCTTCAATCTGAAAAATACTTACACCAACAATGGACGGTTAAAATTAAATTGGTTGGATTGGACGGTCAAGATAGAGTTCTCAGATAGTGCTCATATAAAGGTTTTTAGTAGAAGCGTTCTGTAAATTTATAATATAAGTTTATAATATAAATATAAAATATAATAAAAATGTTAAACGAACCTAACTGTTCGTCGAACCTCAACCAAGGTTTTGAGTTCGGTTTGTTTAATTAAACGAATCTATTTCAAGGTTCGGGTTCGGTTCTTTTAATAACCGAAGCTGAACCGACTCGAATAGTTCGTCGATTACCGAACTTTTGTTACAACGCTAGTTATCGCTGCTGTCCAGTCCCCTGCACTCGCGATGGCTTCAGGTGCGGTTCTGGTCACTCGCGATGGCGTCCGCACCTGAAGCTTGCTGTATATTTATATACTTCTTCGAATTTAGAAGTAGTTCGTTTAGCTTCAATAATATTTTAAATATCTGCCGAAATATCTATTGACAATTTAATATACCTATTTTCTATGTATCTTTTAATCAATTAGTTTTTCTTTTATATTTAGTATAGGGTTATATTAAATTCTTTTTATTTATTATAGGATAGTTATATAAAAATTTCAATTAAAAATCCCTAATTCTCTTTACCCCTACTCTAAATCGATATCGTCTAAAGCCCTATTTCTTCTCCAACTCAACTGGTAAAATCTTCTTCAACAGGTCACCGGAATCGGTTCGATTGCTGGCCACCTTCGTCTACAATCTCTGTGCGCTTGCCAGCTCCATTTTCCTCCATAGTCGGCGTCTGATCAGCGGCTGTTATTCCCATCGTCGGAGACGTCTGCAGCAGTCTGTTTTCTGCAGTCCCCGACCAGCATCTTTCTCTCCTCACAGACGTCCGATATGAGGTTTTTTTATCCTCTCGCTATGCCTTACTTGCTTCCTTATAATACTCAATAAGTAAGTTCTTAAGTTCTTTTTTTTTTGCTTCCTTTTAGTTGTATTCATGTCATATTTTGCTGCCTTTTAGTTCTTATTTCTTTTATTGCAGGCCATATTATTTCTTATCCCAAATTCATCCACTTCCCATTGCAGGCAATCTTAAATTTTTAATCTGCATCATGTTTTTTACATCTTTACAATGTGGTTGCTGTATTTTTTTAATTCATCACAATGTATTTTTTAATTAATTTGGTTTTTGTAGTGTCGTTACTTGTTAATGTGGTTGAATGTATTTGCCATGATTTTTTTTTTACGATTATGTGCGCTGTGATTTTTGTGGGTTTTATGAATGTGTTTGTTGTAATTTTATGAGGATTTTATGAATATATTTTGTCTTCACTAGAACCCTCTTTATTTAAAACTAAATAAGATGAAAATAAATTTAGCTCAAATAATTCACTCATAAAATAATTTAGTAATCAAAAGATGAAAATTAATGTTTTATTTACTCTACCCTTGTTTTTTCTAAATTGACTATGGTCAAATATCTGGAGGAACCCTTAGCATATGTAAACCAAAGTTTTGCTTAGTTGAAAACATCAATTGGAAAATTATCTGCCTTTTCTATTATCAAGCATGTTTATGTTTTTGCCATCCTAATTTCTATCCCAATTTTTAATTTATGCAGAGATCGTTTTGATCAGTAGACTCACCTTCTAAGACAACAATAAATCCAATGTCTTCTCCACGGTCTCCTGCGTCACCAGCAACTGTAAATAATTTAGGTATAAAAATGTCCCCTACTCCAGTGACTGCCGCCATGACAACTGCAAAGTGGCTCAGGAATGTAATATCACCACTACCTTCAAAACCTTCACAAGAATTGGAACACTTCCTATTTTCATGTGATCGGGATTTCACAAATGATGTTACACATAGAGCCAACGTAATATTAGAGGCTATATTTCCTAGTAAATCTCATGTCGATCGTTCTATCTCCGGGACATTGCAGAATGTTACACAAATGGATAGTTTATGGGCAGAAGATAGAAAATCAGAAGCATTGAAGTTGTACTACAGAGTTCTTGAAGCAATGTGCAAGGCAGAATCCCTTTTATTAAATGCAACTAATTTAACCCCTCTACTTTCCCATGAATGCTTTCATAGATGCATGCTTGCTTGTTCCGCTGAATTAGTTTTGGCTACACATAAAACCGTTACAATAATGTTTCCCGATGTTTTAGAGAGAACTGGTATAACGGCCTTTGACTTGAGCAAGGTAATAGAAAGCTATGTGAGGCATGAGGAAACACTCCCAAGGGAGCTCAAGCGGCATCTGAATACCTTTGAAGAACATCTTCTTGAAAGCTTAGCATGGGAGAAAGGCTCCTCGATGTACAACTCCTTGATTATAGCCAGACCATCGCTTTCCGAAACAATCAACCGTTTAGGATTATTAGCTGACCCTATGCCTTCTCTTGATTCAATTACAACGATTTATAATATTTCAAATGGACGCTTATCATCATCACTTCCAATCAAGCGTGATTCCCTTGGTAATTAAATATTTATGATTATTAGCATTATTTTTTTTCTTGCCCAATTTGATTTGATTTGATTTGGCTCTTTATCTAATAAAAAAAATCCAGATAAAGCGTTTTTCATGTTATGTCTACTGGTATAAAGTTACTGGCCTGGTTGTTATACATCTTGCTTAAAATTGTAACCATGAATTGTTTTGATCTTTTACCCTGATATATGCTATATTTTGCATCAATCGACTTACATTTTTACTCTATAATGTCTTGCAGATGCAACTGGGGAAATTCAATCCCCCAAAAGATTGTGCACTGAGAGGAAACTGGCTGAACGTAATTCCTTTACTTCTCCAGTTAAATTAAAATTTCCACACCTTCAATCAGCTTTTGCAACGTAAGTATATTTTTTTTTTCGCAAGGTTTTTTAAGATGCTGACTAATTATTTATTTTCGGACAGTCCAACAAGATCAAATCCTGCGGGAGGTGGAGAGACATATGCAGAGACAGGAATACATATTTTCTTTACCAAGGTGCACCTTCATTTAATATTCTCTATCTTATTTTTTAATTCACTTTTTTCAATTTTATATTTATCTAATACTCTTACGAAGTTCTTTTGATACACTTTGTTTTTGATATGCCATTTTAATGTTATTTTATACATATTGCAGATTCTCAAGTTGGCAGCTAATCGAATCAAAAGCTTATGTGAAAAAATGCAACCACCACAGCCACCAAAAATTCGTGAACGTGTTTATTTTCTCATTAAACAAATCCTAAGTCTACAGACCTTTCTTTTTTTCAACAGGCACATTGATCAGCTTGTCCTGTGCAGTTTTTATGGAGTTGCAAAGGTGCTCGCTCCTTCATGTTCATTAATATTTTGATTTTAACCTGTCCGTTTCTTTTTAAATTTTAACCATTTGTTTTTTTCTAACAGATATCACATTTAACTCTAACATTCAAGGAGATTATTAATAGCTATAAAAAACAGTCTCAATGTAGACCACAAGTTTTCCGCAGCGTCTATATAGACTGGTCAACGATGGACCGTGATGGGGTATCTAACTTCTTTATTTTAATTTTGTAAAAAGTTAAAATATCTTTACATTCTCTAATGCTGTTTAAATAAATTAAACAGAAAACAGGCCAGGAGCATGTTGACATCATTACATTTTACAATGAAGTATTCATTCCATCCGTAAAGCCTTTGCTGGTCGAACTTGGTTCTGGATCTATAGTGAAAAACAATCGACTCCCAGAAGAAGATGCTAGTGCCGATGGTGTGCTATGTTTTTTTTCTTCAACATTCTTGATATATGTATACTGATTTACAGAGATATTTACCATTCTTACTATTATCAGGTCAATGTCCAGGATCACCTCGATTATCTCCATTCCCAAATCTTCCTGATATGTCTCCCAAGAAAGTATCTGCTTCTCATAATGTCTATGTTTCTCCACTGAGATCATCCAAGGTTTATGTTAATAGATGCGGAACTTTTTATTTATTTTCATTATAAGAAAATCGATCTGTTCTGTTCTATTATATAATATATATAAACCATAGTGTCTGATTTTTCATCAATTTCATCTCTTTTATGTGGTGCAGATGGATACATTACTTTCTCCTAGCTCGACAAGTTACTATGCCTTTGTAGGAGAGAGCACCCATGCTTACCAGAGCCCTTCAAAGGACCTGACAGCTATCAATAACCGCCTAAATAGGTGAGTCCTCTTTCTATACAGTCTGCACACTGATTCCAGTAACATATTGTTTGAACCGTGATCATCTGATTTTATATATATATATGATATAGCCATGGTAACACGAGAGGGAAGCTTAAACTCAACTTTGACATGGTGAGTGATTCTCTAGTTGCTGGTAGTCTATGTCCCCAGAATGGCAACTCAACATTGAATCCGATTGTGAAAAGTGAGAAGTCTCATCATCAATCTTAATTATCCATGTACTTCCATCTTTTGTATTTAAGCATAATTTAATATGATTCGACGAAACGGGTTGAGGGTGAGCGGCCATCTGAAGGTATTGTACACTATCTATACTTAGGAGCCCTCTGCCTGTGCCAGCAACTATTTATATAATTATATTAGTTTCTTTCTTTCTTGTTTATTTAAAAAAGGTTAATATTGCATTAACAAAATAGGTAGGATTATTGATTTATGGTGGTTTATTTAAATTTAGTTTTAGTTTCAAAAAATTAATAAATTTATATATATGAGTATTCATCAGAAATCAGAACAGAGAGTTTGTAGTTTGTACTTTGATATTGTATTCTTTTTGTGAATGAGGTTGAAAAAATATTAGAGGTTTTATTATTTTTTTGTACAATTTAAATTTTAAACCTTTTATCTAGAAGTTATGAACTTGTTCCAGGTCTGGGCCAGATCCGGCTCCACAAGGAATTCGGGCCTGGGCCGGATGTTTTAACCTAAAAAATAATACACAAAAATTAATAAAACATATATAAAAAGATTAATTAAAACTTATAGTAATACAACTATTAACTAATAGTCTAAATTAGGGGTGGGTGTGGGTCGGGTCAAACCTGAACCCGAACATTTCGAGTCCGGGTTGATATTTTCGACCATGAAACCCGATGTGAACGACTCGAACCCAAGTAATTTTTACCCGATTTTTTTGGGTCGGGTTTAACCTGAACCAAACCTGACTCAACCGAAACCCGAAGAAATTTTAAAAAATTCATTAAAATATAAATAATTAATATAATTTCATATAAAACACTTTAAAAAAAAATTAATATATATAATTATAAATTTCTCATCTTTTATAAACCTTAATTAGTTAATTTCATATCTTAAAATTTAAATCTTAATTTTATTTCTCTCTCCTCTTCCACTTTCATTTTCCCTCTTCGCCGTCGTAGGCTCTCTCCTCACTGTCGCCGACCCTCTCCTCGCCGTCGTCAGACTTCTCCTCGCAGTCGTCGGACCTTTGCTCACCGTCGTCGGACCTCTCCATCTTCACAAACCATTTTATTTGATTTTTATAAAATTTAAAAATTATTTAAACAACAAGGTTTTTTATGCAATTAATTTATTAAACCCGAACTCGACCAAACCCGACATCAAAACCGGGTTCGGGTCCGGGTCTAGGGAAACCCGACCCATGTCCAATCCTAGTCTAAATGTCTAATACTTAAAAGAGAATATATTAATTAATAGGTAATTTTCAGGAGAGCCAATTGCATGGTGAGCCCAAAAACGCCCGTTTAATCTGGACTGTCCATTCCTACATTTTTAATAGTACAGACAATTGTGAGAAGATGATTAAAAAGGAAAGAAAAAATGAACGGTTGTGAGACATTTTTTTAAAATGAACGGACCAGATTAGATGAGCGTTTTCTTGGCTCATTTGACATGGGCTTTTTAGAACTTTCCTTTATTTAATTAACAATATTTCCAGGTCCAAGTCTAGTTGATCGAGCTGAACCCAAACCCGGACTTTCAACCCCAAAGTTCTTAATTGAGTTAAAATTAGACTCAGGCCCACACTCATTTTCAAACCTATTTGTAACCGTAAAGATTTTTTAGAAATAAACTATTTAAAGTTGTGGTGTACGAAGACAGAAATTTGACATCGAAGAAAGTAGTATAAAAAGATATGAGATCCATATATGGATTCATCATAGTATTATAGGACCATCGAAGCTTTTATTTTTCTTTCAGACAATCAAACAAGAAAGAGAAGGAGTTAACAAGGAAAATCTATTTTTTACATTTGGAATTAATTAAGATCAAGTCAGGAGCTATGGTGGATGGTAATGTTGCAGGGCTTGATGACATCAAGAATGAGAATATAGACCTGGTATAGTCATGTTGATTTTAATTCCATATATAGATCTGGTTTTACAATTTCAGTTAATATGATTTATATATCTTGATTTTTAGGAAAGCATTCCTATTGAAGATGTTTTTGAAAACCTAAAATGTTCTAGGGGAGGCCTTTCAGACGAGGAGGGGGCAAAGCGTTTGCAAGTCTTTGGCCCCAATAAGCTTGAGGAGAAACATGAAAGCAAACTCCTAAAGTTTCTAGGGTTCATGTGGAATCCTCTATCATGGGTGATGGAGATGGCTGCCATCATGGCCATTGCTCTAGCCAACGGAGGAGGAAAACCTCCAGACTGGCAAGACTTTGTCGGAATCATCGTTCTTCTCCTAATCAACTCTACTATTAGTTTCCTTGAGGAGAATAATGCTGGCAATGCTGCCGCGGCTCTTATGGCTGGACTTGCACCTCGAAGCAAGGTACGGTCAATAATCAATACATATGTCTTATAAATTTATTAATGCATTCTGATTTACGTACAATTATATTGATGACTAAATAAATAATGAATTCATTTTTAGATTTTGAGACAAGGCAAGTGGGTGGACGAAGAAGCGGAAATACTTGTTCCCGGGGACATTATCAGCATCAAACTTGGAGATATTGTCCCTGCCGATTGTCGTCTTCTTGAAGGTGACCCATTAAAAATTGATCAATCAGCACTGACAGGTGAATCTCTTCCCGTGACAAAGTATCCTGGAGAAGGAGTATACTCAGGATCCACTTGTAAGCAAGGAGAAATTGATGCGGTAGTTATCGCTACCGGTGTTCGTACCTTCTTTGGTAAAGCTGCACATCTTGTTGATAGCACGAATAATGTCGGTCACTTTCAGACAGTCCTGACATCCATTGGAAACTTCTGCATTTTGACAATCGCATTGGGAATGGTTGTGGAGATAATAGTGATGTATCCAATCCAAAATAGAAAATATAGAGATGGAATCGATAACTTATTGGTTCTCCTTATCGGAGGAATTCCCATTGCCATGCCTACGGTGTTGTCTGTGACAATGGCCATCGGTTCTCATAGGCTATCAGAGCAAGGAGCAATCACAAAGAGGATGACGGCAATCGAAGAGATGGCTGGAATGGATGTTCTTTGTAGTGATAAGACTGGCACATTGACATTAAATAAACTTACCGTCGATAAGAACTTGATCGAGGTGTTTGAGAAGGATTTTAATAATGATTTAGTTATTTTAATGGCTGCAAGAGCTTCAAGAGTTGAAAACCAAGATGCCATTGATGCTTCAATTATTGGAATGCTAAATGATCCAAAAGAGGCAAGAGAAGGTATCAAAGAGGTTCACTTCTTACCATTTAATCCAGTGGAAAAGAGAACTGCTATTACCTACATTGACGACACAGATGGTGAATGGTACAGATGTAGTAAGGGCGCTCCTGAACAAATTATTGAACTTTGTAAAATGTCTACTTCTGAAGCTAAAAAAATCCACGATTTTATTGGAAATTTTGCAAATCGTGGCCTTCGTTCACTCGGTGTTGCCATTCAAACCGTGCCAGAGAAAAATAAGGAAAGTGTCGGAGCAACATGGAAGTTCATTGGATTATTGCCACTTTGTGACCCACCAAGACATGATAGTGCCGAGACAATTCGTCGAGCTCTTCACCTTGGAGTGAATGTTAAGATGATCACTGGAGACCAACTTGCAATTGGAAAGGAAACTGGGCGTCGGTTGGGGATGGGAACAAACATGTATCCTTCTTCGGCCCTCATGAATGATGGTAGAGAAAAAGATCCTTCCATAGCTACTATTCCTATGGAGGAACTGATTGAGAAAGCAGATGGATTTGCTGGAGTATTCCCAGAGCACAAGTACAACATTGTTAAGAAACTTCAAGAGATGAAACATATATGTGGTATGACCGGAGACGGTGTTAATGATGCTCCAGCTTTGAAAGCCGCTGATATTGGAATAGCCGTTGCTGACGCAACAGATGCAGCTCGAAGTGCATCAGACATAGTTCTTACAGAACCAGGATTGAGTGTGATCGTGAGTGCAGTTTTGACTAGTCGTGCTATATTTCAAAGGATGAAGAACTACACCATCTATGCAGTGTCACTCACCATCCGAATTGTCCTTGGTTTCTTACTCATCGCTCTCATATGGCGTTTCGACTTCTCTCCATTTATGGTCCTCGTCATTGCAGTTCTCAATGATGGAACCATAATGACCATTGCCAAGGACCGGGTAAAGCCATCTCCATTACCAGACTCATGGAAACTAAAGGAGATCTTCGCAACAGGTGTAGTTTTGGGAACTTATCTTGCATTAATGACCGTGATTTTTTTCTGGATGGTGCATGCCACAAATGTCTTCACAGTAAGCATACAATCCTTATTTGATTAATCATATCTTTACTTCTATGTTCATTAGTTTATTCTTCTATATATAATATGTATTATAGGAGATGTTTGGGGTTCATTCAATTAGAAACAAGGAAGAACAACTCATGTCTGCTTTGTACCTACAAGTTAGCATCATTAGCCAAGCCTTAATCTTTGTGACCAGATCTCGAAGTTGGTCTTTTGTTGAAAGACCTGGTTTATTTCTAGTGTCTGCCTTCTTCACAGCACAATTTGTGAGACTCTTTAATTTTTTTTTTATAAGTAATTTGAATTTAATCGTAATTAATTAATTTCAAATTATAAATGCAGATAGCTACCATGATCGCTGTATATGGTCCTTTGCATTTCGCAAAGATTAAAGGAATTGGATGGAAATGGGCAGGATGTATATGGTTGTATAGTTTGGTAACTTACATACCACTTGATATTTTGAAGTTCTGCATTCGTTATGGATTGAGTGGAAGAGCTTGGGATAACCTCTTCCAAAGAAGGCTTGCTTTCTCGACTAGAAGAGACTATGGTAGAGCAGAGAGAGAGGCACAATGGGTACAGGAAGAAAGAGCAAAACGCGGACTTCAAACTACCACAACTGCTATGAACACCCTCTTGGACGACACTACCGGATATAGACTTTTATCCGAGATCGCCGACCAAGCTAAGAAACGTGCAGAGATTGCGAGAATGATAGAGTTACACACACTTAAAGGACATGTTGAGTCAGTAGTTAGGCTCAAGGGATTGGATATTGAAAACATGCAACAACATTATACACTATAATTAAATAGAAGGTCAATTAAATTATTCTTTGACAAATTCATAGGGAGGGAGTTTTTTTTTTCAAGCAAGAAGGAGTTTATTTATTATATAGAGTAATTGAGCAAGTGTCAAAGTGAGTTAGTGAGTATATGTTATTATTTATTTATTTATTATATTGTTGTTTTTAAGAATTAAATTTGAATATTGTTGTTTTTAATGGAGTCTATTTATTGTAGGCAGAGTTAATCAAGAAAAATACAATCATTTTCATTTCACTTACAATTTATCAAATATAAATTTTTTTTTTATAACTTCAATATCTTCCTCATTCAATCATACTCAATTGTGATGTTTATGAATTATGGCCATGTGACTATTAATTTTAAAGGCCATGAAACATAGGTAAATAAAAATTAAAGTGTATACACAGAGACTCGAATCTTAAAACTTCAGCAGTTTTTTTTAAAAGCAAACCTTCAACAGTTCAGCTACCTTAAAAATGACAGTTATCAATTGGGTTAATCGAGTTGTGTATGTGAGGTTAATTACATTCAAATTATAAATTATGTATTTTTTTTAATATTTAGTCCCTTAACTAGTTAAAAAAACTCATCACTTAATCGAAAGAGGGTTATTACTTATTATGCAATTTTTTTTATTTTTAATCTATTTTATAACTGTAAACTGTAAAAACAAATAACTACCTTAAATCTCGATTTCTTCGTTTCTCTTCATTGTTTCTTTTCTGTCCACCAATTTCTTATGTACCGTCGATTTCTCTCATGTCGATTTTTCCTCCAAGGTTTATCTCTCGCTACGTCAGTCTCTGCCTCCGTCAATTTCTCTGACTAGTTGTGATGAGGATGGATTCCCCATCAGTGTCTAACTGGTCGACCCTGGACTGGTCGATTCCAGTTCATTCGATCGTTCAAATATTTCATGTAGGAGCCTTACCAATTGAATGGACCAGGGGCTCTGGATCTTCAGAGCCACGCTCCACTCCTTGCTCAGGAAGTAGTTGATCGATGTTTAAGTGTCTCCCAATGATGAATCCATTCCTCTATATATTTATAGATTTCTAGGAAGGAAAATGTATCATTACACTGAGCCAGGTGTAGTCGATCCGAAGGTCGATCGATTTCCCTGAGGTGGTTCGACCACACCTCTTTTCGGTCCATAATGATTGGTTGGGCATTTGGTTTGGGTCTAACCTAAGCATAATGCCTACTTATGATGTTTGATCTTCCTTGAGCTTCTGGGATCTCAACCTATTTACGTACGGGTGCATTTCTGAGGGCCAATTCTCAGGACACACTCTTTCTAGGGATCCTGGTATCACCAGTATTCCCCCTCGACGGGAGCATTCGATGTTGAATTAATGCCACGGGATCCTAGCCATAACTTGGTTGTTGTAGATTATGCACTATCAGGTATCACCAATTCTCCCCGCCCCCTTCAGCCGAGGCAATTGAGAGTGATTCCGGATCCGCTGGATACTCCATTGAACGACATGTTTGAAGAAAGCGACGATGATTCGGAAAGGCTCGAGGTCGGTGTTTGTAAAATATGTTCCAATTTAAATGAGAAATATCAATCGGAGGTCAATGAACATGTTGAAGAAATAATTTATAAACATGTGACGGGATAGTCAAAGAGCTTCATGAAGCCGAATCCTAAGTATGTGTTGTCAATCATTGTTGTCGATATTGCATCACCCACATCGAAAAAGGCAAAACTATATGATGAGAAATAGAGACAGGCGATGCAGGTGGTGTTTAAGGCACTGCAGTGCAATGACACTTGGGAACTAATTCCTAGAGGTACGGATGATTATCTTATCTCAAATTTATGATTGTTTAAACAGATAGAAAGTTCATGGATTAGTGGAGAAGTTGAAGGAAAAACTGGTAGCTAATGGGATGAAACAAATCAAAGGTCTTGACTATCACGAAACATTCAGCCTGGTGGTGAAATCGATGTCCACACGGTTGGTGTTAACTATTGCGATATCGAAGGGCTGGAATTAGTAACAAATCGATATAGGCAATACGTTTCTACATGGGGCATTGTCAGAAAGAATACTAATGTCGCAGTTGTATGAATTTTGGGATTAAGAGCATCCTATTTATGTATGCAGGTTGAAGAAGATAATTTACGGACTTAAGCAGTCTTTGAGCATATGTTTCCGAATTCTTAAAGAGTTTGTCATTTCAGTGTGATTCGTGGCAAGTCTTGCAGATCCGTTGTTTTTCATTTATAAATGGGATTGCATGGTGTTTCTCCTTGTGTATGTAGATGATATGATTATGGCATGTTCGGATTAAAAAAAAAGGAGTTGATTAATGGTATGGGCATGAATGATTCGTTTGATTTAAGTGTATATAATGATGCCAATTGGGGTGGTGACACGGTTAATCGAAACATTTGGTATGTACATGTAATCTAGTTATACAGTATTTAGATACGATGATTTCATTTAATTAGATATTTTATGAAAAAAGACCTTAAAGTTATTAAATGATACACAAGTCCTTTTAAAATCAATTTATATGACTACCTCGATAACTGAAAACATTGGGTGTATTGAATTGAATTACGACAACACACGTGGTTATTTATTTTTAAAGGAGACCAAAGTAGAAGGAAGGCATTTTTAGACAAACTAATTGAAGTTTGTGGTGTACAGAGATGGGAAATTGGCATCCAAACAGAAATGGGAAATTGAGATGAACGAAAAAGTAGTATAAAAGAAACTTGTCGTCGACAGATGAATTCATCAAAACATAATTAGAACAACACCCAATTCAAAAGACGATCCTCCTCGTCGTTACTACGTACCCTCTTGAAACTATCAAGAAAGAGGGTGAGTCATCCAGACTCATCTCTTTCTACTCGATCAATCTATCATTCAAATCAATTGAGATCGAGTTCGGAGTTATGGGGGATAGTGATGGATGCCTTGATGATGTCAAGAACGAAAACATTGACCTGGTATGGCATAAGATCGATTAAAATCTCTTGAGTCTTGATATATATATATATATAATTTTTTGAGGAAATTAAGATTAAAATCATTTATATTTTTTGTTTTTCAGGAAACCATTCCTCTCCAAAAGGTTTTCGATAAGCTAAAATGCACCAGTGGAGGCCTCTCAGACGAGGAGGGGGCAAAGCGTTTGCTAATCTTTGGTCGTAATAAGCTTGAGGAGAAACATGAAAGCAAACTCCTAAAGTTTCTAGGGTTCATGTGGAATCCTCTATCTTGGGTAATGGAGATTGCTGCCATCATGGCTATTGTCCTAGCTAACGGAGGAGGACAACCTCCTGACTGGCAAGACTTTGTTGGAATCGTTGTTCTTTTATTAATCAATTCCGTTATTAGTTTCCTTGAGGAGAATAATGCTGGCAATGCTGCCGCGGCTCTTATGGCTGGACTTGCACCTCGAAGCAAGGTACGGTCAATAATCAATATATATGTCTTATAAATTTATTAATGCATTCTGATTTACGTACAATTATATTGATGACTAAATAAATAATGAATTCATTTTTAGATTTTGAGACAAGGCAAGTGGGTGGACGAAGAAGCGGAAATACTTGTTCCCGGGGACATTATCAGCATCAAACTTGGAGATATTGTCCCTGCCGATTGTCGTCTTCTTGAAGGTGACCCATTAAAAATTGATCAATCAGCACTGACAGGTGAATCTCTTCCTGTGACAAAGTATCCTGGAGAAGGAGTATACTCAGGATCCACTTGTAAGCAAGGAGAAATTGATGCGGTAGTTATCGCTACCGGTGTTCGTACCTTCTTTGGTAAAGCTGCACATCTTGTTGATAGCACGAATAATATAGGTCACTTCCAGATGGTCCTGACATCCATTGGAAACTTCTGTATTTTTACAATCGCATTGGGAATGGTTGTGGAGATAATAGTGATGTATCCAATCCAAAATAGAAAATATAGAGATGGAATTGATAACTTGTTGGTTCTCCTTATCGGAGGAATTCCCATTGCCATGCCTACGGTGTTGTCTGTGACAATGGCCATCGGTTCTCATAGGTTATCGGAACAAGGAGCAATCACAAAGAGAATGACGGCAATCGAAGAGATGGCTGGAATGGATGTTCTTTGTAGTGATAAGACTGGCACATTGACTTTAAACAAACTCAGCGTCGATAAGAATTTGATCGAGGTATTTGATGACCATCATTTTAATAAAGATTTAGTTATTTTAATGGCCGCAAGAGCTTCAAGAGTTGAAAACCAAGATGCCATTGATGCCTCGATAGTTGGAATGCTAGGTGATCCGAAAGAAGCAAGAGAAGGCATCAAAGAGGTCCACTTCTTACCCTTCAACCCAGTCGAAAAGAGAACTGCTATCACCTACGTAGACAACAAAAATGGTGAATGGTACAGGTCTAGTAAAGGTGCTCCTGAACAAATCATTGAACTTTGCAAAATGTCTACCGGTGATGCTAATAAAATCCACGATTCTATTGAAAAGTTTGCCAATCGTGGCCTTCGCTCACTCGGTGTTGCCACACAAACCGTGCCAGAGAAAAAGAAGGAGAGTGCCGGAACAACATGGAAGTTCATAGCTCTGTTGCCACTTTTTGACCCACCAAGACATGATAGTGCCGAGACAATTCGTCGAGCTCTTAACCTTGGAGTGAATGTTAAGATGATCACTGGAGACCAACTTGCAATTGGAAAAGAAACTGGGCGTCGGTTGGGGATGGGAACAAACATGTATCCTTCTTCGGCCCTCCTGAATGATGGCAGAGAAAAAGATCCTTCCATAGTCACCATTCCTGTGGAGGAACTGATTGAGAAAGCAGATGGATTTGCTGGAGTATTCCCAGAGCACAAGTACAACATTGTTAAGAAACTTCAAGAGATGAAACATATATGTGGTATGACCGGAGATGGTGTTAATGATGCTCCAGCTTTGAAAGCCGCTGATATTGGAATAGCAGTTGCCGACGCAACAGATGCAGCTCGAAGTGCATCAGACATAGTTCTTACAGAACCAGGATTGAGTGTGATCGTGAGTGCAGTTTTGACTAGTCGAGCCATATTCCAAAGGATGAAGAACTACACCATCTATGCAGTGTCACTCACTGCCCGGATCGTCTTTGGTTTCTTACTCATCGCTCTCATATGGCGTTTCGACTTCTCCCCATTTATGGTCCTCATCATTGCAGTTCTCAACGATGGAACCATCATGACCATCGCCAAGGACCGAGTAAAGCCATCTCCATTACCGGACTCATGGAAACTAAAGGAGATCTTCGCAACAGGTGTAGTTTTAGGAAGTTATCTCGCAATAATGACTGTGATTTTTTTCTGGATGGTGCATGTTACAGATTTTTTCACGGTAAGCTACGACCAATCCTCGGTTGAATCTATTTTTACTTTGTTGGCAAATTTCATTATTTAATTAATATATAGGAGATATTTGGGGTTCATTCAATTAGAAACAACAAAGGACAACTCATGTCTGCTTTGTACCTACAAGTTAGCATCGTCAGCCAAGCTTTAATCTTCGTGACCAGATCTCGAAGTTGGTCTTTTGTTGAAAGACCTGGCTTATTCCTAGTGTCTGCCTTCTTCGCAGCACAATTTGTGAGACTCCATTTTTTATCTATTTCGTAATTAATGTAATTTTGATTGGTGCTTATATAATTTTTAAATTATAAATGTAGATTGCCACCGTTATTGCTGTATATGCCAATTGGCAATTCGCAAAGATTGAAGGAATTGGATGGAAATGGGCCGGAAGTATATGGTTGTATAGTTTGGTAACTTACATACCACTCGATATTTTGAAGTTCTTAATTCGTTATGGATTGAGTGGAAGAGCTTGGGATAACCTCTTCCAAAGAAGGCTTGCTTTCTCGACTAGGAGAGACTATGGTAGGGTGGAGAGAGAGGCACAGTGGGCACAGGAAGAAAGAGCAAAACACGGACTCCAAACTACCACAACTGAGATAAACACCCTCTTGGACGAAAACACCACCGGATATAGAGTTTTATCCGAGATCGCCGAACAAGCTAAGAAACGTGCAGAGATTGCCAGAATGACTGAGTTACGCACACTTAAAGGACATGTTGAGTCAGTAGTCAAACTCAAGGGATTGGAAATGGAAAATATCCAACAACACTACACACTATAATTAAATAATAGGTCAACCAATTAAATAAGTCTTAATTAATATTTTGATGATTAAATTCATAGGAAGGGAGTTTATTTACTATTTCCTATCATAGTGTCTAAATGGTGAGATCGATGATATTTATGTATTATCTAAGGATTGAGATTTACTACTGTAGTTTTCATGTTCGAAGACTATTATTTATTATTGCAGTAGCTAGAGTCATTCTGTAATCTTGAAGACACGATCGACTATTTGTATTTCATCTACAATATATCAAATACAATTTCTTCTTCCTAAAATTTCATTATCTTTATGATCCAAACTTAATTATGTTATTACTTTTGATTCTTGTATAATTGATTTTGAATCATGATTCGCGAATATCTTTTTTTTCAACTGTTTGGTTTACAATACTTAAAAGTTATAACTAGATTATATTATGATCAAACTCATAATATAATTTAGCCCATGTTCTTTGGAAGAAACGGTAGAAACAATATTTTCAATGATATATTTTGTTGTTAATAAATTTTAATTATAGTAAACTCTAATTAACAATATATAGATCACTTATATGAGTTAAATTTATTTATAAATATATTTAAACTCATATGAATATATGATATGAAATTGACTTTCACAAAGTCGGCGATCGTGGAGTCGGGGTGTGAGCCGGAGGATCACTAGGGTTTTGGATGGAGAGTCGAGAGGGAGAGACGGTTGGGAGAGAAACCCAAGGGTTTTGTATTGTATTTCAAAAGATATCAATAAAAATATTACAAGTGTCTATATATACTAAAAGACTAAACCTAATTTAACTTAATGGGCCAACATCAGTTGAGCCTGACCTAGCTTAGATTTAAACATACATAACTTAAACTTAAACTTAAACTACATTAATCTCAATAAACTTTATATATAATTAAATGAAAATGAGATTAACTTATTTATTATCATTAAACAAATCTCTACATTAATCAAATTAATTATTGCAGCTTGTACTTATTATTTTCTCATCAACTAGTTTGACTTAACCTTTGCTTTGTCAAGTCATATTATTTCTTAAAGGTTAATCAACATGGTATAAGAGAGGCTTGCTTATCAATGCAAGTTTCAAAGAAACCTCCATGATGAAAAACTTATATGTAGCATTTTTTACAGATATCCAACAAGATCTTGGAAATAAATGCAATTACTAAATTTTCTACACCAAGATCTTGAGAATCAATGCAAGGATTTTACAAGCTCAACTACAAGAGAAGAGATTCCTTTTGAAGAATTTATTGTGTAAGGAATCTCTCTTCTACCAATACTTGTGGAAGTTGAAAAAAATTACCTCCGTATGCCACCTACGTTTTTTATATAAGGAGGGGCACACCAAGGTCACAAAGCATGCATCATTTACCAATCGTTGTTGAAGCTCTCTTTGTGTCAAATCTCATGCTCTTTCTCAAACTCTTGCTTTTCATCGATCAAGCGCACTAAGCTTTGTTAGAATTGTTCTCAAGGTTGTGTGCTTAAGTTCTTCACTTCTTCTTTCCCTCTCATACATGTTAAGAGTCTATTAGAAGATAAAGCTTCATATCTTGTAAGTGTTCCAAGTGGTTTGTCTCAAGATCAACACTTGTAAGGTTACACGAGTTCAATCATAAAACTCGGTTTGATTTTATAGTGTTTTCGGGAAAACTTTTAAGTTGAATCTACCTCGAAGATTCAAAGGTTCTTAAAAGTGCCCTTGAATACTCAAATGTATGAGTATACTCGTAAAAGACTTGGTTCATAAGCAAGGTAGGCTTAAAGTTTACAAAGGTTTTCAAGAGTGTTCTTAAATACTCTAAGGTGTGAGTCTACCCGAAAAAGACTTGATTCATAAACGAAGTAGCACTAAAACTTACAGAGGTTCTTAAGAGTGTCCTTAAATACTTTAATGTTTAAGTCTACTCATAATAGACTTGGTCCGTAAGCATTGTAGCCATAAATCTTACATAAGGTTTTACCATTACCTTTAGGCTAGTGATCTTCGTGTGTCATCGGAACTGGATTAGCCCTTGTTTAGGTGAACCAATATAAATATTTTGTATTCTTTTTATTTTCGAATTTTATAGAATAAATAACTTAATAAGATTAAAAGAACAAAGAGATCTCTTATCTAGTTATCTGGTCAAAGATTGAGGTTGATTACTTTTTTGCAAATCATTCATCCAGTTATCTAGTCATTGCCTGAAACTTTCAGTTAAAATCGTTATCTAGTTATATGGTCATTTATATTAATATATTTTAACTTATAATATAACTTGTGTACATATAAGATAAATTAATATTCATATACTACAACTTGTTTAAAAAACACTATCTGATAACTTGACTAAGTATTCCTATACTGTAGTAAACTTTGAAAGTACAGACAATCATTTTATAAATCTTCGTTAATTCATAGCTTGTAATTAATTTCAGGTATTGCAAAAATCAACTGAGATATCACGAAAAAAGGCTATAACCCCGTCCCTCTAACATCTGATCCCGATCCTACAGAAACTTGATGGTCTAAATAAATAAAAACAGTAGTTAACAAAGCATTTATGATTAGAAATTAAGTCTGTGAATTTAAAGTATCGAGAAAGCTCTTATGTATCTAACAATTTAAATAAGATTCAGAACATTGTCAATTAACTTTCTAACCCTATTCTCAAGCTACACTCTTCGTGGGGATCTTGGTATCACCAGTACTCCCCCTCGAGAGGGCATGCGATGTTGAATTAATGTCACGAATATTCCTAGCCATAACCTGGTTGTTGTAGTCCAGACGTACGCTATCAGGTATCACCAATTCTCCCCCTACAGCCGAGCCAGTTGAGGGTGGATCCGCTGGATACTCCATTGACCGACATATTTGAAGAAAGCGACGATGATTCAGAAAGGCTCGAGGTCGATGTTCCTAAAATATGTTTCAATTTAGATAAGAAATATCAATCGGATGTCCATGAATACGTTGATTAAATAATTCATAAACATGTGACGAGATAGTCGAAGAGCATCAAAAAATCGAATCCTAAATATGTGTTGTCAATGATTGTTGTCGATATTGCATGTCATCCACATCGAAAAGGGCAAAACTATAGAAGCATGTGATGCAGGTGGTGTTTAATGCACTGCAATGCAATGACACTTGGGAACTAGTTCCTAGAACTGCAGATGGTTATCGTATCTCAAATTTATGGTTGTTTAAAATAGATAGAAAGTTCATGGGTCAGTGGAGAAGTTGAAGGAAAATCTGGTAGCTAATGGGACGGAACAAATAGAAGGTCTTGACTATCACGAAACCTTCAGTTCGGTGGTGAAATCGATGTCCATGTGGTTGGTGTTAACTATTGTGATATCGAAGAGCTGGAATTAACGTGACAAATCGATATAGGGAATGCGTTTCTAGATAGGGCATTGTCGGAAAGAATACTATTATTACAGTCTCATGCATTTGTGGATTCAGAGCATCCTAATTATGTATGCAGGTTGAAGAAGGCCATTTATGGATTTAAGCAGTCTCTGGGTATGTGTTTCTGAAGGCTAAAAGAGTTTGTCATATCGGTGTGATTCGTGAAAAATCTTGCAAATCCGTTATTTTCATTTATAAAAGGTATTGCAGGTGTTTCTCCTTGTGTATGTAGATGATACGATTATGGCATGTTTGGATCAAAAAAAGTAGGAGTTGATTATTCCTATAAGCATAAAATTTACAATTGGAAAGCCTGATAATTAAACTTGATTTCTTAAATTCTTGGATTTTTTTTTGAATAAGTTGCTTTATATATTAAGAGAAAAAAATTAAGGTTTACAGATGTTCAAACACACAATAACATCTGATTTAAATATAGTCATATTTACTTTCTACTTACTTTCTATCTAAGGAGACGGGTTTGCCCGACAATTAATCAATCTTAACTTCCTTCTTCCACCTTGTTGTGGATCAGCAACTGAAAAACATCACATTGGTGCAATGCCCTCTCTTCCGCGTTCCTCTTGTGTGGCTTTTTAAATTTGTCTTCCTTGAAACCGATTTCCGTCGATCTGATGCATTCCCTTATGATCATTTCCTGCGAGGTTGAGATTTCTTCATGCGGTGATGTTGGTTTCGCTCCTTCCATATGTGAAACAGTATGAAACCAAGCACTGTCCAATGCAATCCCCAACACTTTGATCCAGGAGTGATTTTCTCAATTTCATGAGCTATGGCTTCAAAATCCCTAATGTCTTGTGTATTCATCAATCCATCTGATGCATCAAAGCCCTCCTTTAGAATCCACCTCGCGAACCTTCATTTGAAAAAAACATGCGATATTGTCTCAGGTTTTTTACCACATAATACACAATCATCTGCCACATTCATTCCTCTACGTCCCAGTCTATCCCTTGTTGATATGCTGACCCTCCGTATTCTTCACATGTTCAAGGAGATTTTGTGTACACCTGATGACCATATACCTATCACTAGATCATCCTTTGGGTTTGTCTCTCTTAGTGTATCTACTGCATTTGCTAATGATGGTCGACTACTATTCCCTTTCCACTGAATTGTTCGGTTTGATGTATAATCCACGCATTTGTTTATGTTTTCACGTTATCGCAAGACCTCCCTCCTCGTGGCCGAATCATTATAGCGTCTTGAGATATTATTCAAGGCTTCTCCTTTGATGTACCTTTTGTTCATCCAATCCCCCCATATGCCCTCGTTCATCCACAACCTGCATAGTTTGTCCACTGTTGCGGCCACTTGAGTAGTTTTAAAGTCCTTTACCCCCATACCACCTTCGGGTCGAGGTTTAATCATCATTGACCAAGCGACTTCCTTCTATGTCCCCCATATGAACTCGTAGGCTAGGGACTTTATATTTGGATTGTAACCTGCGAAACTGTATTAGTTTGCATCAAATATCCAAATTTTCCTTGGAAGACCCAATCCAATAATTGTACTCTTCCCATGTACGATAGTTTCTTTTTGCTCCATCTTGTTAAAATGTCATTTAGATCCGCTATCAAAGGATCACAATTCCTGTTTGAGATGGACTTTCCGGTGAATGGTACTTTCAGGTATTTTAGCGGTAGCTATTTTTGTTGAAATTCTAGTTAGCGGTAGCTGTTAAATTCTTGGAATTCAAGTTAGACATTCAGGATTGTTTCTTGATCAGATAAAATATTTAGGCAATTTATTGAAAATAGTGGATGTTGATAACCTGCGATCTATGTCAACTCCCATGGCGACCGATATTGTTCTTTATTAATAAAATGAGCAATTAATTATGGTAAAAAATATAGGTAGGTGATAAGAACATTGCAATAAATCACACAAAAAATCAGTTTTTATATCTCTTGTAATTTTTCGTTTGATTTAAGTGCATATAATGATGTCGATTAGGGTCGTGACACGGTTAATCGAAAGAGTCAGTCGGGGTACTTGGTATCAATGGCGGATCTAGGAATTCCTGTCATCACGGGCACCTTTGGGGACGACAAGAGTCCTTAATTTTTTTTGGCATTTTCTTTGAATTTTTGACATAATATCTCCCTAATAATGATAAAAAATGTAACATTATCGGTCGGCTCGGATACCTAGGTATCCGAATCTGACCGAATAAAATCCGGATAGAAAAATCCGAATCCGGATAAATTTTCGGATATCCAGATAATCCGAATAACTTTTTATAAAAATCTTAAAATAAAATTATAAAAATATAAAATCACCCTTAATAAAGTTAATTAATAGTCAATTAATCATCCTAAAATCCAGGTATCCGAATCCGAAATTCTTAAACGAATTCGGATTTTAATGGCAGATTTTTCGGATATCCGAATCCGTCCGAATAAAATTCGGATATCAATTTAGGTATCCGAATCTGTATCCGGAATCCAGAAATCCGAATCCGGATAGTCATATTCAAATTCAAATACGGATACAAATACGGTATACCATTAAGATTGATTGTCATTTTATAAGAGACTTAATCACCCAAGGAGTGTTTAATCTCATGCAAATTGGAACAAAGTACTAATTAGCAGATATGTTTACCAAACCCCTGGGTGAGCATGAGATGAGCATGAGATTACTTCAGCCTCCGACAAGCTTGGAATAATTAACATATATTCCAGAGCTTGAGGGGGGAGTAAAAAAGTAATTAGAACGGTTGTAATCTATACAACAAATACTGTAATCTGCAATTATCTGAATATGGACTTATGTGTAATATGAGGATTATAATATATTTGCAGGCAATTAGACCTTGAGAGAATAAGTTAAATATATATATGGAGAGCCTCGGGCGCCAAAGTGCAATCTTCACAATTAAAAAAAAGCACGATTGGGCCCATTACTGGAAAGAAGTTCAGCAAGGAATTAATGCAATAACGGGCGGCTCAATAGTAGAATAAATAAGCTTTAGTTTTAGTTGTTGATTAACGGATAAAACTGTTGTAATAACTAGTTTAAATACAAATTGTAATTACAACCATTTTAATACAACTTAATGCACTAATCATGGTTTTTCTCTAACTACCGTTTCAGTTTGGTTTAGACGAGAAAACCTAATTTCCTCCCTCTTCTTTACACAGCGATTCTCCGACAGAGCGATTCGGCGAAGTCGACTCCGGCCACTCCATTGACGCATACCTATCACCATTTTAACATGGTATCAGCTGGAAAATCCAATCACGCTTCCGCATCAAAGGCCGCCCAATCAAAGTCGATTTCTTCCAGCGATGAGCAATCAGATTCCGGCTCGCGGCTCTAGCTCCACAACGACGATCCCATCGGCTGCAAAAGCAATCCTTCGATCTCTACCTCGCCGTAGTCCGTCAATTCCACCTAAACACCGACGGAAATCATCCCATCATAGATCACACCATTCAAGAAGGTCAAGGAGACCTCACCATACATCGGCGCTCAATGACAAGGATTCAATTTTTTATTTGAATTATGGCGACCATCCTAGAGCCCTAATAGTTTCAGATAAACTGGTAGGCGAATCTAATTATACAACATGGACTAATGCTATTATGAAATTGTCTCTTATCTCTAGGCGAAAAATTTCCTTCATCAATGGGAAGGTTAAGAAGCCAGAGAGTGTTGATGACAGAGATTATAAAGCATGGGAGACTGTAAATGGATTGGTGTTGTCATGGATAGTTAATGGGGCATCTCCACAGATTGCTTCTACTCTGATGCATACAGAACAGACTTGCAAGAGAGGTATAAGCAAAAAAATGCCCCCAAATACAATCGGATAAATTATGAATTAAATAACCTACATCAAGACAGTAAGAATGTGATTGATTACTATGATAGTTTTAAGGCTTTATGGAACGAAAAGGTAGAATTAAATGATTGTGATTTCTGCGATAAGTGTACTCCAAAATTCAATGAAAAATTGAAGAAAGATAAAATTCATCAGTTCCTTTTGAGACTGAATGAAGATTTTAAAACCTTGAGAGGGCAGATCCTGTCATATGATGAATTGCCTAGCATGAATAGGGTATTTTATCTGATTACTCATGCTCAGGAAGAAAAACAGAAAATAGATTTTAGGAAAAAGAGTCTAAAAATAGACTCATATGCATTTTTTACTAAGAAGGTGAATGAGAGAGAAAGAAGAAAAAGGAATGTATAGTAGAAGTGGAAAAAAAATTAGACACTTCCAAGTACTGCGACAATTGGAAATTTTATGGACATACTAGTAAGGAACGTTTTCACTTAGTAGGATTTTCAGAAAAGAAAAAAGACAATGGGAAGAAGGAAAACAAAAATAAAAAGGCAAAATATGAAAGTGCAAATCAGACCACTACTACTATCCTTCCAACCTTGACCAGTGAGGAACTTTTTATGCTAAAAGACTATAAATAAGTCCAATGGTATGAAATATTTTTTAATGCATTAAATTTTAGAAATAATTATCATGCTTATAATGCAGTTAATTTTAATAAAGAATGAATTATAGACACTGAGGCTTCCCAACACATGACTGGGAACCTCCAGTATTTTGATGAGCTTCCAACTGAGAAGCAAGAGCATTTTGTCACCATTCCTAGTCGTGAAATATGTAAGGTAAAATCTAGTGGAACAATAACTTTATCTAGAGACATAAAATTAAGAGATCTAGAAAGCTTAATTTAATTAACTTCAAATAGTGATCTAGAAAGCAAGAGCATCTTGGCATCTACATTCCCTAATTCAAAGTTAATTTAATTTTAGTAAATAAATTAACTTCAAATAGTGATATAGAAATATTGTTTGATAGTAAAAAATATTATTTTCAGGGAAGCAAATCAGGGAAAGTAATTGAAAAGGGTAGATGCCAAAATGGGCTCTACTTATATAACTCAAATTTCATCTCTGAATTTGCAAATACATCCCTGGATTCTAAAGTTTGGCACAACAGGCTTGGACACATTTCTTCTCAAAAGCTTGTTGTGCTAATAAAAAACAAAGAAATAAACTGTTTTTCTAATAAAAAATGTTGTAAAAACTACTCTTCGTAATAAAAATATATCAAATAATTTTTTTTCAGATAAAGATTGTGAAATGTGTCCTCGTTCCAAACAAACCAAACTTAAATATACAAAAAGTATATCAAAGAGCAATTGTTTGTTTGATTTAATACATATAGATGTTTGGGGCAAATTCCCAACAACTAGTCATGATGGATATGAGTATTTTTTCACTATAGTTGAGGATTTAAGTAGAACAACATGGGTTTATTTAATTAAAAATAAATTCATGACTTATGAGTGCATAAGAAGGTTCATAACAAAAGTTAAGAATTTTTTTACAAAAATATAAAAACCATAAGGAGTGACAATGAGGAAGAATTTAATTCTATGAAATTCAAATATTTATTAGAAAATCATGGAATTACACATCAACTTACTTGTCCATATATATAATCCTCAACAAAATACAAGAGTTGAGAAAAAATATAGATGTTTGCTTAATATAGCTATGTCACTACATATACAAGCCAATATACCTCTAAAATACTGGGGAGAGTGTATATTAACTGTAACTTTTTTAATTAATAGAATTCCATCCAAGGTTCTAAACAACAAGACTCCTTATGAAGTCTTATATAAACAAAAACCCAAATATAAAACATCTTAAAAACTTTTGGGTGTTTATGTTATACAACCATACATAACAGAGAACATAAGTTCTCACCAAGAACCTTTAGAGGGATATTCATAGGATATCCTCCAAACATAAAAGGGTATTTAATACTTGGCATAGAAGATTAAAAATTTCACATAAGTAACACTACAAGAAAACAGGGAAACAGCCACGGCCAAGTTCACTGGCTAAATGGCAAAATCCGTGGCTAAATTGATTTAGCCACGGGAATTAGCCACGGGAGGTTCCGTGGCCATTTATTTTAGCCACGGCTATGTTCCGTGGCTAATGTTAAAAAATTAGCCACGGCATAATTCAGTGGCTAATTTTATTTAGCCGTGGCTAAATTTTTTGAGTGACGAAGGGCCACGGCCAAAATCCGTGGGTAATCCTTAACTGGTCGTGGCTAAATCCTTGAAACAGAGTGGAAAGTGAAGGGTCACGGCCAAAATCCGTGGTTAATCCTTAACTGGCCGTGGCTAAATCCTTGAAACAGAGTGGAAAGTGAAGGGCCACAGCGGATCAAGTAGCAACTGCTGAGCCTTTGCCAATGCTGCCATTGTCAATATGATTAATGAGCTACATCATATTTATTTATAAATAATTATTTCTAAACAAAGAAGTTAACATAACACAATTACATCATATAATCATTTTTTTATTGTGGTGTAATACAAACATAACTACATAAGTGATAATGGAATCTAGTATAGGTCTATTACTGTATTACAAGTTGGTTTAACTGAATACAGATTAGGATCAATTAATAGTAATTAGTATCGATTTGAAATGGGGAACAACACAAAGAACAGAAATTGAAACTTCAAATGGGTCTGTCGGAAATGGGGAATGGGTTTGACGGAAATGGGGAATCGGCCGGTCGGAAATGAAGAATGGGTCGGTTGAAAAACAGCTCATCAAATAGACAAGAACGGTGACGGCAATTATCTTCAAATGCATATATAGATTGTATAATATTTCCAACCAACAAATTATAAAAGAGAAAGAAATAAAAAATTCTTTAAACACATGAATTATTGCAGATATCTGTTGAAATTATTTTTTGATGAAGATAAAACTTAATTAAAAATGAAGTAGGCAAGATACTTCAAATGCATATAGATTATATTATAAAGACATGTTGAAACTTGAAACTAAAATTTATTTACAAATTATCTCGATATGAAACTCTTGAAATACCTATCATTAAATGGGGAAAAATAGGCGCAAAGAAAATATCCTTATCTCACCTTTTGCAGATTTGATTAAGAAGATATTCTCTTTCTTGCGGATCAAGTAGCAACTGCTGGGCCTTTGCCAATGCTGCCATTGTCAATATGATTAATGAGCTACATCATATTTATTTATAAATAATTATTTCTAAACAAAGAAGTTAACATAACACAATTACATCATATAATCATTTTTTTATTGTGGTGTAATACAAACATAACTACATAAGTGATAATGGAATCTAGTATAGGTCTATTACTGTATTACAAGTTGGTTTAACTGAATACAGAGTAAGCAGTTCACCTAAGTATGATCAACTCCTAATTCCAATTAACCCAAAATCTTGCCTGATTCCTCTCGTGATGGTAATCGTGTAAGACATTACACATGCAATGTTTTGACTAAAAATTAGTGGCTGCTAATTTGAGTAGGTGGGAATCGGGTCAGATTGCAAGAACAAGATTCCAAGAAGTCAGATTAGGATCAATTAATAGTAATTAGTATCGATTTGAAATGGGGAACAACACAAAGAACAGAAATTGAAACTTCAAATGGGTCTGTCGGAAATGGGGAATGGGTTTGACAGAAATGGGGAATCGGCCGGTCGGAAATGAAGAATGGGTCGGTTGGAAATGGAGAATGACTATGTCGGAAACTCACCTCGTTTGTCGTCGGAAGTTTCCACTGGCTCGGCTATTCTCGTCGGAAGTTTCCACTCACCTCGTTGCTCCCTCTGCTCGTCGGATTTTAGTATTGAGGTTGGGAAAAATATTTGGGGTTTTAGTTTTTAGGTTTTAATTTTTTTAATTTAAAAGATCCATTTAAAAGATCCATTTAAAATATTCATTTAAACTTAGTTTATAACTTATCAATTAAAGTTAGTTTGTTTGATATCAAAAATAACTTTAATTAAAAATAACTTAGTTAATTTTTAACTTTAAAATTTAAAATATCAAAAATATCTTTAATTTATAACTTTAATTTATTTTTTAATTTAAAATAAACTTATTTTATAACTTTTAAAATATCTAATTTATTAAATTGAATTTTAGAATTTAAAAATTAATATTTATTAAATTAGACTAACCCTAACCTACTAAAGTTAATATTAGAAATTGATATTTTTATAATTTTTATAATTTAAATAAACTACTAACCCTAACCCTAACCTACTTAATTTTATAATTTAAAATAACTTGATATTAAATTTAAATTGATATTTATAATTAAAAATATTAGAAATTGATATTTTTATATTAGAAATTTAAATTGATATTAAATTAGACTAACCCTAACCCTAACCTACTTTTATAATTTAAAATAACTTTATAATACTTGAATTTGTAACATTAAAAATTAAAATACCTTCTTTAAATTTATTTTTTAACTTTAAAATTTAAAATATCTAAAATAACTTCAATTTATAATTTTTATAATTTAAATTTTTATAATTATCTAATTATAATCTAACTTTAAATTTTTTATAATTTATAATATCTAAAAAACTATAATCTAACTTCTTCTAACCCTAACTTCTACTTCTAACTCTTACTTTTAACCCTAATTTCTAACCCTAACACTATCTAAATATGTATATATACTTATTTTTACTAATTTTTGTTAATTTCTATTCATCCTAATCCTAATCCTAACCCTCACCTTAACTCTAACCTTAATTATTTACATTTACATTAACCCTAACCCTAATTATTTACATTTACATTAACCCTAACCCTATTATCATTATTAGCCAGGGCTAAATGCCGTGGCTAATAGATAGAAATATCAGTGGCTAATTTATTTGTCACTAAATTAGCCACGGCTCCTAAATCTATGGCCAAATCCGTGGCAAAATTTCAGTGGAAAATTGGAGGGAAATTTTGCCAGAAATTTTAGCCACGGATTTTAACAACCATGGCTAAATATTCAATGAAAAATTGGAGGGAATTTTGCCGGGAAAATTAGCCACGGGATTAGCCACGGCTTTTTGCATCCGTGGCTAAATATAAAGATTAGCCACGGGCTTAGCCACGGCTTCTGCTGGCCGTGGCTAATCCCGTGGGCGTAGCCCAGTTTTCTTGTAGTGTATGTCGATGTCTCCTCTCAACCTTTCCCATTTGTGGGTGTGTGTGAGGACAACACAACCTATGCAAACTTCCAGCCTTATTCAATACCTCAGTTAGACGAAGAAATTCCTTGGCATTGTCTGTTTGTAATGCCTTCAAGGAATACCCACACTGTTTTTCAGCCATCACTCTGAATTTAAGAAAGCATTCATATACTTCAGCTTTGGATATAACCAATTGAAATTAGTGTATGCGTCTACGAAATTGAAGTAATATTTATATCCTTCAATGGACGATGTTGGGGCAGGCCCCCACACATCTGCAAACACTAATTGGAGAGGTTCTGAATAAATAGTAGATCTTGTGTAATGCGGATATTTATGTATTTTATTGATAGAACAAGCATCACATTGAATTTCATTACATTTATCAGAAATTTTAATCACTCCTCTCCTAGCTAAATCCATGATCGCATGAAGATTTAGATGCCCCAATCGATTGTGCTAAGTCATCACAGTGGCTTGTACTCCCACATGATTAACCTTCTTCCTCAGATTCCTCCTCAATGGTATCCTATATAGATCCCCTTCAGAGTCACCCTTGAGTAGCACCTTCCTTCTCTTTAAATCCTTTACCACCACATTCTGTGGATCAAATTCAATAGAAACAAGATTATCACAGCAAAATCTCCTTACTGCCAACAGATTTTTAGAAGCAGATGGAACATTAAGAATATCATTCAGATAGAAATTCTTATTATTAGATATAAAATGAGAATCACCAGTGTGAGAAATATCCATAGGTTGACCATTAGCTGCATAGATAGATTTATTACCTCGATATTTTTTGATTGTATGCACATTTTCTGCAGTGCTGGTGACATGATGTGTGGCTCTAGAATCTGGATACCACACCGAAGTTGCATCATCCGCATCTACATACACCATATTAGCCGATTTCTCAGTTTTCTCAGCATCAACCTTGCCCAAACCATTAAAAGATAACTTCCTATTATGTGTTGGGGGAATTTGGCTATATTGAGCCTGTTATAACAGTTCAACGCACCGTGACCTTTTCCTGAACATATCTGACATGGTGTCTTCCTCTTGGCATCCTTCCCATCAACAATTGCCACATTCAAGCTTATCGGATTCTCTTCATCCCTGCGATTCTGTCGTTCTTCCAAATCTGTTAACATGTACTTCAATCTGCTATAAGATACTGGTTTCCTCTTGGATGTAATGTTCTGGACAAAAGAGTCGTATTCCTGTCCTAGGCCTCCAAGCACCATTAGAGCAACATCTGAGTAAGAGATTTTCTCTCCGGAAAGTCCCAAAGCTTCTACGATCGAATTGCATTCGATAATGTATTCTGAAACAGCGCGATTCCCCTTTTTAATATTCTGTAATTTCTGCATGAGTGTGAGAACTCGTGATCTGGAATAGGGAGCAAATTCCAATTGAATTGCCTCCCATACCTCGGCCGATGTGGAGCATGTCGTGACATATGGAAGCACCGACGTCGTTGACATTGACGACAACAACCACCCGACTATCAATCGATCATGCTTGATCGAGTTCGGATTTGACGAGAGATCAACCTTACCTTCGACGTACTCGAGCAGATCGTGCGCAAGAAGTACTGCGACGAGTTGAGATTGCCAACCAAAATAATTCGTGCGATCCAGTAGCACTGATTTTAGGTTCTTGATCACGATAATATTAAAAGAATTCATCGTGATCAATCCCTTTCCAGCACCTCCAGTCCCCGATTCTGCAGATTGCTCTTCCATCGCAGCGGAACAGATCGGAATAGCCTGCAATAGGGGATTCACCAGGATCGAACTTCTCTCCTAACCAACTGATACCATATAAGAACACGAGAGTGGATGAGGGGAGAAAGATCTCGATCCTTTTTCCATTAGTAGTCTTTTATACATATTCAGAATAACTAATTCAGTTATTCCTCTATAATAACTAACTAAGGAATTACAAAATATGTCATTCTAACTATAAACTAATTACAATTATTTATGAAACTATATTTACACTAATACATATATAATAAATAGGATTCCATCAAAGATTCTAGATAATAAAACCCCTTTTGAAATCTTACATAAACAAAAATCAAAGTACAATTTTTTAAGAACTTTTGGGTGTCTATGTTATGCAACAACACATAATAGAGAACACAAGTTCTCTCCAAAAACTTTTAAGGGAATATTCATGGGATATCCTCCCAACATAAAAGGATATTTGATACTTTATCTAGAAGATGAAATTTTTTATATAAATAGGGATGTTGTTTTTAGAGAGGATATTTTTCCTTTCAATCAAACTACATCCAAGATTGATCAAAACAAAACAGAAAATACCTTCCCACTGCAAAAAATATTTAATGAGGTATTGGAAGAACATCATCCCAAGGAAGATTGTTTTAAAATCATCAAAACACCCAAAAACAAAAATTATGAAAAAAATCTAGACAGACCAGATATAACTGGAAATAACCAGTCTGGTCAGTCTAGAATCATACCAATAAATAAAGACTCAGACAGACCAGGTATAGCTGAAGATAATCAGCCTGACCAGCCTGAAATCATATCTGAAAATCAACACTCAGACAGGCCAGACATATATAGCTGAAAATGATCAGCCTAACCAGTCTGAAACTATAACAGAAAATCTATCAAAAGTTGCTCTGGACAGGCCAGAAACAACTGAAAATGACCAGCCTAGAACAATTGGCAATAACCAATCTGAGCTAAGACAAACCCTCACATATAACTCAGAAATCCAAGGACAGAATGAAGGGAGTTCAGTCCAAACTGATCATATAGAAAATAATGGAAGTGATCATAGAAACCAAAATAAAGGATTAAATTCAAACAAAAATAATGAAAATAACACAATACAAGATAAAAACATAAAACAAACAAGATTGGGCAGGGTTATAACCAAACCCAAACATTTTAGTGATTTTCATATGGATGATGAATCACCAAAGAAAATCAAATACCCTATGAGCAACTATGTGTCATACCATAGTGTGAATAACAAACATAAAGATTTTCTAAAACAAATTACTAAAAATATTGAACCAAAAACCTTCAATGAAGCATCCACTAACCCAAAATGGGTAGAGGCAATGAAAAAAGAGATAGAGGCCCTCATCTCAAACAACACTTGGGTCATAACTGAACTTCCAAAAGGAAGAAAAGCAGTAGGATCCAAGTGGATATATAAAATTAAATACGAACCAAATGGAGAAATTGAAAGATACAAGGCAAGACTAGTAGCAAAGAGTTTCTCTCAAAAAGAGTGTTTTGACTTTTATGAAACCTTTGCACCAGTTGCCAAGATGACAACAGTAAAAATTCTTATTGCCTTTGCAGCTCATAAAAGGTGGAACCTCTATCAAATCGATGTTAACAATGCCTTCCTTCATGGAGATCTTCATGAGGAAGTGTACCTAAAACCACCTCAAGGTTTACTCCAAGAAGGAGATAAAAGAGTATGCAAGCTCAGTAAATCACTATATGGCCTTAAACATGCCTCTAGGAACTGGTTTGAAAAATTAAAAACCACACTTCTAGAAATGGGTTTTAAACAAACCAAATCAGACTACTCCCTCTTCATAAGAGAAAAGAATGAAAAAATAATTTATCTAATTGTATATGTAGATGATATAATCATCACAGGCGGCAATGAGCTAGAAATAAGATTTCTAAAAATACAATTAGAAAATAAATTTAAACTAAAAGATCTTGGAAAATTAAGCTATTTTCTAGGAATTGAGGTATCATATTCTAATGAAGGTATTCTTTTGTCTGAAAGGAGATATGCCTTAGAAATACTTGAGGAGAGTGGCATTTCAGGTGCAAAAGAATCCTAAATACCTATGGAAAGGAATATAGATCTCAAAAGTGAATCTAAACCAATTCAAGATCCAACATTCTATAGGAAACTAGTTGGAAAACTGATATACCTCAATATTACAAGACCTGACTTAAGCTATGCAGTCTACTGGCTTAGTCAGTTCATGAGTGAACCAAGAGAAGTTCATTTAAAAGCCTTATTCAAAGTATTAAGATACCTGAAATGAGCCCCAGGGCAGGGCATCATTTATAAGAAAAATCAGGATTTAAGTATACATGCATACTGTGATTTCGATTGGGTTGGCTGCCAAATAACCAGAAAATCTGTAACTGGTTTTTGCATCCTAATAGGGAACTCTATAATATCTTGGAAATCCAAGAAACAAGCAATAATTTCAAGATCCTCTTGTGAAGATGAATATAGAGCAATAGCTCAAACAACTTGTGAGGTGATATGGATTCATCAACTAATTAAATAGATGAATTTTAAAACAAACAAAAACAACACTATATTGTGATAACAAATCAGCAATTAACCTAGCTAATAATCCTGTTTTCCATGAGAGAACAAAGCATATAGAGATTGATTGCCACTTCATTAGAGAATTAATCATCCAAGGAGTGGTTTGGCTAAAACAAATTGGAACTAAATTCCAATTAGCAGATATGTTCACTAAACCCATGGGTGAGCTCGAGATTACATCATCCTCTGTCAAGCTTGGAGTCATAAACATTTACTCCAGAGCTTGAGGGGGGAGTAAAAGAGTAATCAGGGTGATTAATCATAAACAGGGTGTTTAAATAAACATCCTATACTGAACTGGATCTACTTGTGAATAAATAAAACAAAGGGTTATATAGTTTGATCTAAGGAAAGAAACTGTGAGGTCAAAAAGGAAAAATGCACCACTTAAAGACAATTACGAAATATAAAGAATTACGAGGGCCGGATTGCAACTTTAACCACTTAAAGGCACTCGAGAAATATAAAAAAGTATGAGGGCCAGACTGCAACTTTAGCCACTTAAAATAAAGAAATCGGGCTAAAGGGTATTCGGGCTGCCATCCGATTGAAGATCCGTTTAGTTAAATCAGTTAGTTAATCTTGTATTAACCTTTAGTTAGTTGGTAGTTAATAGAAGATTAGCTATTAAATACAGTTTGGTGACCACTTTTAATTAATTGAATGAAAAGGTTAATTACATTGGTTTTATGCTAATTCGATTTCTACAGTAATAACGACTGAGAAGTTAGGTAATACGAATTACCCTAATTTCTCTCCTCTTTCAACCGATTGCTCCCCGTCCGGCGATCTACTGGAGTCGGATTTTGTACGTTCCTCAGCAACAGAGCGTACCCACGATTTAATAATATTTACATTAAGGGTATATTTTTAATTTTTGTGGAGTTATATTTCTGGTGAGACATGTCTGATTACGTCAGTCACTCCCAGCAACGCCTCTCAACAAGGACTAGGGTTCCGTCCTTTACGTCGGACCCCCAGAAGGCATCCACAGTGTGGAGCAAGTGTCTACGTCAAGTACTCAAGACAACACTTGGGAATCGCCGACTGGGACTACCAAGTCGCCGATTCCAGGGGTGAATCGTCGACTCCAGACAGGGCACTCGGGTCTGGTAGACCGAGGACCTAACCACAAGGGAGTCGGCGACTCCACCTCTGAATCGGCAACTCTCATACCTGAGTCGCTGATTCCCAACCGTTACTTGGGAGGGCCCACGTCATTATGACACCCTTAATTGGGCACCATAATGGAGTGGGCCCCACGCTAATGAATGGGGAAACGCCCCTAGGACCCTATAAAAGGGGTCCTTGGGGGTCTTCCACTCCCAAGTCATTCACCCTTGACTCACACTCCACACTAGAGCAACCAAGGAGCCCTAGTCGCCGACTCCCATGTGAGTCGCCGATTCCCCTCCACTTCTGCAGGTATTTGACGTAGAGCGCGCGTCGTGGACTCCAAAGCTTCCGGCCCTCCTCGCAACCCCGCGAGCCTACTGGTAGCAGATTTCGTGCTTCATCAATTTCTAATATCCTCTCTCAAATAAAAAACGGTTAGGGTTTGATTTGAATATCTAGGCGCAACAAGGTGTTATTATCAATTAATTGGGTTTGAATTTTGTTTGTGGATGTCGAGGAGTCGCAACTTTTGGATTAGATTTCGAAAAGTCGGGCCTCCTAGGGGTTTTGTGAACAAATCTCCAATATTTTGTGCACTGGAGATGTGCTTGAGCGTAATATCTCCCGCTAAAAACTTGTCCCTCACCGTGTGGAGGTCAATTTCATGTGTTTGGTCCTTTGGTGGGAGATAGGGTTTCTTGCTATTGCCTCTGCAGCAGTGCTATCAGTGAACACTCTAGGAGTCGGTGATCCTCCGATCTGGTAAACTCCTATTTCTTGTAGCAACATTTTTAACCATGTTATTTCACATGTGGTGTATGCTAGTGCACGATATTCAGCCTCTGCTGATGATCTTGATACTGTTTATTATTATTATTATTTCCATGATACTAGAGATGATCCTAAGAATATGGCAAATCCGGATGTTGATCGTCTGATGGTCGGGCAACTTGCTCAATCAGAGTCTGTGAAGGCTCCAATGTGGTCTATTGAGGAGCCTGATGAGAAGTGTAATCTTAATCCAGGTGATCCTTTAATGTACTTTAGAACTCTGTATGCTGCTTTCATTTGTGATTCAGTTGGTGTTGCCATGTGTTGGCTTAGATAAGTTACAGCATAAGATATGTCTGGTCTTGTACATGTCAGATATACTAGTTTACCCACTATGCTTCTATATTTTTGTGGATCTTCTAGTAAAGTTTCATTTTCTTTTGTTTTGTTTGATTGCATTGGAGTTTTATTCAATGTGTTATTGTTAGTAGAAAAATCAGTAAACTTGTTTGTTTTGTGATTGGATATTTGTTTGTGACTATTTGGTGTTTTATTTGGTTTGCATTGTGTGAGTTCATATTTTTCTAGTAAATCTAGTGTGTATTTTCTTTGGCCAATGTATAGGTCATTTGGTGTTTTGGTGAATTCAAGTCCTAAAAAATACTTGAGTTCTCCAAGGTCTTTAATTTTAAAAATTTCTTGTAGATTTTCCTTTAGTGTTTTTATTTTGTTTATGTTGTTGTCTGTGATAAGCAGATCATCAACATATGCTAAGACTATTATAGTATCTTTTTTATTTTTGTTTATAAACAGAGAGTAGTCTGTTTTGCATTGTTTATATCCAAGGTTGGACAGAGCATTTGACAGAGTTTGATACCAAACTCTGGATGCTTGTTTCAGACCATATAGTCATTTGTTTAATTTACAGATGGGGTTATGTGGTGCATTCTTGGGTAATTCTAATCCCAATGAGATTTTCATGTATATAGTCTCTTCTATATTTCCATGTAAGAATGCATTTTGGATATCCATCTGATGCATGTTCCATTTTTGTGATACTGCCACAACTATGACAGTCCTTAAGGTTGTCATTTTGGAAACAGGGGCAAATGTCTCTGTGAAGTCAATGCCTTCAATTTGGTTGTAGCCTTTTGCCACTAGTCTAGCTTTGTGTTTTTCAATGCTTCCATCACTGTTAAATTTGGTTTTATAAACCCATTTATAGCCAATGGATTTTTTGTCATTGGGCATGCTTGTGATGGTCCAAGTTTTGTTATTTTTGAGAGCTTGTAGCTCTTGTTGCATGACATTGTTCCATTTTGTGTGTTTGGATACTTCTTTATAAGAGGTTGGATCTAAATTGCTTTTTATTGTTGCTAGTAATGCAGAGTGTTTGGGAGTGAAATTTTTGCAAGATAACATGCTTTCTATGAGATATCTAGTGGATGCTAGTTGTAGAGAAAAATCTTTTAAATATGATGGTGTTTTTCTCTTTCTTTTTGGTCTACTGTTTTCTAGAATGCTTGGTGTTTCTCCTTCTATTTCATGTTGTGTTTCTCCAATGTGTTCTTCTTGTGAAGGGGGTATTATTGTGTATGTGTTTTGTTTTAGTATGTTTTCTGTTTCTGATGTGTTTTCATCAAAGAGATCTTCTTGGTATTGTTTTGGTTCTTCTTTGAAGGGAAATATTTCTTTGAAGGGAAATATTTTTTAAAGAAAGTTACATCTCTGTTGGTGAAGATTTCTTGGGTGGATGGGTTTAATATATTATATCCTTTTCTTTGAGAAGAGTATCCAATGAATATTCCTTTTATGAATCTATTTTCGAATTTTGATTTTATCTTATTGTTTGTAACATAGCATAGACAGCCAAAGACTTTTAGGATGTCTAGATTTGATTGTTCCTTAAAAAGTCTAAAAAATGGGGTTTCATTGTTTAGTACAACAGCTGGGGTCCTATTTATTAGGAAAACAACTGTTAGGATACATTCTCCCTAAAATTTTAGGGGAATGTTGTATTGGATCATTAGTGACCTAGCCACTTGTAATATGTGTTGATGTTTTCTTTCAACTCTCTCATTTTATTGTGGGGTGTATGGGCATGATAGTTGATGGGCTATTCTATTTGACTTTAGTATGTTTTGAAATTCTTTGGATAAGAATTTTGTTCCATTGTTTGACCTTATGGTATGGACAGTGGTTTGGTGTTGATTTTTGATGTTTATCAAAAATTGTTTGAATTTGGTGGTTGTTTCAGATTTATTTGTCATTAGAAATACCCAAGTTGCTCTTGAGTAATCATCTACTATGGTTAAGAAATAGTTATTTCCTTGGTGTGTGGGTGTATGGAATTTTCCCCATATATCTAAATGTAGCAACTGAAAACATCTTGTTATTTTATCTGAACTTAAAGAAAAGGGGAACCTTGTCTGTTTAGACAGTGGGCATGTATTACAAAACTTTTTAAAATTCTTTGGAATACATTTATTTATAATGTTCAAATGATAAAATCTAGATGGTGCAGGGTGTCCTAATCTCTGGTGCCAAATCTTTTCATCCTTTGTCTCCTTCTGTTGTCTATGATTGGCCTGATGGTCTTGCTTTAGGATGTAGAGTCCATTCTTCTTCTCACCTCCACCAATCTGGTTTCCCTGTTGGTCCTGTATGGAACAGAAAGTAGGGTGGAAGGTGAATGAGCATTTCATATCTTTTGTTAGTTGACTTACAGAGAGTAGGTTGACTGAAAAAGATGAGATTTTTAAGACATTGTTTAGTGTAATGTCTTTTGTGATTTATGTGGATCTAGGGTGTCAAATAAAGCCCGGCTCGAGCTCGACTCGTTTAGGCTCGGGCTCGCGAGCCCAACGAGCCAAGCCCGAGGCTCAAGCTCGTTTAGCTTAACGAGCCGAGCCCGAGCTTGGACATGCCAAGCTCGGCTCGGCTCGTTAAGCTCGTGAGGGCTCGTTTGTAAGTATGAATAATTAAAAAAATATTAAATTTATAGAGAATAGATGTGTAGCATAGTTGGTAAAAGGTTTGTTTAGTATTTGAGAGATCATGGGTTCAATCCCCTATGTCTCTAAATAATTATTTCTTTTAATTCGAGCGACTAAAAAAATATTACATTTATAGAGAATGGAGGTGTAGAACAGATAGTAAAACGTTTGTCAAGCATGTGAAAAGTCTCGGGTTCGATTCTTCATGTATCTAAGAAAAAAATTGTTTTAATTTTCGAGCCCGGCTCGTCTAGGCTCGCAAGCTCGAGCATGGAAAATCTCTGCCTGCCGAGCCTGAGCTCGCCGAGCTCGAGCCCGAGCCCAAATGATATCTTAACGAGCCGAGCCCGGCTCTATAAGCAAAAGCTCGGCTCGGCTCATTTGACGCCCTATGTGGACCCACTAACAGAGACTTTAGTGGTTTGTGAATTTGGAAGATGGATGTTTATTGGATATAATAGGTCTTTAACAATATTTAAAAAGGTGTTGGGGGAACACATGTGGTCTGTTGCCCCTGTGTCAATGATCCACTGATCATTTTGTGATTGGGTGCATGCTGTGGTGTTTAGTGAGTAGTATAAATTTAAACATGTGTTATTCTTAGAGTGAATCATACCAGATGAGCTTCCAGTTGTCATGTGAGCCTGTGGTTAATTTCCCTTGTGGATTCCTCCCTGGGAGAGTATGGAGATCAACTCTTCTCTGGTGATGAAGTTTCCTGGAGTTTGTGTGTTTTCAGGAGCTTGGGTCTCCTCTTCTGTGTTGGCATTGTTACTCTGGTATTTGCCTTTGTATCCTTTGTTGGATTTGTAGTTTTTCTTACTATTGTACCTTGTGGAGTTGTCTTTCCTTTTATTGAAATCCACCCCATGGAGTCCATGGCCAGGTGGAAACCCATGTTCATAAAAGCAAATTTCTATGCTGTGGTTGTACTTTTTGCACCTTGTACAATATGGTTTGGAGTCTTCACTTTGGTTTTGTGTTTTGGGTGTGAAGTTGTTTTGGGATTGTGTTGCTAGAGCAGTCCCTTCCTCAGGATAAACACACTTCCTCTGTGTTTCTTTTTGGAGTACCATTCTGAAAGCATCATCCACAGATGGTGGTGTCTTTTTCTTGAGTATCTGTCCTCTTATTGACAGAAATGTGTCATTTAGACCAGTTGTGAAACTGATCAACCTGTCCATGTTTTCTTTTGCAATGCAGTTAGGATTGTCACAACATTCAAATATTTGATTGTTGTCTAACTCATTCCACAGACTTGTAATTTTGCATAATAATTGCTGACTGACTCATTCCCTTGAGTGCAGAGTGCAATCTGTCTTTTTAGTTGTGAAATGACAAGTGAGTTGGCCCTGCTGTATTTCTGTTTAAGGTTTTCCCAGAGGGTGGTGGCATCTTTTATGAAAATGACACTACCTCTGATTTCCTTTGAGCAGCTGTTGAGTATCCAAGCAGTGACTAAATCATTGCATCTGGTCCAGGGGATGGAATAGTTGTCTGTGTTGTTGTTGGGTTTGGTGATAGATCCATTTATGAATCCCAGCTTGTTTTTGGTGGATAGTGATCTTTGGATCTCAACTACCCATGTTTGATAGTTTGGTCCACTAAGTGGAGTTACAACCAAGCTTGAGCTTGGGTTGTCACTTCCTGATATGTAGTATGGGCTTCCATCCTTTATTATGAATTCATCATTTTTTGTTGCCATTTGCAGATAAAAATGAGAAGAGGGAAAGGAAACTGATGAGGAGGCACACAAGGAATCTTAGACGGATGAGGGAGCTGAGGAAGCAGGGAATGAGTGTTGAGGCCCTTGAGTATTTTGGTGATGTGGAGGATTTATATTCTTCCTCTGATTCTGAGTATGAGGAGCCTCTTGTGTGGGATATTGGGCCAAGCTGGAATGATGAACTTTGGACTGGAGAGGTGTGTGAGCTCTTTGACTATGACTATGATAGTGATGATGTTGTTGATTACCAGATGTGGAGTGATCCAGAAGTGGGTTTGAATTCTGAAGGGGAGAAGGTTAATGGTGTTCTTGCTGTGGAGATTCTACTTCCTCTTCGTCCTCCACAGGAATTCTTTGATAATATCTGGAGAAATAGAGTAGTGTTGGATGACTAAACTGACTGCTTGGTCTGTGGATTTTTTTGTGTGTTGTTTTGCTGAAGCAGTTCGTTCTTTTTGGTGTAGCAACTGTTTCTTTTCTTCTTTTGTAAAAAGAAAAAGAATAGAAAGGAGTGTTGAGGTCAGGATGAGACCTGCTCTAATACCATGATAGAGTTTTGGTATAGATTATATGATCAAACAATTATACGTATACATAATACTTAAGCAATACTATGAAATGATTGAATGAAATATGTAATGCTTAAGTATATAAATGATAATGATACTGTTGGATGATCGATTGATTGAAATGTAAATCGATAATCCAATAGATGATTTGCAGGTTTGATGATGTTCCAATGTTGTTGTGATGCGGAAGCGTAAAGCAAGCAAGTGTGTTAGGATGATCAGCGTGTGAGTGTATGAAGATTATAGATTGTAAGAACGTGATTATGATGAAGACTTGGGTAGGCTTAAATAGTAAACACCGAACGGCTATGTTGGTGTTTGGTATTAATTACTAATATGGAATTAAATATGATGGATATGATGATTAATTATCTATGAGAATTCCTAGAAAGGAATGTGAGAAGTTAATATGATTATAGATTTAAAATAAATATACTTAATAAGTTGTATGTATAATATCTATGTATCTCAGGGTTCTGAGATTAATATTTACAGTAAGGGTATATTTTTAATTTTTAATTCTTGTGGAGTTATATTTCTAATAAACGACTTATCAATATTTTCTTTATTATTAACTATTTCCGCCCATAGGCCGAATCTAGACTAGGGCATTTTTCGATACTTAGTAAGATTTTATTTCTAACGTATCTTTCTCTCATCCATGTGGCCTATATCGAGTCCTGAGTCGATCAGATCCTAGCAACTCTTACTATCCTTGTTGTTTCAACTCATTCAATGAAATATCTCAATCCTAACCCCTCTAGCTTCCTTTTTGGGTAGAGCCATCTATATTAAGTAAAATCTTGCTTACCATTTCATACGTATTTATAAGAGATGGATTGTAAGTCTTTTAATGTTTCTATAGATAGTCTACATGTCATATTTTAGAAATTGAATATGATCATGATATTCCAATGAAATAATTGAATCCTCCTTGTGAGATAACAATCTAGTTTTCCATCTTTCTACTAAGTTATTTACTCGATTGATCAGAAGACTTCAACAAGTGAGTAATTAATGGATTTCAACAGATTGCGACTACAATTTATAAGAACAACGGATGTTTTAACTAAATGACTTTCCATAGAATCGAGGATGATGACGACCTGAGCTAATTAGTTGTTTAATTAAGTGAGTTTAGGATTTGTGTCGGCGTCAAGGTTGCCAAATTGGTATTGTCCCTCACTCCCTCTCAACTCTCAACCTTGATTTCAACAGTTACACTTGATCTACAGATCTCTCCATTGAGCACCGTGAGTCCAACCACCATTCTTCGGACTTCAAGTTCTTCTTTCATCGATCTAAAACTTCTTCTTCTTCTATTGATCTCTCCAAGGTCGATTTCTTAAAGAAGTGTTGGGTTTATTATTGGGTTTTGTTTTTGCACTATCATCAAAATTTCTTTAGGGGTTATTATTTTGTCACTGTTTCCATCGATCTGTCTAGGGTTTTATTTATATCCATCCTCATATCCTTGTATTGTTTTAGGGGTTTTTAGAGTTGTATCCGAAGTATTTTGGGGGGTTTTGTAACAAAAATAATAGGTTTTGTTTTGCTTAAATCTCGTTTATATGTTGTTTAAACCCTTAAACATCAATCCAATTTTTTGTAATTAAATCATATTTTGTCCCAGATTACTCTTATTTAGTAAATTACCTAATTGAAATTACATTCATAATAAACCAAATCAGTTCAATATTTAAACCTGTTCTGTATACTAAATATGCACAATTATTGGTTCATTTGTTATCCTGTTGGATCGATCATCGACAGATGAATGATCAACCTTGGATGATGAGGTAGCCGATGATGATGCCATTGAGAGAAGCTGGAAGAAGAAAACGAGATATGATTTTTGGGCAAACAAAATTTGATGTTGCCTCTTTATTAATGGTGTATATATATACTAACAATCCATGATGAAATGAGCGGGGTCGTTACTGAATTTAAAGAGAATATTATAACAGAATTAATATTTAGGATTCGCGTGTTTTTTCATTTATCTTTTGTTTATTTATTTTTGCAGGTTTCTATATCCACTAATTTTGAAGGTATAATGTTATTATTTGTCTTTCTGTGATCATTTTGTTTTAATGTTTTCTCAAATGTTATGTGAAATTGTGAATGCTGTATATGATTAGTTAAATGATATAGCGTGTTTCTTGTCAATAATTCTAATTTTTCAGTAGGACGCAGCGGCGTTGTTTTGGTGCTTGGCGGATCAGCTAAATTCCCACAACATTGTAAGTTTCTTCCGCATTTTTCTGATCAGCTGAATTTATTTTCTTTTGTGCAAATTTATTTATTTGGCAGAAATCCGTTACATATAGACAGAATAATGGTGGATGGGTTATCAAGAGATGCAGATGTCAACACCATGAACAGCAACAGAACAAACAGTTTAGATTTCGAAACATGCTTCGACCCAGAGTTTGTGCTCCGTGCCCTATTCGATCAGATAATATTTGTGGAAAGTCTAGATTCTCAACCTCCAAATTGGCCCACGACTGATATTGTAATCCACTTTGTACCTGGTCCATCACCTAATGAGGTGGCTGCTGAGTTTTCTGATATACTATCGCATTGGATTTGGAAATTGTGTGGTAGCTCCCATGCAAATGCGAACGATAAATCACGTAATCAAGTAGACATGCTTATATGTAAGATACTGAACGAGAAGATTCCGATATCCAAGGGTTCCTCCGATCTTCTTAACATAAAAGGATTGGGGTCAATTGATCCACCACTTTTACTGCCACCACTTTCATATGATTCTTCTCAAAGAAAATATGAACAAGGACGACGAGCAGTTGTTGCCATGTTGGTTTGGTTAAGAAAAGTTGTTGCATTGGATCCTGGAGGTATGTCACAATCTTTTGATTTTAGGGACCCTGAAGAATTAAAATGGCAGAAATTGGTTTTATCCACTAGGAAAGCTTTGCTACAAATGACCCAAAACTGTTTGGATGAGGGTGATATTCCTAAAAAGGTTTTAAAAAAATTTGGATATATTTATTATTCAAAATTTGCAAATCAGAAAATCGGTATATTATGATTAATTATCATTTTGCAGAAAAAACGGACAACATCAAAAACACAGATTGAGAATGCAAAGATAGATGATGAATTGAATTTAGGGGAACGAAAATCGCAAAGGGTGCTTGATTTGCTTAAAAGTTACAAAAGGTCATATCAAAAAAAACGAATTCCTATTGGAAAGTTCTTCCAAGCTGATGTTCCAAAGTGGACAGGTCCAAGAATAAAGTAAGTGGCCATCGGCAATAGAAGATTGATTGATAAATGATGGTTAGGCTTTCGCTTATGGTTTCTAAAAGGAATTGACATGGTATCCTGTTCGAGAAGCAAATTGGGAAAGGATGAGATAGTACAAACTCGTGTTCATATAAAGGATCTGCAAGATGTATTCGCTACCATGTAAGGATGGAATGTCATCGTATGTATAGTCTGAACTCGTCTGAGATGGGACTTAACCGAAAATGGCATGTTGTGCTAGTTTGAGACTTTTTGTGAAGAGATGATTATAAAAGTTGCAATGTTATATTTTGAATGATCATTTCTTTTATGTTGAAAAACACACCAACTGTTTTGTTCTATAATATATATAGGGAGCAATTCAAATGAGATTCCATTATTTGATCATGTGGAGGGAAATTTGAAATGATGAGTTGGCATGGCGGTTTATGATTAAAGTTCTTATTAGTTCTCAAATAATAAGATTTTACCTGAAATTGACCTAATATATATAATTAACCCTTCATGCTATTTGGTAGTTAATGTGTTTGCCATATTCTTAAGGTTAGCCTATAAATTTGTATGGGATGAAAGAAAAGAGATCTCATGGTCTCAAATGGTCTTTTCCAAGGCGGAAGGGGGTCTAGGAGTTAGAGACTTTTCTATTATCACTGCTGCAACCAACATTAAAAGAACCTCAAAGTACTGGAATAAAAATAATTCTATTTTATTTTGGTAAAATATATCCAAAATAGGTATATTGAGGGAAAGACATTTAGAGATATTCAAATAAGGCCTACTGTGGATTCGCATTTTTGGATAACTTTTATCTCAGAAAGGAATTTAATGGATAAATGTTTGGATTGTAGAGCCAACAGTACGACTATGTGAAGATCTGGTACTCTTATAATAAGCAAGTTGAGAAGAATGGTAGAAAGTATTAGAGATAGAAGTTATAAAGACATGCTAGCTGATAGAATTTGGTCGAAGATGCCAACAAAATTCTCTATTCTCCTGTGAAGGGTGAAATGGATCATCTAAACACGTTCAGGAAATTGAAAAGTTGAAAAGTGCAAGTACCTCCTGCTTGCCTATTATGCAATCTGGAAGAAGAATCTAAAAGTCACCTCTTCTTCAAAAGTTCTTATTCAAGGTCTCTTTTAATTCCGTTGGCTGAGCAATTGAATTTCGCCTTCTGAAGAATAATGAATATTACAGTTCCCACCCAATTCAGTCCAAATATTAGATTGGGAGATCTTACGGAGGCTGCGCAAAAATTCACACATCACTCTCTCCCTTGGGGGATATTATGAAATCCTATTGAGTGTTTGTCGTGGCATATATGGACAGAAAAAAATAAAAGATACAGACATCACATTAGTAGGCCCTCCTGAGGTAGTTCTTAAAGAGGTCATTAAGGATATTAGTCTCTCCTTTGATTCGGAGTGTTACAAGAAGAGTTATTGTTACTCTTTGAAGACTTCTACGATGGAAGTATAAGAGACCAACCTTCTGAAGCAAGCTTGTCTAGTTATTTTATAACTAGACTACATAATTAATGAGAGAAAGTCAATAGACTTCTTGCTTTTTTTTAACTTTTATCTGTATTTGTATTATCTATTTTGTAATTTGAACATTGTTCTTTTTAATAAAATTTAATTGCTTTCAAAAAAAATACTTTATATTTTATTTTATGTTATTTTCATATATTACATTTTTTTTGATAAAGTACTTTGATTGAATTAATAAATGATAAAAAAACAAAAACATTGGGAATCTAGGATCATGGTAATTTTCTTATTTTATAATTAAAGATCCATCAATTTAGAAGCTGATCTATTTATATATGCAGTAATATCCTTGTATTATCCTCATCTCAGGAAAAATGAGATATGAATTCTATTATTTATCATAAACATACACAATAAAACCCGACTAATGCAAATTTATTTTGATAATATAATTTTTAAATCTATATCTACTCATGATAAATTTGTGTCAAGACTCAATGTCATTATTGCTCCTGATCAGTTTGCCGTTTAAACATACCACCAAAATTACTTCGGATCATTGACCGAAATCTTGTATCGTCTTGCTGGGCCGGTGGCACTGGGCGAGGTTCCAGTGGTAGAGCAGCTGGTTCGGACAAATCTTCACTTTCTTTCTTTGCTCGAGTTCCACTCTCTCCAAAGAAGCTCGTCATTGAAGAAGGAATGCTAAGATGAGTTCCCATGACTTTACTGATAGCTTCTAATGTTCCTGCAGACCTTTCCTTTATTATAATCTCCAATGCCTCTTTATGGACGGGATCTAAAGCATCAGCCTCTTTTAAAAGGTTCTGCGCTGCTGGTAACAGAAAATCCCTGATGCTGGTTGCTGGAAGATCTGCAACAGTCGCAGGAATTATAATTAGAAAACACATTCCAGAAATACAATGACATGACATTCATGTAGAGAATGTAAGAGTGCATTTCTTGAACAAAAACAAGGAAAAAAATCAATGAAATGGTACTAGAAAAGTTCAATAATGGATTGGTAATACCTGTAGCATCCAAGGAACGGATTGCTTCACAAAACACATTTGCTTTTTCTCGATGAAGTAACAAATTATTTCCATGAGTTGGCAAACTTGAAAGTTGAAATATTTTCGACAAAAGATGTGTTAAATGTTAAAGAAATAGCAGAAAAACAAGAAAGTAGCTACAGTTAATGTAAACATCCCAGTGTTTCTATGTTTGAGATTAAAAATATAGATTTTTTTCTTGTTATATAATCAAGGATATAGTCTCGCAATCTATCTATCGTATGTGGCACTGCAGCAGTTAATGCCCGAACAACAGAAATAGTGGCTTCATGAGATCCATCTTCAAGAAAAACATCCATCTGTACGCAAATTTTGTCGACAATCTAATAGAAAGTTTATGAGTTAGATATAACGTAAAATGTCATTGCATTATGATAAAATCAAGTAAAATGTACTACCATGTCATTTTTAAAATGTTGCGCAACAGATCCAAAAGCATCAATGCTTGCATATTTCACATTCAGATTTTGATCTGAACCAAGTGTCACAAGAGCCGGCAAAATATGAGTTGAAGCAACTTTCCCATCAGTATATGAGACCTACATGTTCTAAAATGTATCAAACAAAAAGTGTACCATACATACATGCCACACATGCACCCATCTTAAAAAAAACCACTTACAAGAACTTTTAATAGGTTTGCAGCAAAAATCTTCAAGTCTAAATTGGAGCTGACAACCATTTCCCACAAAATATTGAATATGATTTCATGATGCTCTTGTCGCATGCTGCATTAGCCAATGCAAATTCTATCAACTTGATGCAATCAAGATTAAAAATATGCATGAAAAATTGAAAATTAGCCAATAACATATAAAGGTATATATTGTAGCAGTATTGGACAATCTATCTTTGGTGCATATTTTGTACAGTTTGGTTTCTTTTTCTTTTTACTTGCTAGTTTTACTGCCTGCACTCTATAATTTGCTTTGCCATTTTATGTTAATGAAAATTTTACCGTTTGCAAAAAAACAACGATGACTAACCTAAGAAATCTAACAGCGTAGATAAGGTTATCTGGGTGATACACGGACCAAGAAACCTCACTCATTGATTTTTGAAGCAGTAAGTTTCGCAAAAATTCTGCAAGTTGTTCTTTCTTATTAGGAGCGCCCAAAATACCCGCCAAAAGAAGGGGAAGGACACACATAATTGCAAGTCTCTCAGAAACAAATGTTTTTGGTCGCAAACCTACAATCAAGAATCATAGTCCATAAAAAAGAAAAATACATTGTGATACATTTAAATTCTACCTTTTATCCTAGATTGTGTATTTGAGGGAATGTATTGTAAATTAGCATCATCCCCAATTGCTAACAGGAGAACAGGAAGCATTATATTAGTGTGATAGTCATCACCATAACATGCCGATACGTCCAAAAGGAACTGCATAAAGAAGCCAGTGATAAAATGATCTATTTTCTAATAAACAAATACCAAACCAAGAGCTAAAAGATCTAACCATTGGAAAGAAATATATTTAGATACTTATTTACCTTTGTTATTTGATTCCTCAGATTATCTTCTTTGGTAGGTAAAAGACAAGAGAGTTGAATTAAATCAGGAAAGCAATCCACGTGCATCCAATCAAATGCAGGCCACTCCAAATGTTCCCTGATTTAATTTGATAGAAATATAATTTATTTTGGAGAAAAGTGTATGGCCACTGCACATCGTTGTCATATTGATACAAATTTCAACTCACCTGGCATAGAGTTCAAGCAGGGCTGTAGAGAAGAAAGGGTTCAATGGTTCTGAATTTATATGTGTTGTAAAGGAAAACTCAGAAGAACTAAATGGGCATGTGTCAATTGCATTTTGATATACAAAAGGAAGCAAATGAGATAACATGCGCAATAACACAATGACATTCCAACGCTCTCGTTCACCAAGAACACGAAGGTGAGAATCTACCGAGCCCTCAACTCCTGAGACTGGTGGACATCTCTGCAAAATGATACTTCCAACATTACGAAACATGTGTAGATAATTATTTTAAAAAATTATTTGCAAATCAGAAGCCACACCTGTGCAGAACCAAGAATATGAGAACGTAAAACTCGTAGAATATGATCTAATTTGTTTCCCCATTTGATTATAGCAGGGAGGAGTTCTGTGATAGTAGTTTCGACTACTAATCCCGATGGATCACAAACCAGCTTGAACATCAACTCTTCGACCTATACATAAACAGAATAAAAACAATAAATACCTTAAGAAAACCCCCACAATAAATACATATTATTCATGGTTGTGCAATAAATCTCCCAGACATCCTTCAATCCATGTGCTACAGCCTAGCCTGTTCTTAAGCTTACATTGCAGCCAATTCTTTGAACTCAATTTTCTGCTCCATTACTGCATGCCTCAGAGCATTAATAATGCTGACCTTGAAATATTTGTCCAAATTTGGAAAAAGAGGAAGCAGCATTGCCAAGTTATGAGTAGCAGCTTCTCGAACAACCGTTGCCGAATCCTCAATCAATTGTTGCACAATAGATAAAATGAGAGAATCCCGAATCTCAGGCTGAACAAACTCAGCAAGTTCACCACAAGACTGTGCCACGAGCAACCGACGTTCCTCATACTTGTCATTTATCTACAGATTTTTAAAAAAAATATTACACCAAGGGAAGCCATTTATTGATAGTATTTTATCCGAAAAAATGTATCTTACTTGTTCCCAGCACTGAGGAAGTAATTCTGTTTCAGTTCTCATCTCACCCACATTCTTGGACAGGTTTACACAGGCCTAAAGAAAAGTATCAGAGTTAGAGAGTGGCTAGCATGAAAAGAAAATGAAGACCCTTTAACAAAGAAAGGTCATGATGTCTCTTGCAGTGTAAAATTGAATTAAATGGATGATAACATACATCCATTATAATTCGTCTTTGTTTTTCATCTGGACGTTTAATTAAATTAAACAAATTATGTGTAAGTGAATCACGAACAGCATATTCTGGATGATACTCGATTGCACACATCATTAAAGGAAGAAGCTCCTACAAATATGAATGTACACTATCTTAGTCGCCAAAATTCATAAAGAATCAGAATTTAAATTGGAGAAAAGTTATAGTTTAAACCTCACGATGGTTAATCAGAACATAAGGAACAATTTTAGGCAAAGCCTCTGATAGTATTTGAATAATCTTAAGGACCTACAAGGAAACAACTATCATTTGTGTTAAAGAATCGACACCACAAAGATTAACAGTAATTAAGAACGATTTTTTATATTTTTAGAACTAACCATTTTATCAGAAGTTACAAGACCTTGTGGATGAACAAGACTTTGAACTAGTAAACTATCATCAATAAGTGGTTCAGATTCTTGGATGTGAATAAGACTATTCTTGTCATTTGTAGCTTTACCATTGCAAGAATCTTTAAAAGGCTCAAGAATAATAGGGTTAATCATATGGATGCTAACGTCACTTATCTTATCAATATCTGAAACTCCAGGAAACGGCTCATTGAAATGAGACTTGTTAGCCTCATGTCTCCCTCCATTGTCATTTTTTTCATTGCCTTCCTTTATCAAACTTGAAGTAATAGAATTACTTATGGAGACATTTTCTTCTATATGATTTTTTATATCAATATGCAATACTTTTGTTTCTTCTTCGTAATAATCCGGATTTAAAGGTTGGGCTCGTTCAATATCTGTACCATTAAATATCCTTTCAGAATGAAACTTCTCTATGTGTATTTTCAGGGAAGCAATTTGTGATCTGCAGTCGTCAAGGTCCTTTCTCTGAATTTCTGAAGCATGCATCAAACTTTGTACCTTCAATACAAAGTAGCAATTAGCAAGATAAATATCAGTCATTTTGGCATGGCATAATACATATAATAGATTCCAATCATACGGCATAGAATAATTCATACCAACATGTCTCGGTCCTTCAGATCCCTCTGTGTAGCTTCTAAAGATTTTGTCAATAAGATCAATTGGTTATCGGCCAAATCCATATTTTTTTGTAACGCATGTTTTTCTGAAGAAATTCTTTCATTTTCTTTCAGAAGTGATTCACATTCTTGGTGAAGGACAATCTTTTCCTAATAAATGCACTAAAATACTCACAATTGTAAGAATTTAATGTTATTCAAATTTCAGCGATAAAATGGATAAATAAAAAATAGACATTCACAATAATTATAAATTTACTATCATCTTAAGGATTTTGCATCTAATGAAGAGACGATTCTTTATTTTTCCCAATACGCTCTCTGTTATATGATCAATTTTGGAATGGAAAACTAAACTAATTCACTATGTCAATGAAAATATTTCACTATAACAAATAAGTATAATGATTTTTACAATTTTTTTCCAGCTAGCTATTCCATAATTTGGTTCCCTAGTTTGTAAATTATTTATACTTATGATGTCTACTCCAGAAGGAATTCAAGCACTACAGTCAGTTAAGTCTTAGGTCAAGATTGAAATGGAAATACGATTCCTAGGGTATTATATCCCTGATGACTGCTCTAAATCTGATGTCCTGTTATAGGGATTGAGTAGGGTAATAGGATCTCTAAATAAACAGAAGGGAATGCCATGCTCCTACCTCTAAATTCCTTTTTCTCTAAAGGTATCTGAAGAACTCTAGAATAGAACATCTTTGGTAAGCAAAAATGAATTCACCTCTCTTCCTCTCTCTCCTATTATAGAATTTCAGCTTGGACTTGGCCGACAATGGTCCTTTACCTAGTTGACTAGCCTAATACTTTATATCTCGCTCAAGAGTTATGGACGTAAATAGGAGAAAAAGGGCGACTGCTTATAAATTACCCAACTCTTATGATAGAAACTCTAATTAGTCATGTACTCATGTCTAAGGTCGGTCCGTAAATAATCTCTCAATCAATTGACCCTATTTGGATCTGGGTCTAATGATGACCAACTAGTCAATTACTATTGTTGTTTTTCTTTCTGACTTTTATTAATTAATTAGTGCAATTAACTTGGTGGAGCGAAGAAAACTTGTTTAAAGGTAGACATAACAAAGACATCGGATACGGTGGATTGATTTGCTCTAGAGATGATTCTAGTTGGGAACTTAGGACGGGGTTTGAAGAGAAGTTTGTGAATGGATTAAAAGAACTGTCTCCTCCAACTCCTTCTCTATACTTGTAAATGACTCACCCACCAATGTTTGCTACCTGGCCAAAGGCATAAGGTAGGGAGACGCCTCTCACCACTCTTCACACTGGTTATGGAGTATCAACCAATTTTTGTTCGAAAAAAAGGGAAAGGGTACCATCTTTATTACATAGTTATTAGTCATCTTCTCAAAAGCCACAAGTAGGCCTCCTGAGGTAATTAAGGACATCGGTGTCTCCTTTAGACCGGAGTGTCACAAGAAGAGTTTTCATCCTTTGGAGACATCAACTATGGAAGTATGGGAGACCAACCTCCTGAGACAGCGTGTCTAGTTATTGCACAACTAGATTACATAGCTAATGGCAGAGAGTCAATGGGCTTCATTGCTCATTTCTTCTACTTTATGTATTTTAAATTTTGTGTAACTCCGTGTAATTTGGGCATTGCTCTTCATTTTAAATGAAAATTTTGATTTCTTTCAAAAAAAGCAACAAGAAAATCAATTGGGGCAATTATGCAAAATATTTCGAAGAGCTTCGACTATTCACTGGGTTGGAGATCAGCCAACAAAAATCAAACATCTTCCTCTCCAAAAGTTGTAGTAACCATAGTGCTTTTCTTAGATTAATTGCCTTCCAGATGAATTCCCCTCCCTACAAATACCGAGGCCTCTACTTCAATTAAAGTTCCCCTCAACAGTTTCTTGAAGCACAACTAATAAATTCATCAACCTAGGAGTAATTTAACCTTGGGAAGAATCCAGAAATCGATCCCTGCTCCATATATTAATTGGGTATTTATAGAGTCATATTACATGATTAGTTACAAGTTACAACTAATTCAGTTAAAGAAGTGTAGATTTACAGTTGATTATTTAAACTAACAGATTAATAGTTCAGAAATTGGGTAACTGGATTGGATGTGATAGACCCATCTGATTTTTCACATACTCGTCATAGAGTTCAAGTTCCTAAAGAAGAAAGTAGTTTAGGCACTACATCACATTGACACAGGAACAATATTTGACCTGGCATAAAAGGATTTATTGATAGTATTTAATCCAGAAAAATACAAAGATCATTCGTTGTCAATCATGGAGCCGAATACATTAACTCCTTGGGGAAATAGTGGCTAGAGTTAAACAAGTTCTATAGATAGAACCCATCTCGTAGCCTAGGTGTGCACGTTGTGCAAATGTCGACTATGAGAAAGAAATCAATGTGTATATTTTCTCTATATTCTATTCCCTCATTAATATAAAATTTTACCCTTTGAAAAAAAGTATGTCATTAACATAGAATTAATTAGTTAGGACTATATATTATGTGTACGACTGGATTTGCTAGTGGGTACCAGGGATAACAAAATATTACTATTCTCAAGCTAGTATATATGGACCAATGAATGCAATGAAGAGGGTATTGAACATATAAGGCTTAATTATATTGTTTTCTTGCATTACGTAGTCCAGGCCTATTAGAGAGTTCAGTAGGAATTAATGGTAATTAGTATATGTTGGTCTATAAAATAATGTAATTAGACTTTAGTATAGCATCTAGAATATTCTAATGGATAGACTAAACAGAAAGTCAGTTATTCTATTTAGATCTAATCCTTCCTAATTGTAATTGTATATAAGATTCATTAATAATATTTTATGAGGGATCGATCACTTGATCTCCCCCACCTTTGCCAAATTCAATCCCCCCAACAGAATTAACATGGTATCAGTCGCCACTGATTGATCCTGGGAAGGTACAAGGTCGATCCATCTACTTCTCACGACAATTGGTCAGATTCCGCTGCCCTACCATGGCGTACTATAGAAGCAGTGATGTGGATAGCAACGAACTTTAGATTTCAGAAGCTTCGGCGAAAGTCGTAATGGTGAAGAATATGAAGACAGTTGCGCTCAATCGCAACAACTACTTTGCTTGAGAATCCAATTCGCGGCAAATATGAAAGGTAATGATCTGTATGGTTACCTTACTGGAGATTTTGTGTTGAATTCGCCGGTGGCGAAGAAACAAGATCAGTTGATCTTGGGATGGATAGTGTCATCTTTAACGGCATCAGTGGTATCGGAGGTGTCCGATTGCGCTACCTCATGCCTCAAGCTGCGTGGAAGAACCTTCAAATGGAATTCGTGTCTTCTTCTCGAGCTCAATTTCTGAAGAAGGGAGGTAAGACCGTTACTGGACTGTCTATAGCTGGTGAAAAATTAGATGATGGAGATGTGGTGATTTTAGTACTTGTGGGATTGGGAGAGGATTTTGATTCACTGGTTCAAAATATCACTTCAAGCAAAGAGAAATTCACATTTCGTGAAGTGAAGGATATGATGCTAATCTGGAAATCAGAAGGAATCGCACCAATCAATTCAATTCGATCAGTGCCAATATTGTTGAGGGTGAGAAGTCCAACACAACAGGGAAGAACATGAATTTAAAATTAATTCCCTGTCAGATTTGCTCTGGAAAAGGACATGGGGCACTTAACTCCTACAACAGACTCAACCTTACTAAATATCCTCCAACACACAAGCGAGAACTCTCTCCTAATGGTCCTACTGGAAAAAAGTCTGGTAATGCTATGTACAGGGAAAAAGCAGGGTATGCATCAGTATGGTATCCAGAGGAGGGAACTGTGGATGAGTCATCAGTTAACATGGTTAGCAATTCAGATATGTCTGTGTGGTGTGGTAAGTTCAGATCTGCCCAGTCAGTCATGGCATTCAGACTCTGGTGCAACAGATCACATCACAAAGGTGAAGGATTTTATTTATACTGGTATGCAGTGTAGTAAATATATCAATACTGCAGATGGGAGGCCAATGAGTATCACTCATACTGGTAATTCGGTTTTTCATATTAATAACCAAAAATTTAAATCGAATGATTTGTTATATATGCCTTCTGTCTCTAAGAACAAGCACAAGATTAGAGAATTATCAGTTGTTTCTGTTTCTATTTTTTAAAGAACGAGATTTCATTGGCCAAGACACAGTGCAGAATGCATCAGTTTTAACAATTGCTCTATAAAACTTTTATTAATAAATTGGTTTCTTATATACGAGTTTGAACTATGCAAACCAAAATATGTTTAAAATTATACCTTTGTGGTCTCGTCAGTGAATGAAATGTACTGGTAATAATAGTGACGCAAAGCATTAGATACATAGGATGTTGACTTCGGCCAGACATCGAGGTTTTGGTCAGTGACCTACATATAAATGTAAAATAAATTAAAGAGTAAATGTGAGATTTTCCTAGATGCAGAAAAGGTAAAAAAGAAAATCAATGGCAAAACTTAGTGAGAATTTCAAATATTTAAATACTAAAAGATTTTTCTTTTTCACCATATTATTAACATTGATTATTAATCTTATTGATGGTAGAAATCAACCATTTTTGGCAACTTAGACATATTGAACCTAATTCTAAATAAGAAAAAAACAATCATCAAGTAAAGCCCTTGAGCCTTACTTAATCTTGTATGATACCCTTGGGCCTTAGTGTTTCAGAGTCTTTGGAGGGAGCTATTTGAAGTATCCTATAGCTGCCCAGGCAGTTGATGCACTTATCTATTAAATCTCTGTTGGCTATGATAGTTTTCCACATATAGGAATGTAGGGTGGGTCTAATCTCAATTTCCCCCAGTCCTCTCTCTACCTTTTATATATCCAACTTTGACCCAATCAGCTAGAATAGAGGTGTTTGGACTCCACATTTTTCCCACTCTTTTCACCAGTGTTGTTGCATTAGTTGCAAAGAAATCCCTAACTCCAATCCTACCTTCCTTCTTTGGGAGAGCCATCTTTGCCCAACTACTTCATATCCTTCCATCCCATATAAAGTTATATGCCAGACTCTGAATCTTTTTTATAACTGTACATGGTAAAGTTTATCCATTGGCCCAATATTGGAATTTTCCAAACAATATCGAGTTGACTAATTAAGTTCTACCCACGTAGGAGAGGCATCTCCCTTTCCACTTAGCTAAGGTTTTTTCGATTGGTTCTATTAACTTCCAACAAAAAACGTGTATTTTCTTTCTACCCGCTATTGGAAGGCCAAGATAGGTAATAGGAAGTGGTTTGATTGGGAAATTAAGTATATTATGTAGCTCTTGATCATTAGCACATACTTTAGAGTAGGTTGCTGAACTTTTCTCCTGGTTAACCTCAAATCCAAAAAATTTGGAAAAGATACCCAAAATGCTTTTGATAGATCTCAGGGACTTGATATTAGCCTTGGAAAAAATCAAGACATCATCAGCATACATGAGATGGGAGATGGAGACAGTCCCATTAACTATGTATGTGTCCATCCTCTTGTCCTTGATCTCCTTTTCTATTAGATTGTCCATTACCATATCAAAAAGGATGGGGGAAAGAGGATCTACCTGTCTGACACCTTTGTGGTTAGTAAAGGGAGGGGTGGGACAACCCTCTACTAACATTGAGAAGGATGTAGTGGAAATGCAGTTGTGCGCCGATTTGCACAATAAAGGGCTGAAACCCGTAGCCTCCAGGGTCGAGGTGATAGCCTGTCGTTTGATTGTATCAAATGCCTTTTTAAGATCTATGCTGAGGCAGCATCTTTTAGGGGTCCTTATCCTTCCAAATCCATGCACCATCTCATCTTCTAATAGAGTGTTATCTGAGACGATCCTACCAGCTATGAAAGTTGTTTGGTGAGAAGATATCAATTCAGCTAAAACCTTAGAAATTCTATCTACCAGGATCTTAGTTAGTAGCTTGTATATCAAGTTAACACAAGCTATCAGCCTAAAGTCAGATAGTTCAGTTGTTGTGGGTTTCTTAGGGATTAAAGTAATAAAGGTGTGATTGGTAGATTTCAGTAGAAGATTACAATTGAAGAGCTGTCTGACACAAGTCATCACAGTGTTCTTCAATTCTGGCCAAAGTGCCTTGAAAAAGCTCACTGTGAAACCATCCGGTCCCAGGGACCACCTGATTGAAAGGAAAACAAGGTGGCTTTGACCTCCTCTAATGTGGGTTGTTGGGTCAACCACTTGTTCATGTCTTATAAGACAATCCTTGAGAAGACCAAGGGGGGAGAAACATTTGGGAAAGGTGAAGCCTTGTAGATCTCCTTAAAGTGGGCATTACTCCTGTCCTCCAGTTGTGATCTAGTGATTACTATGCTTTCCTCCCCATTTATCAATTTCAGGGCTGAGTTTCTTGCTTTTTTGATTTTGGTAGCTAGACTGAAATATTTGGTGTTTGCTAGCTAGCCTTGCTTTTCTATCCAAAGTAGGGTTTTTTGAATTTATTGCCTTAGACAACAATAATTTATTGGGGATGGTTCTAATCTACCCTTTTTCTTTTACCCATATTAGTTGTATAATTTTTCTGTTTGGGATGTTCAGAAACCATAAGTTTATTAGGCCTGCCCTTCATTCCCGATTTTAATTTGTTGTTTGGAGCCTTTTTTTGTTTATCGATTTTTTCCATTTTTCTGATCTTGATGGGAGAGGTTCGAAAAAGATCCAGAGGGTTTGTTTGGGCAGTCCGGGCCATAGAAGCCTAGCCTGTATTTTGGGTGGTATTGGTTTTAAAAAGATCCCTAGGTTCTGTTTGGCCAGCCCAGGCCATATAAGTCTGGCCCATATTAATTCTTCGGAGACAATCCTTAGCATTGTCAATATTTTGGACCTTGGCATTATTAGCATTACTCGCATTTTGGGTGGGAGAGGCTCTTAAAGGATCAATGGAGTTTGTTCGGTCAGTCCGAGCTATAGAGGTCTGACCCATATTTATTGTTACTCCTAAAGGATAGTCCTTAGTAAAACTGGCATTTTGTTAGTACTTAGTAAAGTTAGCGTCTGGCCTATTGAAGAAACTGGAATCGACTGTTAATTAGCTGGTATCGTGATTTTGGTCTGACTTCCGACGTCCTCCTCACCCGTGAGCAGGAGGGTTTTTTCCAGCTGATTTGAGCTCCCGTTTTTTCCAGCTGATCTGAATTTTATCCTCCACATTCCACTTGAATTTAGCATGTGTAGCCAAGCTTTTAAAGCTGGGTGCGTCTCCAAGTATTCTGATGATAAGCTGGAGTTTTACACCAAAGTTGGGAGGCTCTAGTTGTGACAACTGAAAAATTACTACTTCTGGGCGGGAGAGGTCCCTTGGTGCCACTTGCTCCAGCCCCCAACAATTATATCTCCCATTAATATGCATAAACCCCAACATTTTCATGTACTACTTTATACATGGTAATCTATGGTACTTATTTCAATTTCCATTACAAAGAAAATCAGCTGAAAGATATCCCAACACTAAAGTGAATTGCATAAAGCATCACTATGACACTATCTCTATTTTATTACTCATAAGTTTATACAATATACAGATGGTGTGTTTAGAAATTGTAGTTTAACATTGTTATGTAAATTAATCAAATTTGATAAGAGATTGAATGTCATTGCTGGAGGATATTACATTATTACTTATAGTCAATTAATTCTACGGAATTTTCACCTCTTCATAAAATGCCATTGCTGTAAGTTTATAATCTGCATTAAGCAAATATTCTTTCACAGCATAGTTGAGATCTCTCCTCTCAATTTCTTTCAAGGGACCCAAATCATAAAAACTCTCGTTTCTGGATGGTTGTTTATCTAAACTTGAAGCCTCGATAGTATCTATAATGGACGTATCTGCAATAGAATCAGAATGGAAATATGGTAAGACATGGGGTGAATCAGTGACATGATATGTAGAAAAATAATCTAGAATAATAAGTGTTAGTTTACAATTTACAAATATTGATCTTTCATACTAACAAATTAACAACAATCAGTGATTTACACTTTACAGATAATAAAATTTCAATTACAAAAATTAGTTTGCATTTTATTTGAAAATGATCTGTTAGTTATTTTGATAAGATTAAATTTCATTACATAAGAGTTGTGGTATGATTTGAAACTCGTAGTCGTTAATTCTATACAGCATTTCAAAAGTACTAATTATTAGTTTATTTCTAGGGTATTGCCTCAGAATGATTGCCTTCCAAGCTGCTGATGCATTCTTTTCTTTCCTTTTTTTTGAGAAATTAAAGTTTTCATTACTGAAAAAGAAGGTTGGGCAAAGCCCAAGGTTACAAATACAGGGAAATGCAAATACAGTAAATGTAAAAAAATATTAAATGTAAAACATCGTCTATCTCTTATACAGCTATGGCCATGACTATCTAACCAAGGACTGAAGCCTCAAGAGGTTGGACTCATGAGCGTATAGCTTGTATTTCAATCTGTAAAAGATTGTGCTTCTTATAGATTCATATGCAATGCTCACATCCTTTAAAATTTCTCTGCTGACAATTTCTGGGGGCCTTAGGGTGTGCTGTTTTAATCTCATATTCCTTTCACGCCATATGTGCCAAGAAAGAGATGCTAGCATAGTCCAGTGCACTCCCCAACAGCTGGAAATGTGGGTGAATTTTTGTATTGTTTCCATAATGTCTCCTATCCTGATGTCTATTACGGAAGATGGGGGGTTCTGTCCACTAAGTGTCCAAACAGCTTTATTAAGACAGCTAGTGGGCTCTTGCAAGAGGGATCTAATGTAATGACAGTTAAAATATAGATGTTGTAATGTTTCTTCTTCCTGTCCACATAGCGGGCGGGTTGTATTTATGTTGAGGCCCCAACTTTGTAGCCTAGTTAATGTGTTGAGACTCTTGACCTTAATTCTCCACAACAGTATGGAGAATTTGAGTGGCTTTTTGAATCAAGTCTCTAAGTTTATCTCTTGTATGATGCCTTTGAGCCTTAGTGTTTCTGAATGCTTAGAGGGGGCAATTTGGGTGACCCTATAGTTGCTCAAACAATTTATACATTTCTCTATGGTTACCTTATTAGTTAGTATTGTTTTCCACATGTGAGAGTCTAGAGTAGGTTTGCACTTTATTTCCTCAATGCTTCTTCCCTTGATATACCTAACTTTTATCCAGTCTGCTAGTATGGAGTTATTAGGACTCCACATCTTTTCTTTTTTGATCAATGTTGAAGCATTAGTTGAGAAAAATCCTTTACCCCTATTCCTCCTTCACTCTTTGGGAATTGGAAGTGTCATTTTTTCCCAACTACTACATCTCCCATCCTAGATGAAGTTATAGGCTAGGCTCTGTATCTTTTTAATGGATGTGCAAGGCAGTGTGGTTCCGTTCGCCCAGTATTAAAACTTTCCTTGTAAGACCCAATTCACTAATTGAGTTTTACTTGACGGAAGGAAAGGGATCTCGTGGGCCCAAATGGTCATTCCCAAGGTGGAAGGTGGTCTAGGGGTTAGAGACCTTCCCATTATCACCACTGCAACCAATATTAAAAGTGCTTCAAAGTACTGGGATAGGAGTGATTCTATTCTGGTAAAATGGATCCAAAATAGGTATATTAAAAGAAAGGCGTTTAATGATATACAAATCAGACCTACTGTGGATTCACATTTTTGGAAAGCTTTTGTTTCAAAAAGAAGCCTAGTGGATAAATGTTTGGATTGTAGAGCCAATAGTACGATTGTGTAGAAATCTGGTACTCCGATAAGTAAGTTGGAGGGAATAGTGGAAAGTATTAGAGATAGAAAGCATAAAGATATATTAGCTGAGGGAATTTGGTCGAAGATGCCGACAAAATTCTCTATTCTCTTGTGGAGGGTGAAATGGGATCACCTAAACACGTTCAAGAAGCTGAGGAGTTGGAGAGTACAAGTGCCTCCTGTTTGCGTGTTATGCAATCTGGAAGATGAAACTAGGAGTCATCTTTTCTTTAATTGTTTTTATTCCAGATCTCTCTTAATTCTGTTGGCGGAACACCTGGATTCCGCTTTCTGAAAAATAATGAATATTCCAGTCCCCACTCAATCCAGTCCAGATATTAGATTGGGGGATCTGACGGAGACAACACAAAAGATTACGCGCCACTCTCCCCCTTGGGGGTTAATATGGAATGTTATTGGGTGTTTGTCGTGGCATATATGGACGGAGAGAAATAAAAGATATAGACAGCACATTAGTAGGCCTCCTGAGGTAGTCCTTAAGGAGGTCATTAAAGACATCAGTCTCTCCTTTGATTCAATGTATTACAAGAAGAACTGTTGTCACCCTTTGGAGACATCTATGATGGAAGTATAGGAGACCAACCTCCTGAGGTAGCGTATCTAGTTACTATATAACTAGACTACATAGCTAATGGGAGAGAGTCAATGAGTTTTTTGCTCATTTCTTTTTACTTTTATTTCTATTTCTATTCTCTATTTTTTGTAAACTTGACATTAGCTTTATTCTAATGAAATTTAATTGCTTCAAAAAAAAAAAATTGAGTTTTAATTGCGTAAGATAAACATCTCCCTTTCCATCTAACCAACATTTTTTCTATTGGATCTATCAGCTTCCTACATGCCGCGTGAAATTTCTTCCCGTAATGGGGAGACCAAGATAGCTGACAGGGAGGGTTTTAGTTGGGAAGTTGAGAATGTTATGGAAAGAAGAGTCATTCATGCATATTTTTGAATAGGTTGCTAAACTCTTCTCCTGATTAATCTCAAGGCCTGAGAATTTGGAGAAGGTCTCTAGGATTCTTTTGATTGTTTCTAGGGACTTGCGATTTTCCTTCGTGAAGATAAGCACATCATCTGCGTAGATGAGATGTGAGATGGAAATCGCTCCATTCACGGAAAGTATCAAATTTCCCACAATTATAACGTATGAACCAAAATAAAAGAACCAACCAGTAGACAAGTCAACTATGGATCCATGCTTCTTCTGCAATTCTAACTTTAATCTCAATATATCTTCCTGAGCTAAACGAAGCTCATAGTCACTAATGGCCAATCTTTTTTCCAGCGATTCTTTATCCTCTAGCAAACATTGTGGGTCTGCAACTGAAAAGGATGAAGGATTTAAGAGAGCTTGCATAATAATCTAGTTAAATCAGTATTCAAGAAAATTCAAATATAGAATCTTTTTTGGTTGAAAGCATATAGAAACTCACTATTATATGATTTATAAGTAATTAGTAACATAAGACATATTCATTTAGAAAAACGCATATTGTATATTTGTATTGCAGGTGTTTATATAATTTCTTAGGCTCAGCCAGTAAATTTCAGTTATGTTTTTAATTCTCCACAATTAAAAAGAGAATAGCACATTTCATGAGCACGAGCACCTCCTATTCATACATAAAGTACCTGAATCGACCCTTATTAGTACACATATTATCTAGAGCAACAATTTAAACATTATCTTAAAATTTCCATCCAAAATCGAGCCTACTCGTTAATTTAGTGCATACCTCCGAGGGCGCTTGATCGAGAGATTTGATCCGGAGGAAAGAGAGAAGTGTCAGAAAAGAATTCCCTGAGACGAATAGACTGATCAGTGTGTCCATCCTCGACTAGCTCGTGCATTAGCTCAAACGCCGTAAGATGATAATTCTCCTGAAGCAGAAAATTGACCACGCAGTTACAGAGAGAAGAGTTCTCCACATCCATGGTGCGCGAAGATTCCATCGCCGGGATTCGGTAAATTCAGATCCCGATTCAAGCAGCTAAGTGCGTGCCATAACGGAGAACCTCGCCATGGGTTCAGATCTAAGTGGTGATGAAAAGTAACTGGAGAAGAATGAGTGTGTGAAATAGAGATTTGGTCTTCTACCCCGCAGAACATTTTTAGCAAACCTGAACCAAGAAAAACTGCATATTTTTACAAGTGGCTTTCTGATTATTTAGTTTTCACATTTGTTCCACACTTCCACACCACAAGTTGCTTGTGTGGCACCGCCGCATTCAGGGTTGTGTTGGATTATGGTGAGTCTCCATCTGTAGCGACTGTAGCTTCGTTTCTGGTTCCAGGAAGTCAGGAACTAAGCAGTTCTTGTCTCCAGGTTTGTTGGGTGAAATCTATTTCGGTGGTTTTTAATTCATTGTTCTCGTGTTTCTGATAATTCGATCCAATCAAAAGTTTTGGATAGAGTTGGTTTCGTTGGGTCTGCAGTTAAGCAGTTTGATGAAATGCTGCCAAGAAAAAAATATGTCAAGAACAAAACCCAAAATTCAATTCATGAAGTATGTGTATGTGTGTATTGTGTAGGAATATTGAGTTGTTCTATAAATTGGGTTCCTAATCAACTTTCATGAGCAGATGGCCAGAGTCAAATCCGAGCTGTCGGATGCAAAGAATACAGTGGAAGAGCTAGCTTTGAAAGTCGCAAAGGCCAGAGTCCAAGAGCGAGAACGGAAAAGGGAATTTGATACTCAAAAAAAGTATGTCGCCACTGAAGGTAGTGGCCAACAGTTGACATTTCCAATTGAAAACGATCTTCAGTATATGAAGATAGTTAGAGAGTTGGAATCTGTAAAACAGGAAGTAGATAAGCTGAAACTTGACAGGGCATATGTTGTGAAAGAAAAGAAGATGGTGGAGGAGGAAACTAAAAAAGTGCAATTGAGGATGGAATCCAAACTGAAGTTGGTGGAAGATTTGGAGAATGAAATAGAGGTGGTTGATGAAGAACACATGCTCGTCGAGCTTGCTAGAATAGAGGCAAACCGAGAGTGTGGTGAATTAGAGAAACAGAGGAAAGTTGAGTTAGAATTTTATTCTCTTAAACTGATGGAGGCTAAATCAAGAGTTAGAAATCTCCTGGAAGATATTGAACGGGCAGAAGATCTCGAAGCGAAACTTGCCATTACTAATTCAGACCTCGATGTGCTGCAGAATGAGATGGTATTTCTTAGAGCAATGGAAAAGAATGGTCCGAGCAGTGAGATAGATATATCCAAGGAGGAGTTAGCTTCACTTAAAGAAGAATATTTTCAGCTTGTGTCTTGGATTGATGTAGCAAAAGAAGAGATATTGCTTATTTCTACGGAGGTTACTTGTCTACGTAAATTGGAAGAGGTAACTGAGAGAAAAGTTAAGGATCTCAATTCCAAGCTTCTTAGATGGAAGATGAAACTAGAAGCTTCTTCTGTGGCGGATCAGAAATCTAAATTGATATTGTCTAACCTTGTATTGACAGTAGAAAGCTTGCAGAGTAGCATTAGTAAGACTGTGGATGAAAAAGATAGGATGATTATGGGAACTAAGCATCTCAAATTCGAAACCAAGATGAATGACTCTGATATAAACAATGTGAAGCAGAGATTGGCAGAAGCAGTGGTCGAACTTGGAACAGTTAAAGCATCAGAGAAGCATGCATTTGAAAGATTGAGAATTCTCTCCAAGAGAGCAAAGAAACTCCGTAAAGTATATAGAGATCCCCATATTCATCCTCCAAGATCTACAATCACCATAGCACGCAGAGAGTACAATTATCTTAGAGATAAAGCACAAGACATAAAGAAACTGGCGGAGAAGAAAATCAAAGCGGCAGAGGCGTGGGTGGAAACATTGAAAGATTCTGAGGACCAAGTTTTCATTCAGACTGAAGCAGTGAAAAAAGAAATTAGAAAATTTAAAGAAAAGCAGACAGAAGATAGCGGAGGAGGCATAGTTTAGTAAAAATGACGATGATGAAGGAAGTAGTAAACAAACAACAATATGATGATGATGGTACACTCATTAAAGTTTTAGAATAATGAAAAATCTGAATCAGCAGAATTGCAAATGAAGTTTGAACGAAACAACAGAAGAAGAAAGCATGTTTTTCTCACAAGGTACCAATAGAGACTGATTGTTTTTATAGTTTTTTTTACTGCAATATGCATAATATATCACAGACTCACAGAGCCACGGCGAGACTCGAACTTTAAACCTTCAGAAACTTTAATAGTTACTGTAACTAATTGAACTAATCTTTGGGTGTTTAATTGTTTATACATGGTTTTCGTTGCCCAATTCAGTCAGATTCAACATTAGTGGACTTAATTTCAGAAATAATTCGACCTTAGAGCCAAGATGAAGGATCTTGGGTATCCAAGGCTATAGCTGCGGGAGTAAATCCATGATATTGAGGTTCAGCCCAATATGAATATTGCTGTTAAACTATTCAATTGAGTGCTTAATGCGGCAGGAGAGGCTAAAATGCGGCTGATCGAACCGGCGGAGTGACGGCGTACTCGACGATGTGTCAGATGATTAGGGTTGGAATGCTGTGAAATTTTAGAAGATTTTGGGGTGATATATCAGAATCACATAATATATCACCAGTTACATCGTGGTGGAAATTAAATGAAAATTACGTACACAACGAAACTAGAACCCTGGACTCTCGGTAACCTTAATAGTTATTGTGATCAGTTGAGTTAATCTCTCTGTTAGCAAACAATAATTAATTACTACATAACAAATTAACAATAAGGAAAGGATCTTAATTAAAAGATTATTATTGCAACTGAAGTACTTAAAGAAAGACGTGCAAGAAAGCATATTATAGCAAAAGGTTAAAACCCCAAATTCCGAACTTAATTATCAATGTCCGCACTTAGGAAAGTGAAGTCGACACTCTTTGAGAATCTTCTTGGCTTGTCTATGTTTGATATGCGCACGATAACGAGGATTATTTATATAAGAGCAGAAACATGGTTGTTGTCTCCTCAGTGTAGTACAACAAAGTCGAGAGGGTTTGCCGGAACCATAGACTGCAGCAGCGCATGGCATCAGCTTGGACACACTGCATATCGTGGCTACTGCTGGAACTGGAAGTTGAGACAGAAGTAGCATGAAAATGGCCAAGGAGAGCACCAAAGGGGAAGCCTTCATCATCCTGAATAATGATTAAGTTAGCAAGTATGCCATTTTAATTTATAGATACAAATATACAGTACAGATCAGAGCTATATAATATATCATTGATTAAATCGTAGTGAAAATTTAATTAAAGAACACAACGAAACTCGAATTATGGAAACCTTAATAATAATTGTAACCAGTTAAGTTAATATTCCTCTGTTGAACACAAAATTGAGGTTTGATTGGATGGTTCACGGGGATTCTTTCAAGTTCACGGGACACGAATCTGGATTAAATGTGATTAATTATTATGAATAAGGTATTAATTTATTAAGATTCTGTTCAATGGTTTTAGGTTTTACCTAAAAGTTAAAAAGAAAATTTTATTTAATTCATCAATCCTAATCATCGTATTAGTATGTACTTAAGTATGACAATAATCAAACACAGAAAGATTAAGACAACACGTTAGTATGTCTCCTAAGGTAGTTTTTAAAAAGATCATTAAAGACATCAGTCTTTTCTTTAATTCAGAGTGTTACAAAAAAAACTGTTGTCACCTTTTGAAGACATCTATAATGAAAGTATGAGAGACCAACTTCTTGAGACAACGTATCTAGTTACTGTATAACTATACTACATAGCTAATGAGAGAAAGTCAATGAACTTCTTGTTCATTTCTGTTTTTATTTCTATACTTTATGTAACTTGAACATTGCTTTAAAAAAAACATTAACTCAATTGAACTATTAAGGTTTTTGAAAACTCATATTGATGTATCGTTATGTTATGTTATGTGGTAATGGACCAAGTCAGTAGGCCCATGAAATAAAATGGTCGAGTATAATCGGTAGGGTTTAGGGGATTAGGTTTTTGAAAAAGAAAAAGAAAACTTTCAAGGACGCGATCTTATTTGAATTTTATTTCACTTTCGGAAGCCATGGATTCTTCAGCAAGTAATTTGAAGGTCGAGCAAGTTTTCGTTGGTGCCGGGTGCAATAGGATTGTCAATAATGTTTCTTGGGGTCCTTCTGGACTTGTCTCCTTCGGGACGCAGAACGCCGTCGCAATCTTCTCACCCGAGGTTCACTTTTCCTTCTTTTGCATAACACTTCTCAATACCTCTTCCTCTTTCTCATCACGTTACTTGTGCGTGCCTCGGCGTTTCAGACCGCTCAAATTATTACGACACTACCAGGTCACAGGGCAACTGTCAACTGCACGCAATGGATTCCATCTATTAAAGACGCACCAAGAGGTAAATTTAGAATTTATGCTTGCGTTTAATTAATGGTCTCACCTTAATTGCTGTTGTTTAGTGTAAATACTTCATGGATTTTAAGACGACTAGAGCGGATATTTCATGTTTAAAATTTACTTCAATTACAGAAATATGGTTAATTGGAAGTTCTTCATACTTTCATTCACATTGTTTGTTCTTGCATTGTTAAACATACCGATGCATTCTTTGTTCATGCTTTCATTGTTTTTACAGTTAAAAAAATATCAAGGCAGTTTCTTCTTTCGGGGGGAAGTGACGGTGTTATCATTTTATGGGAAATAAGCTTAAATGACAGAAAGGTACTTCATATTTATGTCCAACTGTGATATGCCACTTATCTGAAGTTTTGAACTATGTGGATGGGTTCAGGATTTAAGGTAGCAGACTAATTTTCTTTATCATTGGCTCTTTTGGTTCGAAAATATTTTTTTATATTTTTTTGCCAATTTTATGATAGACCACATGTATGCTATTTACGCACTTGAATTTTTTTGTCAGGAAATATTTGTACATATGCAATATCCCTGTTTTAGAAAAATTTATTACATTCCTTGTTCTAGGCATACTGACTTGTCAATTAATTTTAATGTTATAGACATCAAACATTATAATCCAAACACTTTAAAAAGTTGAATGATTTCATATTAACAGTTTAACACCCATACCCTTGCATTCATAATACTTCGATCTAGTTGTTCAAACTTTAAAGAACAAACTGGTAGTTTAAATTTTCAAAGTACAACTATTAGTTCATTACTTAGTCCACATATTGGATTTTTCACATTTGGTACGTTTTCCTTATTACATTTTCACAGTGGAGAAAAGTTATGCAATTACCTGAATCACATAGGAAAGGTGTCACATGCATCACTGGATACATGATTTCTCAAAATCATGCTATATTTGCTTCAACCTCATCTGATTCTTCTGTTATCATATGGAATGCGGACCTTCCATCTACAGATGAAGGTAAATCACTATGTTTTGAAAGAAGAACTTTATTTAATGAAATGAACCTTTGTAATATTCCAATATCAACAATACACTCTATGTATGATGACGATTTAAACTTTATTAATGGATAGTTTGACACACTATGTGAACATTAATAGTTCAATACTATATCCTTAAAGGACTCAAAGAAATTTACTTAGATTTAATTAATTTGAAAATGGCAAGTGATGCCTGATTGTTATGAACAGAGTAGGATCTGAAAATGGGGGAGATCAAATGATCGATTCCTCCTAAAATGTTATTAATTACTTTATATACATTTAGGAAGATTGAGATTTAAGTATCTAACATAATCGTGCTAACTGATCTGTTAGATCTAAATCATAGAAGTTTCTAGATTTATTAGTTAACTATACAATATTAACTAATTACACAAATATCATTATAATAGCATACTGCCTTGAGTTTTACAATCTACTGCCTTGATTTTACAATCATACTTCCTCTCTACTAGCTTCTGAAACTGCATAAAACAGCCTTCAACCTCAGATTTTCTTTTCATTAAGAACATCCAATTGTAGCTAGTAGATGCATCTACAAAATTAATGTTGTATCTATAGCCTTCTGAAGAATCAATGGGTGCAGGCCGGCAGGTCTCCATACGTCAGCAAACACAAGTTCTAGTGGATGATCATAAACAATAGATCTTTTTGAATGCTTTAATTTTTAAATTTTGCAACACAACAATTCTGACAAGATTCATGAATTGTTTTTACATCTGAAACTACTATCATTTTTTTTCTACTAAGATCCTCCACTACCCTTGAATGTAGGTGCTTTAGCCTCAAGTGCCAAGTTCGGGCTGTGGCTTTCATCCCCATCTCCACTTGATTGACCTGCATTCCTTTATTCTTCATAGAAATTGGTAATTCATATAATCCATCTCCTCTAGGTCCACGAATTAGCACTTCTTTAGTTCTCAGATCCTTCACTACCACTCTCTGTGGATCAAATTCCATGGAGACTTTATCACCAATACAAAATCTTTTCACAGAAATAAGATTCTTAGATGCTGAGGAAACAAAAAGAAGCTGATTTATTTTAAAATTTTGATTATCAATAGAGAAAATCGAATTACCATATTGTGTGATTTTCATAGGTCGACCAGCAGCTGTATTAATTGGACCTATCACACTCCATACCTTCCTGAATATTTTCCTGAGCTCGTGTGACATGGTTTGTGCCCCTTGAATCTATGTACCAGACCTTTGCCTCCATTGTCATTACACTCATTTGTTGTTTACTGTCCTGCCTGATCATCTCATTAACAGACTCTAATTCCACTACATTAGCTGCCATCTCATCTATCGTTCCTGTCTCATGGTACCAAATAGAACTAGATGATTTTTTAAATGCTAAATTGGCTGACATTTTACCTGTGGGACCATCAGGTGAAAGTGTCTTGTTATGAGTTGGGGGGAATTTTGTGATGTTGAGCCTGTTATAACAATTCAGTGCCCCATGTCCTTTCTGGCTGCATATCTGGCAGGGAATTATTTTGCAATTGATCTTTCCTTGTTTAGAGTTCTTCTCAGCTTCAACAATATTAACACTGAGGATTGTCAGCCTTGGATCGACCTTTTCCGACTTCAATGTCTATGAACATTACTTTTAGTTCCCTGTATGTGACATCTTCTCTCCTAGATGTCACATTCTGAATTAGTGCCTCATAATCATCACCTAATCCAGTAAGTACCAGCAACACTAGATCTGAATCTTCCATCTTTTTTCCAGCTACAGAAAGTCCTTTCAATAGATGATTAATCTCAGAAACATATTCAGTAAATGACTTACCTCGCTTTTTTAAATTCTGTAATTTCTGTTGGATGCTCAGCACCTGACATCGGGAGGATGAAGCGAATTCCTCTTGCAGAGTTTCCCAACATTCAGCAGTTGTTTCACAGTGTGAAACCTCTGTTACCACAGACGCTGTGAGTGACGATAGTATCCAGCCTAAGATCAGTTGATCTTGCTGGACTGCCACTGGCGAATCCAATGCAACCTTGCCATCGAGGTAAGGTGATGGTCCATTCCCTCTTAGCAAAATAGACTGATCCAATGGCACTGTTTTAGGTGATTTGATGTTGACGAATTTTGTCGTAGTCTCAATTGTTACCTTAACCGTGGGCTCCACATCTTTCGGAAATTTTGACATGATTGAGCAGCGGAACAAATCAATCCGGTCGAGCACAAGGATGGATCAAGTGATTTAACCACCTTCCCTGGATCAAATGCTAGCGAGTGATACCATATGATTGTTATGAACAGAGTAGGATCTGGAAATGGCACGCGGTGGCATCGAGATCTAACAGAATCGTACTAACTGATCTGTTAGATCTAAATCATAGAAGTTTCTAGATTTATTAGTTAACTATACAATATTAACTAATTACACAAATACCATTATGATATCACTAATAATTGTCTAATGTAATTCATATTGTATGTGTAATTGTGTATTCTATTAGTTGTTATTTGTTAATAAATGGAGCAATACAAAAATATTAGGTTTTGTTTGACAAGTACTTGGGTGTAATTGATAGGTGTTTGTAGATTGTCATGTTTGGAAACTCTGTGTATTGGGCCTAGACTGATGGTTACATTATCTCTTTCCGAATTACCTGGAAATACTAGACAAATGGTTTTGGCTATGGGTGGCTTGGATCACAAAATTCACATATATTGTGGTGAAATGACAGGGAAGGTTTGTGTGCTTATTTTTGGTCTCTCTTTATTTGATAATTTTTAACGTTAATCTTTTCTTTCTGTCCATAGCTCTATTTTTATGATATCATTGATTTAACTTGTTTTTCTCTTCTTTCTGCGGGAAATATACAGTTTGTCCCTGTTTGCCAATTAAAAGGACATACTGATTGGATCCGAAGTTTAGACTTTTCACTGCCTATTTTTTCTGATATAAAAGGAACTTCAATTTTCCTGGTAAGCTCATCACAGGACCGAACTATACGCATATGGAACATATTATCACATAGCCTGTCTCATACTGAGGCACCATACAGAAAAAAGGAAATTAGTTTAACATCATATATCGAAGGTCCTGCATTTGCATTTGGATCTTCATCTTATGAGATATCTTTGGAATCTTTACTCGTTGGACATGAAGATTGGGTGTATTCTGTTGAGTGGCATCCTCCTGTAGCTTCATTAATTTCTGATAATGAGTTTTATCAACCATTCAGTATTTTATCTGCATCGATGGACAAGACAATGATGATTTGGAGACCTGATAAAACAACGGGAATATGGGTAAATGCCGTCACTGTTGGTGAAATAAGCCACTGTGCATTGGGATTTTTTGGTGGACACTGGAGCCTAAATGGTCAGTCAATTATTGCTCATGGGTATGGTGGGTCTTTCCATCTCTGGAAAAACAATGGTGTTGAATATGAAAATTGGATATCACAGAAGGTTCCTTCTGGTCACTTTGATGTTGTATTGGATGTTGCATGGTCTAAGAATGGTGACTATTTGCTCTCAGTTAGTCATGATCAGGTTATTTTTTTCTCTTTTATATAGAGTAGGAACCATGCCCCCTTCTATCATATTCCTAAACCATCTCTTGATTTTGTTTTTTAATTGCCATAATGAATTCTTCAATTTTTTTATAGTTTTTTTCATTGAATAAGTATTGCATATTTTTTACTCGGTAAATATTTTAAATAATATAAACAATAAAGATTAAGATAATTTTAACAGGGGAAATCGTGTTGATATTCGTTAATCTGAATGTGACATGACTTGAGACAGACTATTAGAGAATAACTTTGAAAGACTATGCATTACATATATAGGTAGTAGTTGATTACATTATTCAATCTTCGTTTTTGAACTATCGCAGTGCATATTAATGGGTATTGTTTCACACTTAAATTAATAATTATAATAGATGCACTTAGTTTGTTAGTCACTTGGTGCTTAGTTCTCTATGCTGACTAATTATGATTTTACGTCGTGTATTTTATTGTAAAAACCAAAAAAGTTTTTCTATAGTTTCTTTTATTTGATCACTTATTCTTTTTTAATTGGTAATTAATCGATACTCTGGAGTCCATGGGTTTTGAACCTTAACCTTTTGTATCAGTTAATAAGGTCTTTATTACTACACCAAGTAGTTGAGGAGAAAAGATTTATTTTATCCATCCCAATCCATCATGGAAAGTTACTTGGATCACTCATTAACTTCTTGATAGATATATATTTAATTAACTGCAGACTTCTCGGATTTTTGCTCCATGGAATATAATCTCCTCTGATAAAATTGCTTCCTGGTATGAAATTGCACGACCGCAAGTGCATGGTCATGATGTCAACTGTGTTGCAATTGTTCGAGGGAAAGGAAATCATCGATTTGTTAGTGGAGCAGATGAAAAGGTTGCCAGAGTCTTTGAAGCACCTCTGTCATTTTTAAAGACACTAAGTTACGCAAATAATGAAAATTCTTGTAACTTTGAAGAATTGCAAGGAGAGGTACATGTTTTGGGTGCAAACATGTCTGCTCTTGGACTGTCACAGAAGCCTGTATATGTTAATGGTGAATATTGAATTATTGATCGATTCATCATTCATATTTATTCTTGTTGTTGAATTTTGTTATTTCATGATGCCGAAATCGATCCTTTTTTATAGGCCTAGTTGCAAACCTTCATAAAATGTTGTATTTTTTTCCAAAGTATGTTAAAGGTTATGCATGCCGTCATGCTAATCAGCCTTTTTTGTTAAATGGAAAAATGCTAATCGTAAATTCAGATTTTTGAGAAATTGCTTTATTGTTTTGCCATAGTTGAACACTTTGCACTTAATCATAAAACCTGTTTTTTCTTTGCAACTACAGATGATTTTCCCAGTGGAGGCAATCTCAATTCTGAAGATTCTCTGGAGGCATTTCCAGATTCAGTTCCAAAGATCTTAACGAAGCCGCCTATTGAGGAGCAGCTAGCATTGCATACATTATGGCCCGAAACCCATAAACTTTATGGTCATGGAAATGAACTGTTTTCTCTATGTTGCAATCACAAAGGCACTATTGTTGCATCATCGTGCAAGGTACGACGGTACATTGATTTTTTGTTCATTTTCTCAGACAACATACGAGGGAATGACACATGCATAGCTTTAAGTCGTAATTAAATACTTAAATCTCTTTTTCAATTTTGCCTTCTGATGTATAATACTAGAATGTTCTAAATCTTTTTCTTATAGTTTAATGCTGCAGCGTTTTTCCAAAATTCTTGTGCAAATAGTCTATTTAGATTCATGCAAACAAATGTTTATTCCTGATCAATTGTGTATTTTAAAGTGTTGCATCGTATTCTTCTGATTGTAATTTGTAAAAATGGATGGATATTTAAGGCGGAGGGAGGCATGTGAGAGAAAGAGACTTCTTCATAGTGCCAAAGGCAGTCTATATCAAGAGGACTGCAGAGTTCAATCCTCTATGATTTGGTAAACTTGAGAATCTTAGATACAAGAATGCTGACCTCTTCCACTATAGTTTTATGACTTTTATCCAAGCATCAGAGTTAACTGACTCTGTAATGTGTAAGTAGCTGGTGGTAAACAAGAAAAATATTGAGATTCTTATTAAGTGCGGAAGGAACTACAGACTAATCTTCAATGGAGGCAACTTTGCAGCTACTATGAAAAATATTACTGAAAAAATAAGAGTACATGGATGCACATATGACTATATGAGTTATTTATTTGGTTGAACATCCCAACTAATTAAGTTCTCAGTCGTGTTATGGAAGAAAAGGTGAGGATACAAAACGTCACAATCTTCGAAAGAATGAGGCAATGGGGAATTCAGACTCAACAACTCTGCCTGCCTTAGGCTTATGGGAAAGAGGAAGGAGCACTGGGAGTATGGGGCACATGTTTTTCGATTGTGAGATTATTCTCTGAGCTATAGATGTTCTTAAATTAGAAATTATATAGAGTATGGGGCATAACAAGACCATTAGTCATCCAATGAGACATCAGAATTGGTGACATCATTGAAGCGATCCAGAAAGGGCTCTCTTGGGAAACCTAATTTCAGATGATGGGGTCTTCACCTGGCTGTCTTGGGAAACCTTATTTCGTACTTTTGGTGTGAGAGAAACAAAAAGCTGAAACAGCACACACTAAGGCCACCAGAGATAGTGACCAAGACGGCAATCAGAGATGTCAGCATATTCTTTAATGCTCCCTGTTATAAAAATCCCAATCAAAATCAGCTTGATGTTAATGATCTAAATGTTTGAAAGTCTAACCTATTGAGGCAATAGCAAGTTAACAGCGATTCTGCTGGGATTAAAACCTTATTTATCTTTGCAACTGAAAATTACCCACTTCAGTATATCAATGGATTTTTATCTTGACAAAAAATAGTATGGAATTATGGATTCATTGGATTGTTTATTTATGAACAGAAATAATTAGAAAAATATCAACGAAACCCACTGATTCTTTCTCTGTGTTTGTATTGATTTCATCTTTGTGTCTTTCCATGTAATATTGATGAAAACACGACATGTGTTAACATTAAGATGTATTTTTACCTGTTATTCTGCTAGGCACAAACTTACACCTTTGCAGAAATATGGTTGTGGGAGGTTGGGTCGTGGAAGGTTGTAGGTCGTTTGCAATCTCACAGTCTAACTGTGACACAAATGGAGTTCAGCATGGATGACAATTTTCTTCTGGCTGTTTCTAGAGATCGACAGTTTTCTGTATTTTCCTTGGAAACATCTGGTATGCAAAAATGAGTTTTAGCTTACTTTGGGCTATCTTTTTGTATTTATGAAATAAGAAGAAACAAAATAGAACTAACGTCATAAATCCATAATTGCATTGAATATTTTGCAGATGAAGGGGATATGAGGCATGAATTAATTTCCAAGCAAGAGGCACACAAGAGAATAATATGGTCATGTTCATGGAACCCAATGGAACATGAATTTGCAACTGGGTCAAGGGACAAAAGTGTTAAGATATGGGGTATTGATGAAGGTGGCACATCTGTTAAGAATATTCTTACTCTTTCCCAATTGAAAAGCAGCGTGACTGCCTTATCTTGGCTAGGAGGTGACAAAACAATCACAAAAATTAGCAAAGGTTATCTTGCAATCGGAATGGAAAATGGTTTTATAGAGATTTGGAGACTAGGCAGTTCAGCAATAACTGGTTGGACTTCAAATCCCAGCGCTGAAGTGGTCATAAGATTTGATCCTTTCTTATGCCATGTTTCCACCATACAGAGGTTGGCGTGGAGGGATTCAAGTATCGTCGATTCAAAGAAGGTACAGCTTGCCTCCTGTGGTGTCGACCATTGTGTTAGGGTGTTTGAAATCCAGTTCTAAGTAAATCAATATTTGATGCCATTGGAGTGATGAGTCTGTGAGTGAGTATTGTGCTTCTTCTTTTTTGCATGTTATCGGAGTGGGATAATATTCTGGTACAGGTATCGTTGGTGTCCCATCATAGTTTAATGACTAATCTTATTGTATAAAATATTAAGCAGTTGACACCTGCTATTATAATTACATATCATTGCATTTGTTTCCGATTTTTCATGCATGCATCATTTTCCTGCGCAATAAAATAAAAAAAATTGTACACTATGCCCTAAAATATTTGATTGCAGAAATCAATACTAGATACATTGAAAACAGATATGTGGAATACTGGAAACTCTGGAATGTTGATATTCTTTGAAAAATCATAGCGCAATAAAATGGATTTTTTTTTCCAGATTTTTCTTAATATTATTTGCAAATTGCACGTGTTTGAAGCTCTGTTTGAATTGTACGTGTGTTTTCAATTAAGAGTGTTTGAATTATGGTCAACGTTGGCGGCTGCAGTGTGGCATTTATGGAAGCAACACAACAGCAGGTGGCATTCCGACGAGACAACGAAACTGGTTTAGTGAATTATTACGGATGTCAAGTTAACATACAGTGAAGAAAAATTCAAGGCTACTCATAAAATGTGGTCTGAAACAGAGAGCATGGCAACTTGGAGGTTGCCGTGTACTGTGAACTGTCTCCGATCGAGTCTGCCGGTGCCGGAAGCTCTCCATCATAAATCATTGATGGTCAACAGAAGCTAGTGTTTATCTTTACTTAATACCCATTTAATCTAATTACCTTTATCAAAAAGAGTGTTTGAATTATAAATTATAACATTGTTGAAGCAGTTACCGGCGAGAGTGTGTTCAAACACGCTGCTCATGTCGGTCATGGATCGAACATGGGGTATGATGTGTGTGTGCCAAAAGAACAGTCTTCTCACTCACTCACACGCGAAAATTATCAATGGTTTAACAGTGTTGGGGGTATTTATAATCAGCCCGCTACCACGGACGTCCGCACTGACAGCGGGCTGTGGACGGGGTTCGGATTGACGCCATTGTCAATCCGACGACGTGAGTACCGCATCGCGGTGCCAACGGAACTACACCTACGTGCATCCATATGTAGAATAGTGTAAGGTATGGGCCACCTCCGATACTCGTACGACATCCACCCTATCGATCAACGGGAATCCATCGCGATCACGATTCCCGGAACCACCAACCCATCGTATGGTGGTCTTTGGTGGATTTCCGCCATCATAAGTGATCAATGACGGAAATCCGTCATCTAAAGACCACTATGGCTATGACCGTCATTATAACTCCATAACCGTCATCGAAAGACCGTCATCTAAAAATCGTCATCTATTATTCATCTCCATTTCCCACCAAAAAAAAATATACATGACGGATTTCCGTCATTTAATCTGAAAATTATATCTGCTAAAGCAAATATAGGACGGACGACCAGCAAAGTTCCATGCCGATGAACGGTTGGATGGGACGATCGCATCAAATCCACAGGAGGCGGGAACTGCAGCAAAAGCACACCCTATTTATAATACTCCACGAGTCGGATCTGCCAACTGACGAGCCTAGAAATATTATTGGTCTTGGAATGGTGCGGACCTAACCAAGTAGGTGCGGGAGATAGGTGAGTGAGTGATTAGAGTGATAACAGTGAGTGGTTTGGCAATTAGCATAGCAAAAAAATATTTGATTAATTCGAAAGGGGGCGGAGATCCAACGGTGGAAAACGAACGGCTCGCCCACAATTCTCCACAGAACCGAAATCAGCTTGGAATCTATCTGTTCGCCACCCGGGGAAGCGTTGTGGTTACCTCCGAGAGTAACGATAAAGAAACGAAGGGAAAAATACCGTAGCATCACCACAAAGGTACAAACCCTCCCAAATTTAAGAAAATGAGATCGCACCAGAAGCGATAGTACCGAGAACAGAAACACAACAATGGAAACGGCACGCGGTGGTAGTGGTTCTGCTGCTGGTGGTGCTGGTGCTAGTGGTGGTTATCCAGATTCGCTCGATTCCTCCCCTCGTAGTCGCGCCGGAGACTCCGGCGATGACTCTTTTCAATCGAAGAAGCTTCGTCTTATGTGCAGTTACGGTGGACAGATCGTACCTCGCCCGCACGATAAATCTCTCTGTTATCTCGGTGGAGATACACGGATCGTCGTCGTTGATCGTCACATCACCCTCGCTGAACTTTCTGCTAAACTATCGTCTCTTTTCAATGGCCATGATTTCTCGCTCAAGTATCAAATTCCGTCTGAGGATTTGGACTCCCTCATCTCGATCACTACCGAGGAGGATTTCGATAATATGGTTGAGGAGTACGATCGGATCGCGATTTCTTCTTGCTCCCATGGTACCACGGCTATCCTCAACAAACCTAATCAAATCACCACTGCTGGTAAGTCGTCTAGACTCAGACTCTTTCTCTTTCCGATCAAGATCGATTCCGCTCCTTCATCCATTGGATCTCTTCTTGACGATTCGAAATCGGAAACTTGGTTCGTCGATGCACTCAACGGCGCCATCGGAATCGCAGCCGCACTCCCTCGAAGGTCATCTGCTGATTCTATTGCTTCGTCTGTTAACTGTCTTCTTAGTTTGGGGGAAGACACCATTCCATCCGTACCGGCGATGCCTGTCGAGCAAAACCATCATGTTCAGTCTCTTAAGCACAACCAAGAAGTTCACTCCGTTCCAGACTCACCGATGATGGACACTTCATCGTCATTTGGATCCACGTCATCGGCACATTCGCAGTTAAATCTTCCTCACATCCGCTCCGATGATCGTAGTCCCGACAAAAGAGGATTGGAAGATCATTTCTCACCTACGACCGTTGCTCTTCCTGTTGCCGTTAATCTTCCACTGCCCTCTTCTGCGATAACATCAGTTGCTACTCCACCTCCGGGATCTTCTCCTAACGAAAATAACAACCATGGTGGCGGTGGAAAAGGAGGTTTTTCTTCTGACGATGATAATTTAGATCAATTGATGACAACAAACCCGCCTCAACCTCCTCTTCCACAGCAGTTAAAGCTCAATGGTACTTTTGATAAGTCCATACCTGCCAGGTGCTGATACTTTCTTCTCAATTTTACCTACAATTGTTGTATATACGGTTCTGAATTTTGAGGTAGAGATAGTTTTTGCATCTTTTTTTTGTGTTTGTGTGTGTACTGCAGGCCTGTTTATTATCCAGAGAAAACAACTCATGTAGAACAATCCGATTGGAACAATACATTGAGCGATTATCCAAAGCAGGAAGTTCCGCATGAATCAGATTCACAGTATATGGTTCAATCACAAGTTTCGGAACAGAGTAATCACGTGTGGCCTCAGCAGCAGCATCAACAACACTATATTCATCCTGATCCTCAATCAGTTCAGCACCATCGCCCTTCCTACCAAAATCCCCAATTATTACCACATCATCATCCTTCCACTCCCTTGGTTCCTATCCAATCCTATTATCAGATTCACCATCCAATCCAACACCAGCAACAATCATCCCAGACTCCTTACATTTCTCAGTTTCCCCTGTATTTTATGCCTGTTCCACAAAATTCACCCACTTTGTCCATGCCGCCGCATATGCCACCAAATTTGGTTGATGGAACAATAATGTCTTGTTCGTCATCGTCACCATCATTATCTCTAGGAAAACCTGTGATGTCAACCACTAGTAATCCAATACCACTGCCTCGAGGCATTGCTTCTCCTCAGAAACATCCTGAATTGCCGGCGACAAATATTTATAGGACAAGTTCTACCACCTCACCACAACCATCCCCACCACCCCAACTCATCAATATGAATGAAAATGCACCACAATTTATTTCAAATTACCCTCCTATGTACCATAGTCCGTTGTCTCAAGCTGCACCACCTTACACACAACGGCCTGTGTACTATGCACAGGCTGCATCATCTCCATTGCCATCTCAATTTCATATGACGAGCTCAACTGCTTCTACTATAATATCAGATGCCCAAATTCAACCGCAGAAACCTGATTTGAAGCAGACTAGAGCTGCTTCGTGATGACTGTAAGAGAAATTGGCAAACCAGAGTAATTTTGGTGTGTGATTTGGGTCAGAGCTGTTTAGTAGGATTATTATAGTTATTACTATTATTTTGTATTGTCGTCGTGTTATTATTATTATTATTATTTTATTCCTCTTATTTGAAACCTTTAGCGGGGTGGTGGTAGGCATTGCCTGTGTCTGTCTGTCTTCGTGTTTGTGATTAGGAATAAGTGAAATTGATCGCTCCTTACTATAGATATCATGTATGTTGTCTGGTCACTGGTTTTATATACTCGTTCGTAATGGTTGTGTCCCTTAATGATTATCTCTTCAAAGCAAGTGTTGTATATGTATGTATGTTATTATTTTTTCAGAAATCTTGTAATCTGTGTCCATGTTTGTCTGATGAATCACCAACGAGTGAAAGTTTATGGTTACCCTCAAATGAATGAAGTACCAGATCCTGTTTGAATTTGATATATAAAAAAGAAACTTATATTCTTGTGTGTGTTTTTACCAGGAGGTCCAGGAGACGAAGATGGATAGATGGCAGGCACTTAGAGGTGGTGGTGGTGAATAGCAGTTGACAGTGAATATAATAATAAACTTTATGCCTTGGATTTGGAGATGATGAGTTGATCTGACCAGTGTATTTTATCTTTGGTTCAGGAAGCACAGTTGAGAAAGAAAAGAGATTGGATTTGTGGTTGTTGCCAGCAGTGTAATGAGCAGAGCTGGTACCCAGGTATGGTATGCATGTGGTTTTATTGTGAATTGTACTGTGCCCGTGCTGTTTTGTTTTCACATTTTGTTAGAGAATTAAGTAGAGAAGAGAGGAAGTTAACACAGGAACAGTGAGAATGGTGGGAAGAAGAGTAGGTAGGCCCTGGATGACTGGATGAGTAGTCATGGGAAGAAGAGAGTTTGGAGAGATGAGTGATTATCATCTATTAGAATGTATATTTAAATGAAACGATGATTGTGATGAATTGGTCTGAAATCTAAATGGCGAAATGAGATGGGTAGAAAAATGGAATGTAATTGAAAGAAGAAAAGATGTATTAGAAATTAATACATATATCTGTTGTCCCAGCTGGAGATGACAGGGAAGTCCTTGAATGGGTCCCAATAATATCCATCAAGAATATTGTCCATTTAATAGCATTTATGGTTCTAACTTGACAAGTCGACATGACATGCCAAGTTGGAGTGGTCTTCTTTACTCATTCGGTCATTTGTGATCTACTTAACTACATGTGTTGTAGTGTACGTTTTTCTTCTTTTTGAGTTCGAGGTTTAGTGGGTCGTGCCTTAATCTTGAAGATTATGGTAGTTTGGTGGGTGCTACTTGATTGTCTTCAAACTATTTTGTCTACCATGCCGTCCATGCGTGATGCGTGTGTGTTAAGTAAGTATGATGATGCTCCAGGATTAAACAGAAACTACCAGTTTACAACACTTTGGTGTTTCACAATCAACACCAACCACATTATAAAGATTCTTAAATACAACTTTTTTTCCATTGAGTTCAAAAACGTTCATTTTATCTGAGATCGACACACATTTCTATATATTTAGAATACACTTTTGAACTCATTTAAGATGAGTTTTTCTGAATTTTATTCTTCCTAAATAAATCTTTCATTCCCCATACATGGTTTATAAAAACAGAACCTCATCCTGTTCCTCTAAATTGGATCTCACGGTCATAATTTATTTAGATAGACTGGACCTGATCTTTTTCTTATAAAAACAAAGACATTCTACTCTTTTTTAACTCCACAAGCTAACATTTTTACACGTTACTTGGGCTCTTTTTGTCTTTTACTTTTAAATTTGGATGACATCAAATTATCGAAAAATATATGTAATAGAATATATTACATCCTAGGTTAGGTTATGTGAGGTTGACTATTTGTCATCGTTTATTTCTCATCACATGTTCGATGTGAATCTTTCTTTCTTAACTGGTATTTTTTTGTCCTGGTGTCATTCTCGATGCTCTCCTTCTTTCACCTGCCGACTGTTGCATGTTATACGTCGGTCGTTCTCAAAGCTCATTAATTTTCTCGTTTCTCAAAATAATTACAAATCCCGCTTCATTTAAAATTTGCATACTTTAGTTTTTTTTACTACGTTCTTCAATTTTTCACACTTCATTGTAAATTTGCAATAAACATTTGTAATTTATAGTTACATTTCTAAATTGTAAATTTTTAAACTTTCGAATGATAAATAATAGTCATATAATATATCATTTAATAAAAATACGTATATAACTAGACTTGAATCTTAGATTTTCAGAAATATTAATAGTTGTTTTGGTTAATTAAGTTAATCTTTCTGTGTATTTTTTACATTTCTTCTATTTTCTTAGATATGTCAATGTACGTGAAAGTGTCTTAGAATTTTTTTTCTTAAAAACCCAAGCTAGCAAAATAATCTCCAAAGATTTTATAAAATATTTATAGTGTGAATGACGATTTCACTCTTATCTTTACAATACCGTTCATTGTTTCTCTACTTTGAAAGTCCTCAAAAACAAATAACACTTCTATTAACAGAATATGAAAATTAAACATAAATCAAGTTAAGTCACTTCAAAAGCAACATTGCAACCAACATAATCTTTTCAAACACTTCAATCAACAGAAGATCCTAAGACAAATCAAACACAACAATCAATAGAGATTTCTCAAGAAATATCGACACAGGCATCTCAGAATGAAGTTACACAACTTCAAAAAACATAATCCCACATAACATTGTGAATGATTTTTAACAACACACAACACTGAGAATGAGTACAAGAGAATTCATAATTCCAAAGAAATTGAGAATTTATGAAGTTAATCTTTCCAAAGCTCTAATATTAGAAACAGTTGAAAATAAGGAATTAATTCCAAAGAATTACAAAGAGACTTTAAAAATAACATAATGAAAGACAGCAATGGATGAGGAATACAAATTCTTATTAGAAAATCAACTTGAAAGCTCATTTAAACCACAATTTAAATTGGAACAATCTAAACCACAATTTAACTTAATTGGAACAAAATGAGTTTTTAAAATAAAAAGGAAAGTTGATGGATTTATTGAGATATATAAAACTAGCTAGGTTAATGGTTCGGATTCAAGTAACACAAGGATTTAGATTATAAATCAATTTACAGTCCAGTTGTAAAAGCTTCTACAGTAAGAATCATAATTTCACTGACAGTATAACTGTAACACAGAAGCCACGTACACTTTTAAATAAATTGATGTCAAGAATGCCTTTTTTTCAAAGAAAGTTATTGGAAACTATATATACATAGCATAACCCTCCAGGGTATGTAGACAACAACATCCTTTCAAATTGTTTGTTAAACAAGGCTATTTATTGCCTCAAACAAGCACCAAAATCATGGTACTTAAGGCTAAGCCTACTGCTAAATGAATTCATAAACAACCTGACTGACACTTTTCTTTTTATATACAATGAAGACAATATATTATTACAGATTATCATTTATTATCATTACAGGAAATAACAACAAAGATATATAATTTTTCATAAAGAACCTCGCAGTGAGTTTAAATGCAGAGATTTAAGGATATTAATGTTTTTTCTAGAAATACAAATAAAATACAATTTTGATGGATCAATATACATGAACCAATCAAGATATGCCCTAAACATATACTAAGCAAGAACAATATGTTAAACTATAAATCTATTAAAAACCTTGCCTACCAAATTCCAAATTTTCCAAGGAAAGTGGAGATCTTCGATCTATATATCTGATATCACTGCATACACCCTTGTAGGCTCTCTATAATATCTATCACAAACCAGACTGATCTTACTTATGCAATAAATCAGATGACTCAATTTGTTCAAGCTTCAAGAATAACACATCTAATAGCAGTGAAAATGATATTAAGATACATAAAAGAAACTTTAGATCATGACTTATACTTTACAAAAAAAAAATAGTGCTAACAAACTAGTAGGCTACTGTGATGTTGATTTTGCTGACGATCCAGACAATAGGAAATCAACCACAGACTATTGATTGTCTATATATTGGGGGAAACACTACAAAAAACCAGCGCAGTTCTGGCAGCAAATTCCGGCGGCCTAGCCGCCGGTATAATGATTCCTGGCGGCCAAGCCGACGAGATTCCATCGCCGGAAGTGATGTCGCCGGAATTGTGAAATACTGGCGGCTTGGCCGACGGCAAAAAAATTTGGATTCCGATTTTAACAGAAATTGTCCCGGCGGCTTAGTCGCCGACTTTTTTTTTTTGAAAATTATATCCCGGCGGCCAGGCCGCCGGCTGTTATTTTTGGAAAATAATTTTCCGGCGGCCTGGCCG